>OFHU01000072.1:600000-812117 GCA_900245905.1 Lacerta viridis | reverse complement strand
GAGAGAGAGAGAGAGAGAGAGAGCACTACTGGAAGGTACCTTTGGCCAGAAGGAAAGGGGGTTGGATGCGAAGGCTTCCAGACTATGTCGAAAAAAGGGAAGGGAAGTCTTGCAAATGGAAGAGACTTCTGCACACCCAGCTTTTCTTCTCTATACGTGCAAGGTAAGCTTAGGAAAGAGGAAAACTTTTTCTGCAAGGAAGGCTAGGGACACAGAGAATTGGCAGGGAAGCGTTTGCCCCAGGCCAGGTCATTCTGAGGTGTTGGAGAACTTTCAGCAAAAGTCCTTGAGATATTTCTACCTTGCACCAGGCAGTGTGGAAATGCATTTGCCTAAGGAAACTTATGAGGTTGCTTTCTCCTCTTGTAATGTTTTTTGACAGCTCAGATGTATTTTCTTCTTTTACATTTAAATGCCATGTAAACTGTGATTTCCTTATATATTCAATTTTATTTTTCCTTTGCATATTGTGCCTTGGGTTTTTTAAGCACTGCTTACCATAGCTGTGCATTTAAATGTGTTCTAGCTAGACAGTTTGGCAGCTTCCTGCATTTTTTGTAGGCTTTTGAACCTTTACCGGTAGTTTTGGGAACTGCTGAAGAAGCTGCCACCACATGCTACCCTGCCCTGACCCCCAAGTATTCTGTTGATCACTGGACTTACTTTGAAGGGCTCATTTTAATTCTGCGTGAGCAGCCTTCTCCTCATATATCCCTAGTTTGTATGTTGGAGGGCAGAGGATTCATTTCAGACCTTGATGCAGGGCATTTTGTTTTGCTTTCCAGCAAGAGTTGGGTGAATTTAGCTTGTAACTTGCCAAAGTCTAATTAAATGAGGACATTCATCCCTGTTTGGATGTTGCATCATTTGCCCTGGAAATCTTTAGATTAATCCCCTCCGTGTTCAAGGTTCACTCAGCTGTAAACAAAGGCCCCATGAGCTATATTCAGAAGCACTCTCATCTTTATGATTTCACATCTTCCAGAGCTGAGTCCAACAAGTTTTGGGGCACAGCCTTGAGATGCCCAGAATTAAATTAAGCCCTAAGGAAAACCACCACTGCATATATTAGAAGTTACTGTTTATCTTTCCCCTCCATGGTTCAGAAAAATTAGCCTTGATAACTGGATTGTTAGGGTCCTTAGAGAAAAGTTCTCCATCTTAAAATTTTGGATCTTCACTACAGTGAAATTTATGGGTGTAGGCAAAGCATTTAGATTTTGTCTGACTCTCAACTGGGGGGTCACTTTGGATGGATCTGTGCCCTGTCTTTGAACTGGTTCCTTCTAATTATTTGTGAAATCAAAATTAAAATGTATTGTTTTGAATAAAAAAAGGAACCCAATTAATAAAAATTGTATACTTAGGACTGTATCCAAATGAGATCAATAAACATCACTAACTTACATCCTTTAATTTTATACTGAGTAGAAGTTTGTTGGATACAACCCACTGATAATTTGCTGTGATATTCCTTGTGCCTGCAAGTGAGCATATGTGTCAGCCTCTCTATTATATCTTTGGAAAGCTGATAGATGTGTTTTGGAATCCAGAAAACTGGAAGATACTCACTCAAAAGCCCCTTCTTGTCATACACACCATAATCTAATGTATTTACTAATCTATTGTATCTTCATATGTTTTAGTACATTCTTAGCAAAAGGGTTATAGTTCAGTTACAGGTAGGTAGCCGTGTTGGTCTGCTATAGTCAAAACAAAATAAAATAAAAAATTCTTTCCAGTAGCACCTTAGAGACCAACTAAGTTTGTTCTTGGTATGAGCTTTCGTGTGCATGCACGGTATCTGAAGAAGTGTGCATGCACACGAAAGCTCATACCAAGAACAAACTTAGTTGGTCTCTAAGGTGCTACTGGAAAGAATTTTTTATTTTATTTTGTTTTGGGTTATAGTTCAGTCATAGAGCATATGCTTTGTGTGCAAAAGGTCCTGGGCTCAAATTCTGGCATCTCCAGCCAGGACAGAGAGAGACCTTGTCTGAAACCCTGGGGATTCACTGCCAATCAGTATAGACAATACTGAACTAGATGGACTGGCCCAGCTTACTATGTTCCTAATGCTTGACTTTCTTCAGTTTCCAAGAGAAGGTTACAACTACCTAAGATAGGTTCTAAAAGTACCTAATTTTCCTTTGTAAATCCTTTGCTGCACTCTCTGCATATAGTGTCATGAGTATACTGAAATTTGGAGGAGGGGTCTGTGGAGCATTTAAGGACTCACTTTGACCAACTGGCAACATACAATGAGGATAAAGCCACTTGACTTTGGAGTGACATTGACTCTGCAGTTGTTGCGATTCCAGATTAATTATCCAGTGCTGGAGACATGAATGTGTTATGGGACAGGCTTCAGTTTGTACAGTCAGCTGATGTAGGCAAGGGGCTGGTAGCTATATACTTTTCCATGTGGCCACCTTGATCTCTATCTCTCCTGGCTTATTAAAATTAGCAGGGAGGGACTGACTGCTTCCGCACTGTGTTAGTGTGTGTGAGAGAGAGGGAGGAGTAGCACCATTTTTATTGGTCAGGAGTCATGACAAAAGACCCATCAAATAATTGCATAATGTTAGCATTTCAGCATCCACGTCATTCAATTACCCACCTGTTATGAATGGGGGTGGTAATTTTGTAATGTTGGAAAGGATTTGTGTTTTCAAAATTCTTTCTCTTTTGATACTGCAGTTAGGGAAATGGCACTAAATTTGACTCATAATTGAGCTCTTGGAAAAAGGGTTTGCTGATGAATCTAGCAGAGGCATCTTTTTAAAAAGCCCATCTGCATTTGGTTTTAATAATGCAGTCATATTGCCGCTACTGCTGTTTTCTCTCTTTTTAACCGTACTGCCTAAAGTGGTTGCACAAGATAATTAGATTAACAGGCTGTTGTTTGCATCCTTGTGGCTTTGAAAAGGCATCAGCACAGTTTCCCACAAGACAGGATTTGGTTAGTACATTTCGGTTAGAGAACATGAGACCTGTAATCCAAAGGAGAAAGTGTTTGTCATAGGATTTTCACTAAATATTGTCCTACTTGTAGTGCTGGCAGAACCTCGAACTTTATCTTAATATTACACGGAGTCAAAACATAATGAGATTTGATGTCTTAAATTACCAAAGTTATCATTCTGTCATTTGTATCCAAGACCAAGACATTACTGTTTAAACAGCACCTTTCCACTGCAGCCACTGAACCAAAAATTTGTAGATTAAAAGGCTTCTGTGCTGACAATCTAGAAGGACATAGGCTTCAACAATCTAAGGATTTGGCAGCAAAGAGGCTGGCCCAAAGACTTATCCTTAACTTCAGAGCCCTTCTTGCAAGGACACTACATAACAGAGGGTATATAACAAAAGTAGCAGAAGAAGAAATAATCCTGATGAATAAATTGCTATACTAAAATGCCCTTGTGTTACACAACTCTAAATGATGCCACTTTGTTTCATGCATTATGTGGTACATTAAGAGAAGAAACCTGGGAGCAATTCTAAGGAGCTGTACCAAGAGAATGGAGCCCATCCTTCCTCTTGACCCCGACTCACTTGACTTTGACTGAGTACTCAGGGACGTCTTAGCCATTGAGGCTACTGGCGCAAGGCACCACAGCCTGAGGAGGGCACCTGCACCCTACAGCTCAACCAGCAGTGCCGCTCTCGCCCACCTCTTCTCAGGCTGCGGATGCAGGGAGGCCGTCGGTGAGCCTCCTGTCAGCACTGCAGCTAGGGCTCCCTAGACGGCAGCGCCGTGCCGCTGCTTCGACCGAGCAGGTGGAGGCAGAGGCGGAGCACAGCTGGCAGCATCCCCACCCGCCCCTCCGCACCCTCCAGCTGCCCACCGCACCTGGCCCTGCCCAGCAGAGCACAAGTTCGGCGTCCCTGCCTGCTGCACTGTGCCCTCCAGCTGCCCACTGTGCTTGGCCCTGCCCGGCGGAGTGCGAGGGGTGCCGGAGGGATCTTCATGCCACGCCGCTGGATTTACTTAAGATGTCCCTGTGAGTACTGCCCCAGGAGCAGCAGTTCAACAGAGCTGGGGCTACAAGCATACATCAATCATTGCATCCAAATGGGAAAAAACCCAATAAAATCCAAGTTTAAAACCATCGGATTTACCAAAAACATCCAAGTATCAATGGCTATTACCCACAATGGCTATGTTCTACCTCCCTCCACTGTGAGAGGCACCAATGAATACTGATTGTTGGGAATCACAGGTGAGGAAAGTGCTGCTGCACTCAGGTCTTGCCTGCAAGCTTCCCATGAGCATCTGGTTGGCCACTGTGAGAACAGAATGCTAGACTAGATGGGCCTTTGGCCTGACTCAGCAGGGTTCTTCTAGTGTTCTTCTCCATTAGCCAATAAAATCATAATGACAGCATATTTTGGGTAATAATAATCATGGGTTGTGGTTGCTGTTGTGAAACTTCTCAAAAGCTTTCTAAATTTTGGAAGGGTTCTAAGTAGCTGCATCCCCCCCCCCGGAAGAGGATTCCAAAAGCATAGTGCCATAATAATAGCACTTGTCAGATGTTCATTTGGGGAAAGTGGCATTATCTGTGCCCACTTCTTCCCACAAGCTTTAGTTTCCAAACAATTTAAGAGCAGCTCCATTTTGCAATAACTGATCCAAGTGGTTACAAAGTATGAGTTACACTTTAGGTTTCTCAGTCTGTCATTTAACTCTGAGCTGATAGTTGACCTGTCTGGAGGGACAGAGCTGAGGATATCAAAAGTAGTTCCTACCAAAATGAAACATCTAAGAAACATGTATACTGTGGCACTGGGAGAGGAAAATACTCCAAGCATCTGTTGAGAAGAAGATAGAAGCACTCTCCAGCAGTACAGAAGGAAGATGCTGCAAGCCCAGTAACTTGAAGAACAGATAAACATCAAAAACAAACAAGTTTTCAAACAAGGGAGAGTATAAAATAGCTTTTCAAGAGCTAGAGAGATAATTTAAGAGTCAGTTTAGAATAAACAGGGAGAGAAGGAAGTGCAGTGATGGAAGGAGAGGGAAGACAGGCAAAAGCAAGTCAGCATTCATATCTGTTACTTGTAATGTAAATATGGGAAGAAACCAGATTTCCCCATAGTTGTTTTAGATAGATAGATAGATAGATAGATAGATAGATAGATAGATAGATAGATGTTTATTCGGCATTTGCGCCCATCTCCCATAGTTGGAATATGAGTTACAACTCCAGTCTTTTCACACCACGTTTGTGTACAGCCATGAACAATTTGAATAACAATTGGATCATGGGTTATTTTTAAGTAGCTATCAAGATAATCACAGGTGTTGCTTAGGGCTTCCTCCACCCTTTGCAAGAATGGCCCGTGCTTTAAAGCTCCATGTCCATTTTTATTTGTTTGTTTTGTTTTTGTTCCAGAGCTTCCCCTGTGAAAACCTGCTCTTTAAAGCTGGATCGGAGCAAATAGCAGTCTGCAGAAAGCTGGAATTGCTGTTGGTTGCCCTTCAGCTTTGAAGAGTGGGTTTTTTGTGGGGAAAGCTCCAGGGGGGGGAGAGAGAGAGAGAGAGAGGGCTTGGGCATAGAGCCTTTAATTGCAGACCTGTGCCTGGAAAAAGCAGGGCAACAGGTAAGTGTGGTTGAGCCCTTAGTTTCTCTGGCTCTGATTCTAAACAGTGGAATGAGTGTCCTGCATATTACACACAATATCTTTTAAATGGAAGAAGAGAGATTATACAGATCACCCTAACTCTAAATTAAGCTTCATAACAATGAATTGTCTTCATCTACTCCTGGCTTGTGCATTTGCTTCCATTTTGTTTCAGAACTTACATTGTTTCATACTTAGCATTCTATGGCAATCTGTAGAGAGCTGAAGAAATGTTGTGTAACATTTCAAAATCAGTATTCCAGCCAGGTATCCAGGAACTCTGAAATATAATTTTCTGAATTCTGACCAGCTAGGAATTTGTGAGTGCAAAACTACTATCATAAGCATACAGATTACAAGCCTGTCTAGTCCTTTTATCCTGCATCAAATGATACTGAGAAAATGGCATAGGGACTCTTGAAAAGCATATAGCAAAGGGGAAACCATGTCAAAAGGTTGCAATAGAAAGAGCTTGCCATTTTAATTCATTTTAAATGGAACACTGAATAGACGTTGCTTTCTTATAGCCTATAGATCTGCCTCAAAGACTTTCCTTACTCCAAGGCATTGTATGCAATACTTTTTAACACAGCATTGCAAGTATTTTTGCAAAGTCATTCGAATGTTTCTCTCCAACTTCCCATTCTGCTTTCTCCCCTTCCCCCTCCCGTGTTCCAGAATTTGGAAGTTCCAGGAGCCTAGGCTGATAAAAATTACAGATATTCAAAATAAAGACTTTTCCTAACCAAATACCTATGATCAAGCCCACAAGCAGGACTGCAATGAAACTTGTTATTCCAGGCAACTGGTATTCAGAGGCCTACAGCCTCCAACAGTGAGGGTAGAACATAGCCTTTGTGACTGGTAGCCACTGGTAGCCTTTTTTCCACCAAAGTGAGCAGATGTGCAGCAACAGCTGCTCTCCTTCTCCAGCCCTACCCTCTTCTGGTGCTTTAAAGCCAGCAGAGGCTGTTGGGATAGCCTGTGGGTGCTGCTTCCAGCCATAATATACCAGTACTCCATTTGTCTCTGCAGTGATGCTTTTAACGTTTGGTGATGCGTGACCTGTATGATTTTATACAGGAACTGTGGAATTAGAAAGTCAAATCAGCAGTGCATCTTAACGTTTTTTGTTTTTTTGCATTAGGGACATCAAAAGCAAAGTTTACCGTTTCAAGAGGAGTGTGTAATTATGTAAATTGATGAGCAATCTGCATAAGATACATTATGTTCAGGTTCACTGGCAAAAGGAAATATGTGGTTCTTTAGGACTGCATGCTATCTTGGAGATCCAGTTTGCATTTCTTCTGCTTCTTCAGTACAGGATACCCAATGTTTTTCTTCTAGGAAAAAAAACCTGTATACCTTGAGTACCCCCAGAAAAAAAGGACTGAGCAACAGCAGCCATTCCACCAGCAGCCATTCTCTCTGTGATGGCAGAAGAGCAGTTCAACCACTGCTCCAAATGTGTAGAAAGAAGGTGAATTGTTCCATTTTAAAAGATAAGGGGGGCACAACTTTGGAGGTCTCACCTGCCATCAAGCCCATTGCTGATAGCTAAGGTCATTTCAGAGCAGCCCGGGGAGGGGACCTCCACTGCACCAGGCTGGGGAGTTGGATTGAGAAGAGGTGTCCTTCTGCTTATCTCTGCCAACTGAGGTAACAAGTGTCACTCCACTGGTACAGCACATCCCCTTCTGCCCACCAGATGTACAAGTGGACAAAAGTACCACTGGCAGCATCCCCCCCCCACCTTCCATCCTAGTTGTCATACACGACAGGCTGCAGATGTGGTGTGACTTTGCTGCCCCATACAGCCACACCGTTCAGCAGCTGAGGGTTGGGTTACCCTCCTAGCGCTCAACTGCATAGAAGAATTCTCAGGTTGCAAAGCTGCAGATCTCACCCCTGTGTGATTCTTCTTGCTTCTTGCTAAAATTGCTCCCTCATCCCATTTCCCCATGTTTGAGCACTGAAGAATTATGCCACCACTTCTGCTTCAGCCCTCAGAATGTATATGCTGTTCCAGTCAACTTTGTAGTTATCTGGGTACCAATAAATTGCTGACATTATTTACATGCCCCCACATCACATTCTTCTAAACAATGTGATGTTTTTATACCATTTGTACACAGATAGGAGTCTTATCTGTTCTAAGACAAGACTAGACTAGGGCTGTTTCCCAGTTCACATCCACACCCACACCTGAACCAATTCAATTATTTTTCCTCACTAAGGGTTATCTACTGGCTAGCAAGCACTAAACCTCCCTTCTTCTGCCTGCCCTAGACTTTGATACATCCAGCAAGCACTAGCAATTGGTGCACAGAATAAATACAGTACATGTTGTAGCCATTCTAGGATTGCCAGGGCTTGATTAAGTACAATTTGGGATTAGTAGATCTCATACTGTCCAACATTTCTCTGATTAAAATAGGGACATCCCATTCCATAATGATAATTTTACTATTTGTACCCCACATATCTTACTGGGTTGCCCCAGCCACTCTGGGTAGCTTCCAATATAGGCCCACACACACACACACACTAAACATTTTTTTAAAAATTCCCCATACAGGATTTCCTTCAGATAGCTCCAGAGTCGGATAACTCCAAACCCCCAAACATTTCTCCAAGGAAAATAGGAATGTCCTAAGGAAAAGCACGGGATGCGGGTGGCACTGTGGGTTAAACCACAGACCCTAGGGCTTGCTCATCAGAAGGTTGGTGGTTCAAATCCCCACGACGGGGTGAGCTCCCATTGCTCGGTCCCAGCTCCTGCCCACCTAGCAGTTTGAAAGCACGTCAAAGTGCAAGTAGATAAATAGGTACCGCTCCAGCGGGAAGGTAAATGGCGCTTCTGTGCGCTGCTCTGGTTCTCCAGAAATGGCTTAGTCATGCTGGCCATATGACCCGGAAGCTGTATGCTGGCTTCCTCGGACAGTAACTCGAGATGAGCGCCGCAACCTCAGAGTCGGACATGACAGAGGGACAGAGGTCCCTTTACCTTTACCTTTAAGGAAAAGCAGGACATTCCGGGATCAAATCAGAAACTGGGACAGTGTCTCTAAATCAGGGACGTCACTGGAAAATATGGACACTTGGAGGGTCTGAGAGCACAGCGTTTTACCTGAAGTTTCAGGGTCTCAGATTCTTCTTAGGAGAAGGAGTCTCAAAGTGAAGGGCAAGAATTAAGGGGGGCAACTTTTTTGCCATTCACTGTGCCAGGCAGTTTTTCATATTCATCAGGCTGCAGCCAGAGTCACCAGGCACAGCCGTGCTCTCCCTCAGCCATGTGCCACCCTCTGCTGTTACACGGCTCAGCTCCATCTCAAGAGGTTCCACTCCTTTGGATTCCAGGCATGATTCAGTAGCTCCCTGCTTCACACAGCATCCCCGGGTCTGAGCCTCAAGTGATGACCTGACAACCCTAATACTGCTGGAGGGTACAGGGATACGTTAACTTGTGTAGGCTTATAAAGCATTTCCGCAACCCACCAAGCTTGTTGTCACACCAATGGCATTAGCTTGTTCAGCTTCAGTACAGTTATTTCCACTGGTAGGAGCAAATAAATAACTTCAGAGTGTCCCATAGGAGCTGCATGGATTTCTGCGGTGAAGCAGAGAAAATATTGCTGTGGGCATAAAGAACACAAGAGAGTCGCTTACAGTAAAAGTGAAAGAGTATAATAAAGTTTTGCAGGCTGTGTTACAAGACCAAAAGATAAAGAAAAGTAATAAACTTCAAATTAAACAATGAGCTGTAATGGTTACACACAGGCGTAGCTGCTCTGATGGAAAAGTAAGCTGCCTAGCAGACGTCTTGCATGCAGTGGTGTTCCTGGTTCTCATTTCCTTCTCTATTAAATTAAGCAAACAAAAAAAAAAACTTCTGTACAGTTTGATGTGCAGTTGTAGTTCATCTTTTCACCATTAACAATATTGGCTAAGATACAATCAACAATGATTATGAGTAACTGGATTAGAGGTACCATTGATCTAATTCAGAATGCGGGACCTGCTTTAATTCTATTTGTGTTTACTATTATGTACTTGTTGCTTGGATAATTTCAAACTTATTTGATGTTGAAATGTTTTGTTTGAATGAGTTCTGGATCACAAGTGTTTGTGTGTGTGTGTGTGTGTGAGAGAGAGAGAGAGAGAGAGAGAGAGAGAGAGAGAGAAAGTCATCTTTATGTGACAACACAACATTAAAAGTGCATATTCATTTGTGATCATCCTAAACCAATTTATTGAAATGTGATACTGAGGGCAAACCACAAATCTGTGCCTAGTAAAGGACAGAGATGAACATAATGCATCAAACCTGGAATCTGAATATCAAGGCAATATGTGGTTATAATTTAATGAAAGTAAAGCTTACCGTGTAATTTTACCTTCCCAATGTTGGTTCCTGTTGTTTCATCTTCTGCTGAAGCACTTCTCCAGATACAACTCTTGGGGAAGCTGATTTGGTGTTGGTAAAGAGATGCACTCAGTTACCTACAGTTCCCAGACATTTGAATTTCTATAATGCCTAAGACTGCAATCCTAACTCCACTTACCTGAGAACAAGCCCCATTGAATTTAATTGGACTTATTTCTGAATAGACATGGTCAAGATTCCATTGTGAGACTACTGTGCATTTTTAGCTGGAGACTAATATTATTTTTAATATTATGGATTTATTATGTATTTTAGTGTTACGTTGTTCATTGCTGTGGAATCTATTGGATGAATGGCTGTATAGAAATGATAGATTAGATAGATAGATAGATAGATAGATAGATAGATAGATAGATAGATAGATAGATAGATAGATAGATATTCCACCTAAACATTAGGAAGAACTTCCTGACAGTGAGAGCTGTTCGACAGTGGAATTTGCTGCCAAGGAGTGTGGTGGAGTCTCCTTCTTTGGAGGTCTTTAAGCGGAGGCTTGACAGCCATCTGTCAGGAATGCTTTGATGGTGTTTCCTGCTTGGCAGGGGGTTGGACTGGATGGCCCTTGTGGTCTCTTCCAACTCTATGATTCTATGAAATTAAGAGCAACCATCACCATTCCAACTGCACTAGGGCAAGACCCAGGAGCTTAGAAAGTAATAGTAGGTGAAGAGGAAAATAATGGTTGCAGTGTTTATCAAATGTTTGTAAATGTAGGCAATGACTACATGGAGAAGCAGAAAGAAAAGGTGGGGTGGTCCATAATAGTGCACTCCTTAACCCCCTTTTCTTCAGTGATCCACCGGTTCCACAGTGAATCTTCACACATTCTCTCGATTGGAGGATTGTAATATAAATGCTACACACATTTTCAATAATAATAATAATAATAATAATAATAATTTATTATTTGTACCCTGCCCATCTGGCTGGGTCTCCCCAGCCACTCTGGGCGGCTATTTTCAAGACAGGCGCAACCTATATTTACACAAACTATAAATCAGTATAATTTTTGCAGTTTAGTTTATCCAATCTTTGATGTAAAAAGAATTAATTTCTCTTTTTATGGATCTTTTTAATATATCTTTGCACTTGGAAAATAACTGCTTCAACTTTTGTGTACTTCAAAAAGTATCCATTCTGAGAATAACATTCTTTTTTTATTTAAAAAAACCTTTAAAAATCTGATATTGACATCTGGCATAGCCTGGCAAGGTGCATTTCCTCATCTGTGGACTTTTTGATGTAAATGTAGCCCATGGTATCTAGAGACTACTGCAGATGGAGTATGAAATCATTTAATTTCAGGTTCTGGTTCTGCAGAATTTGTCAAGGGTAAAACTACTGCAGAAATCTTAACACCATGCACATTTCCAGGTTTTTGAAGCTGTTCATTCTATAAATTACATTTCACCCCTTTTAAGGGTTCCAGTTAATTGACTTAAGAAAGATAGAGAAAACAAACTTGACAATATTATTTGAAGCTTTGAGTAGGCAGTTATGGAAAATTACATTAAAAGCATAATTGATCTTTTCCAGGAATATCCAGGGCTGCAATCCTATACACACCTGGGAGCACTGAATTGAAGTTGCACTGAATTCAGTGGGTCTTACTTCTGAATAGATATGCATAGGATTGTAGATTACTTTGAAGGGCTCCATTAGCATATCATAAGATGATCTAGTCTTTGCTAGAATATGATTTGTACATGAATCATGCATCTACCTAGTACTTTTGAGTAGGAGAAGACATTAATTGGATGTTCAGTCATTTGAATAACCTTGTTTACGTAGCCATTCCTTTGGTATTTTTCACTCTGTAATTTTAATAATGTTAGAAGCTGATTTCCTTTCACATTTTCTCTTTCAATACAAGCAGCTCCGGCACAAAATTCTGAAGTTTTGTGTCAACTTGAACTTTAAAATTAGAAACTTTTCAAATGTTCTTTCTATGATTAAGCTATACACTGGTAATTATTAGATGAAGTTCTTTTCATTCCCTGTGAAATATGATACCTACGGTGCATGCAACATAAATTTGAAATGCCTGCCTTTGCTTTTTTGACCACATTGCTGGTAGGCAAAACTGCAAACAAGTAGTATGAGTGGTTCAAAGATGTTTCCAGTGCCATGTGTGAAAATGCACATAGGCTACGATTCTAAGGACACCTATCTGGGAGTAAAGTCCATTGAACACTTTGGGATTTACTTCAGAATAAACACTCTTAGTATTGCTTTGCAGATCTCATTAAGTAAGAATGGTCACATGCCTATATTTTCAGGCCATTCTTAAGTGTGGTCAGATCTACTGAAATCCAGGCTTGGGTCCCATGAAATCAACAAAACACCCTTAAGCATGCTTGACTCTGTATTGGATTGTGGCCATACCTAGTTTGCCTTCCATACCAAGAACAAACTTAGTTGGTCTCTAAGGTGCTACTGTAAAGAATTTTTTATTTTATTTTGTTTTGACTATGAGAGCTATAAGTGAGTCTTAGTGAAGTTTAAAGGGCAGAAGGTAGGAGGTAGGGCTCAGCGATATCTGGTTTTCAACATCATGATATATCAGCAGCTAAATGCCATAATACTGTATGCCGATATATCCCGATGTCTGGAATGTATCTCAACTGCAAGACTTGGTGGCTATGTTAATCACCCAGGTTCAGAGGTAGAATGGCGCCAAACACTAGCTTCTGGAAGCAACAAGAGAAGTGGACTGCTGCCATCACATCCTGTTTGTGGGCTTCACAGAGGCATCTGGTTGGCCACTGTAGGAAATGGGATGTTAGACTACTAGATGGACTGTTTCACTGATCCAGAAAAGCTCTTCTGAATGTAGACACTACACAGTACTGGATCTATCTATCTGCAATGGAAGAGGAGTGCAGGTGTTAGAAATTGTTCTCAAATTCTTATTACACAAACCTGAACATCATTTTAAAGTGTTATGAAATAAAGGTCTCTGGCCTTCTTTAGCACCTATAAATAAAATGGTATCAGAAGCCACTAGTCCAAGTCACCCTCATTTATCTTACGAATCCCAGAAGGGCTCCACAGCACAGTGTTAAAGTGAAGTGATAATTAATGCAAAGAAAAATGTCAGTTCCATGGATTAGGCAATGAATGTGCAATTGTCAAAACATTATGTTGTGCAATGGAGGACAATCAGTTCCTCTGTTGCCTCAGGCTAGTCCAAGCTCCAGTAAACAGCACACTGTAACAAGCAGACATTAATAAATGATAAAATGCATGGGATCTCTCTTGGAAGCGCAGAGCACACACAGCAACTCAGTGCTGTGCTCTCTTCCTCCGCCCTGGTTTTCGCAGATTCTGCTGTCTCTGTTGATACCAACTGTCAGTTCATGGAACTTTTTGTCAACTATCTATTCAAGAGCCAAGAATGACTAAAAGCATACAGAAAGGGGGAAATAGTCTGAGGAAAATTTACAAGGAATATCTCAGAGAACTTAATGTTTTGATTGGTTGGCTTTGTTTCTCACCCTTCTTGACTTCCCTAAATGATTTTAAAACCACCCTATATGTCACACGACCTATAGAGAATTGTTCTAAGGTGTTACATTTCAGTTGAATTGCCAAACTAAAATACTAATAGTTGAAATAAATGTATTTCAGGTATTAAATATCACTTTATTGCTCAAAAGTATATTGCAAAAAATATAAGTGTAGACAAATTTTCCACGTCTCTGATAACAAAGAGCTGTATGCTAAAACAGAGAACACTAGGCAGAAATAAGAGGTGTGTACTATAGCCAAACAGACATATGGTTTGCGGCAATGAATTGAAATATGCACACTATCCAAGGCAAACAGAAACACTGTGAAAGAGTGAAAGTGACAAACATAAAGTATCCAGCCGCCTCCACCGACAGTCCAGTTCTTTGCACCTGGGGCAACATACAACATTAAAAACTTCTAATACAATGAAATCTAGTCTAAAATTACTAAAATCCAGTGAAATCTCATCTAAGGAGCTGCAGCAATCACAAGTGTACTATATAAAAAAGGAAAATGCCCGAACAATAAAGAGTCATGGCCTATAAAATTGCTCAATAAAACAGAATGCCAGAGTCTCAGGTCCCTTAATACAGGGCCAGCTCTGCAGTGCAATAGCACAAAGCAATTTGCTTCAGGCAGCACCATGAAGAGGTGATAGATGAAGGAGGAATTTGTGTCAAGTGCAGCAAGATGTTTCAATGTCCTGGTCCTAGCAGGGTTCCACTTCAGGCAGCAAAATGCCTTGGGCCAGGGTTGCATTAATGTCACTGAATGCCCCCTCTCCCAGTTGCCAACCTGCCAACTAGTCTGCAGTAGTTACCAACACCTTTTCTTGAGTTGCAGGGGAGCAGCAGCAGCCATTCTTGGATGAAACTGATTATCTAGACCCATTTCAGTCTGTGCCCAAACTTGACTTTGGGGCTGAATAATCCTTCATCGCCCTGATACACCATTATCAAGTGAGGGCAAGGAAAGTGAGACCCTATTTCTCCTACCTGACTTTTAATACCATTGGCCATGGTATAATCCTTGACCAGCTCTGAGGGATGGGAACCAAGGACACTGTTTTACTGTAGTTCCAGTCCTGCCTGCAGAGTCAGTTCCACAGCTTGGAATTGAGAGAATGTTCTTTGGGCCTCTGGCAATTGTGTTATGGGGTGCCACATGGAGGTGTTTGTTGCCAGTGCTATTTAAGGTCTACATGAAGCAGTTGGGATCAGTTGTTATGGAATTTGGAACAAAGTGTCATCAGTGTGCTACTGACACACAGCTCTGTTTCTTTGTTATAGTACATTTTGAGGGAAACAGTTAATTTTGGACCTAAATTGTGTAACATTTAGATATCTGTTGTAGTGGAGTTTTAGGTATTCAATGTTAGGTTTCTTTAACACTCCTACAGAATAGTAATGAATTCAGGAACTGCAGTCATGGCTGATGTTGCTTAGCAGAAAAAAAGAATGATGGATATAGGTTGTTCTAGGTCATACTGTAAAGCTTCCTATCTTTGTTCTTGCAAACTGCATTAAATGGAAGTTAGAGCAAAGGTTGTTAGCCCCTTTCAGCACTAAATAAAAATTAAGAAAGATGTTATGTTTGTTAATCGCTGTTTAAGAGTTGATTCTTGTGTTCTCTGCAAATAATCAGCCAATAACTGATGTAATGTTGATATAATAATATGAAAACCTTGATAAACTACACTGTTCCCTTTTCTCATTAATTGAAAATGGATTGCATTATTTCATTGTGGGGGGAAATTAGTACTTCATAGAAAAGCTGTCTATAAATATTCCTTCCAGCAGCAGAACTTCAGTAGTGATGAATTCAGGTAAAAGCTTAATGTAGATGAATGGTTTCCTTGGAATTAGCCAGGTGAATCTGCATGAAAGCAGATGCACATCATTCATACTAATTACTTGCCAGGGTTTCTTTCCTTTCACATCAGCATTCTCAGCGATGCTTGGTGGCACCAGCTATGCATTTTTTGGAAAGAAAAAGAAAAACCCTTATTGTACACTAATTCGATTTGCTAGGTGGAACTCTCGAAAAAGACAAAGGGTTTATCTCTACGAAAGATGAGCTAAGCAGTACCTGAACAAACTGCGACATGTGTGCACATTTGTCTTTCTCACATCCAGGCCTGCTGCCTACTTCCTTCATCCCCGCATACTCAATGTGCTGCATCATGAGGTAAACTTCCAGAAAATGTTGTTCTAGAGAGGTTATGTGGCCTAGGTTTTTCCAGTGAAGGACTTTGTGTAACAGAAGTAAGGGCTAAACCTCACACGAGGCTCTGTTGTATGCAGTATGTCTTTTGTTTTTACAAAAATGCAGCCTTGGGGGTTGCAAACTGGAGGACATCATTGGAGGCCAAAGATTTTGCAGCCCTTTCCTCCTCATGCTATTATTCTGCTAACATCACTGTTCAGCTGTTTGTTTTTTGTTTTTGTTTTTTTTGCCAGACAGTGGAAATGGCACAACTACCTATAGATTTTCCCTTTCAGGGGCGAAAAGCAACAGGGTGCCTGTGTAATTTTTAGCAGGAAAAAAGAGCATGCAGGGAAGGGGCTAGACTTTCTTTGCCATCCTGGTTTTCTGCTTTAGTGTGCAGTCTTTGTAGCTGTGTTTTGTGAGACCCACCCCAACAATAAGGGCAAATTTTGTACCACTTGAGTCTCACGTATAGTTTGGCCATAAGTGCCTGTCAGCTCATTGTTCACATGCATGTTGCGTGAATGGCACAGAGGGAAGGGAAGACGTGTTTCTATGAGGAGCTTTTCATCATCTAACAGCAGGTATCTGGGTAGCCTCTGCTGGTTGCAAAATTCTGGTGCCTGGTTTGATCTATTAAAGCAGTTACTGTCTTTTCTGTTTTCAAAACATTTAGGATACTTTTCCTTCCAAAAGCTTCCAAACATTAAAGAAAAAGTACTTTCCAAACAAAAAAGCAAAATTACTTGTGTGTGTGTGTTTGTGTGTGTGTGTGTGTGTACACATTGGGTGAATGAGCTGTGTCATTTGCTGTTGCCATGGTGACAGGAATCATAGCTTTACCTATCTGATTCCGTAACCATTAGTAAAGCACAAATTACTTCTGTCTTTGGATCCAATAGCAATACATTTGCCATATTGGCCAGAAATCCATTTGAGATCTTAATGTTCTGCGATCCAGAACAAAACAAGCTGGATACTTAAACCAGAAATACACCACCTAACCAGCCTTCATTCAAATATGGAATTAAAAGTGTTATCTCCTAGTTGCTATTCAGATGAGAATCTGATTATATCCCAGATGCTCCTTTCATTAGAAATGATGTCAAGTGCTTCCATTTCAGAGCTATCGGAAGCATAAAAAATGGAGATCAGATTTAGATTTGTCAAACTCACGATGCCAAGATTCTTTCTTAACACTGCGAAAGTCACATTCAAAATTTGCAAGAGGCTGTGCCCCCTTTTTCTTGCTTTTGTGTTATGATTCCTGATTCACATGCTATTTCTTATAATTTTTATACATTGTGGGGGGGGGGAGTGAGGAGAAAGAGAATCTTTTCTGCAGAAAACAAGGGGCGAGTATCTGTGAAAACTCCTGTAATTTGTATCTTTGCCCTCTAAAACAATTGCACGGGCTGCTTGCTACCTTCGCATTTAGGAAAATGGATGAAAGAGGTAAAGGATTAGTTCATATATTTTCTCAGATGGAGGGCCATGTTCCTATCTGGGAAATCATCAAAAGACCACATTTCAATGGTGGATGGGGTGGGGAAAGAATCAAAAGTGGCCAGAGCAAAAAATATATAAATTTTACCTTCATTCATTAGGCTAGTTTCTACAGAGATGTACACCCTTCTCTCTATCCTTCACCCAAGCAGCCAACGGACATGATCAGAGTTCAAGAACACATTCTAGCAAGGCAAACCCATGTGTGACTGGCACTGGCATTTTAAAAACTTTTAATGGCATTGTTGTTAACTGCAGAAAATGGATATGAATCCCAGGCTAAAGAGCTGTTAGAAATCGTCAATAGAGGGTGCTTCAGAGACAAATGGAAACTTAATGCTGATATATTGCTAAGACTGCGTGGACACTGTGCTGAAACAATCAAAATGAAACAATCTTACCTCAGTCAGCACCAGGTGGGTGGGCAGGTTAATGAAGGCAGGAACTGGTGTCTGAATGGTGCCTCTAGGCTTTTCAAAAGTGCCACTCCTAGATGGATAAAGAGGACAATTCGGCCCTCCCTGCAGACAGTATTCTCCTGAGAATTAACTTTCTCTGGCAACAATTATACCTCTCACTACTGCAGCCAGTTAGGCGTAAAGAAGAGTCTTGAGGCAGAAGTGAAATTTCCATATATGCTCACACCTCACTTGGTTCATGTTTTCCACCAATCTTAGCACTTACTGTTCATGACTCTTTAATTTGATTTTGAGATGTTTTTAGGAGGTAATTTAATTATTGTTTGATTTTATCTTGCTAAGGAAGCTAGCTTTGTAAGAAAATATGAAATTCTTCGTAGTAATCCAACAGGCATTTTTTTTTTGCCCCCGGGCAATTTACCTTGCTACGCCCCCCTCCAAGATCACAGGCAGAGGTCCATCCCATTTTTCTGATCTGAAGTCCTTTCACTGGAGATTAGACTTGGGACTTTGCATATATAAAGCCAATTCTTTACTACAAAGCTCTGAAGAGTACTACATCTCCCCTTGCTCCTTCTCTTCTTCTGGCTTCCCCCTAAATAGGGATGGAGAAGACCTCAGTTCATCACATTTAAAGATGAATTTACCTAATATGTGAACCAAAACACAGCCATCCTTTGAAAGTTACACTTCTTCAAATGTTGAGATGTTCTCCAGTCAAATAACGTGTAAAAAAAAAAACTAGGGTAAAGTGCTCATAGGAGGACTTAGTTGAATACAACCCTTGGGGCAGTAAGAAATCTGGCCTATAGTTCTTTTAATTTCATACTGCTGGAGTAACCAGGTATAGTGAGGCTCAACAAATCCTATAACTTTGAAATTCTCGCCTCTAATATCAAGTTTCTCCAAGCCCCAGACAAGCCCAGTGCTGCTTTCAGACATAATCAAAAATGTCAGCTAACAATTCTCATTTTCAGTTACAAGGACTAAAAGAACAGAGTGTCTCTGGTTCATGATAGAAGTTGGTTTACAACACACAGTGAATTATCAAGTGACCCAAATTGTGACATCTTGATTGGAAAATGCTTCTATTTTAAGATATCTGTATGAAATGCTGTGGAGTAGGGGGGGAAGTACTCAGCCAGTGACTTTGAACAGGCATCTCCTACAACAGAGAAGACCCATAACACCCCCTTGCCATTAGCAAGGTAGTCAGAGTATGCATCTCACTATAGGCCATGTATCTATTCCCTTCAGATGAGATCCAGAAAAGGGAACACTCCCCCCCCAAAAAAAAACATTTGTGCTTTCTTATTTGTCCCTGGTAGAATTTCTGAAGCCACTTCTGGCAATTTCATAACTTTCTTCGGTGCTTCCCTATTAATAGTTCCATTTCATACATCATTAGTCTGAAGCCTTTAAAATAACAAAAGTTATTTCCAAGTCTCCTCACTTTTCAGCTTTTTCTCACCGTCTGTATTTTCTCTGTAGATCTAAGCAGGGCTTTATTTCAGCCAATAAGCATTGCAAGTCCATTTTTTTAACCCTGTTTTTAGTGCCTGGGGTATGTAAAGAGGCAATAAACACTTGTAAAATACGCCTCCTTCACTGCTGAACAGCCTTCATTCATACATCTGAAATTAGAAGGCGAGATGCCAAGATCTAAAGATTTGGATTTACACTGTACTTAATCTGCGGCCAGATCTAAGCAGTGATTGTCCCCTAGACCAGCCTTCTTCAACCTTGGGTCCCTAGGTTTTGTTGTTGGACTACAACTTCCATCATCCCTGCCCACTGGTAAGCTGGATGGATATTATAGGAATTGCAGTCCAGCAACAATGAACTCTGCCCTGGGCTACCAGACAGTGGCAGGTGGTGCAGTAGTAGTATAACCAGTTGCTGCTGGAGCAGCAACTGAAGAGGACCAATCCCATCCTGGTGGGTTTGGAAGCAGACCCTGGTGAGGTCAGCTCCATTCCATGCAAGCACGCATCCTTGCCTTCCGTAGCTGCTAAACAGCAAAAGCCATTTATTGCAGTCACGTCATCTTTCTAGCAGCTGTTGCAACTGCACAGTTCAACCCCCCCGCCTTTAAAAAGGCTCAAAAACCAAAATTATTTCAAGGTTTTGGTCTCTGTCCCAAGTTCACAGCTCTTAGTTTTGCAATTAGCTTTTATTTGTTATGAAATTCATTGCTTGCTGGCTGGTGTTCCCTTAACGTTAAGAATCGGCAGAGCATTGAGAAAGACTGCCATATCTTATTTGTTTTGACATTCTTGGCAGCCCAGGAAGTGCTGTGCAGGGCACATTCCTAGGAATGAAAGAGAGCTGCTGTTCTATTTCCATGGTGAAACGTAACCATGAAACAGGAGCACAGAGAGCTGAAGACCAGTACCGGACTGATGCTTACAAGCTCACCTATGGTGACGAGGCCTCTTTGTAGCCAAGCTGCAAAAATTATGTTGCAGATCCTTGTTCTCTGCTCCTAATTTAAGCCAGGTTTGTAAGGCTTATGCAACTTCCCTTAATACCTTTCCACACAAAGCTCTCTTGTAAATAATGCATTTCAAGCAGAGATGCCCTGGAAATTAGCAAGCGGAGTGTTGGAAGATTTGGAAATGGTGTTCTCTGGCAGGTAATCTCCTAGATGGGATTTACCAATGACCGGAGGGGAAAGGTTTCTGCCTGGAAAATGACAGACAGTGTGACTTGAATAATTCATTCCAGCAGTCCTGCAAAATAGTGCCTGTCCCTTGCTCACTGCCAGCCAAGCAGCGCCTATCTGTTTATACTGTCGCTATACCTAAGAAGAAGAAGAGTTTGGATTTGATATCCCGCTTTTCACTACCCGAAGGAGTCTCAAAGCGGCTAACATTCTCCTTTCCCTTCCTCCCCCACAACAAACACTCTGTGAGGTGAGTGGGGCTGAGAGACTTCAGTGTGAAGCCCAAGGTCACCCAGCAGCTGCATGTGGAGGAGTGGAGACACGAACCCGGTTCCCCAGATTACGAGTATACCACTCTTAACCACTACACCACACTGGCTCTCACCTACATGGACTTCTACTTACATGGACTTCTACTTACATACAAACATTTTCTCCCCATTTCCTTCACCCTTCCTTGTGTTTACTAAAGGGAAAAGTCCCTGAACAGCAGGTGGTGGCCAGCACACACATGCAGCAACTCTGAAAGCAAAGCTCTGTGCTTTTATGTCAAATATTAGTGCTCTTGTAGAAACAGCTCAAGAGATCAAGAGTCATTAATCATTAGCAGAACCCGTCTCCATGGGGATGTATTGTAATTGGAACTGTGTCAGCTTCCAGAGCAATTGTGTAACAACATATGGCCTGGCTTCACTGACATCTGTTGTTGCTAAGCCTCGTTCGTTGACAACCGAGGTCACACCACCCAACAGTTACCTGTCTTCAACAACACCTGACCACTGGTTGTGCTTTTATTTTCTTTCTTTCTTTCTTTCTTGGCCATTGCAGATGCACTAGCAGCTCTTAACCCCTGCTTCCTTCTTTGCCCTGTTTCCAGGAGTGTGCTACTAGCAACAGGCAACAGAAGCAGACAAATTACAGCCAGCAGGAGGTATAGCAGTGACACAGCTCTGGTGTTAGACATGGGCATCAGATTACAGGATTCTGTGTCAACAGCAGAGGCAGCAAGCTTTGGGAATATCATCATGTTCTGAGGAGAAAGGTGACAGGATAGCAGGGTTTCACAGCAGCCAAGCAGATATGGGCCACTTAGCTAAACAGAAGCTTAAACTGAAAACCTGGTCTGGCCTTAGCAAACATATGCTCTCTTTACATCATCCCAACAAGCTCATTGTTGCAACGTCTCCTTGTTTCATTCCACTTTTTCAATAAGGAAGCAAACCCACCTATTTGGCCTTTGCACTTCCTGCAAAGTCTATCATTAACTCTAAGTGATGTAAGCATCAAGGCTAGATAAAGGTAAAGCAACCCCTAACTGTTAGATCCAGTCACAGATGACTCTGGGGTTGCGGCACTCAGAAACCAGAGCAGCACACAGAAATGCCGTTTACCTTCCCGCCAGAGTGGTACCTCTTTATCTACTTGCAATTTGTGCTTTCGAACTGCTAGGTTGGCAGGAGCAGGGACCAAGCAATGGGAGGTCACCCCATCATGGGGATTCGAACCGCTGACCTTCTGATCAGCAAGCCCTAGGCTCTGTTGTTTAACCCACAGTGCCACCCGCGTCCCCTTCAAGGCTACCAAGTGGCAAATCAAGGAAGCAGAATTCTCCCTGAGAAAGGGTGGCCCGGTGCAAAAGAGGACAGGCCTCCTATGCCTTTAATAGTCTTGTAGGTAAGGAAATTTCAGCAGCTATAACTTGCATGACAAACTACACCCGGTGAAATTCCCACTTTGACACAGCTATTGAAGGTGCACCAGCCCTGTGTTTTTTGGCATCTGTCCATCCTATCAGAGACTATACTTTTGTGTCTCTTATTCTCTTTCTGCTTTACTACAGATTATGCATGTAATTAGCACCTTAACATATTTGTTTTTTTTAATAACCATTTTTAATTAAACATTTTCAGCATAAAATACAATAAAAGCCCATTTCTGTAGACCCTATATGACATTTGAGATCTGTGTCCGATTTCCAGACTTATTGACATTGCAAAATGCTTGTCCTGGAGACAATGGTGCCCATGAATCCACAGGCAATACAGTGGTACCTCGAGTTACAAACGCCTCAGGTTACAAACTCTGCTAACCTGGAAGAGTTACCTCAAGTTGAGAACTTTGCCGCAGGATGAGAATGGAAATCGTGTGCTGGCAGCGCAGTGGCAGTGGGAGGCCCCATTAGCTAAAGTGGTGCCTCGGGTTAAGAACAGTTTCAGGTTAAGAACGGACCTCCAGAACAAATAAAGTTTGTAACTAGAGGTACCACTGTACAATGCAAAATATTGCCAGTACTCTGACAATGCTTAGCTCTCAATGTCTTTCCCCATAAATCCTGACATCTCTGCAATTGCCCTGCTGAAATGTCTGAAGGTGCATCAGTAATATTCAGTAGGCCATTCAAGGATGTTTGACTTGATAAGGGTAAAGAACTGGCAAGAAGGAGGTCCACTTTAACCTTCCTTGTATCCCCGGAGGGAGAGGAGGTACAAGCGCAGGTAAAAGGCAAGGAAAGAACACAGGTCTAGTCTACAGCCATGTGTTAAAACCATCTACAGTAGGTAATGAACATGGTTTCAGGCAGAGGCGTAGGAAGGTCAGGTGGTACCCGGTGCGGAAAATTTCTTGTCAACCCCCCCCATTGATTTTTATTTTATTTTATTGCCTGCAAAAATGGTTTTACACTATTTCATATTTTCATACAAAGGAATGTGGATTCTGAGCCTCTGATAACAAGTAGGCGACTATGGACAGATACTTAAATCTACAGGATGGATTGTGTTTTGGCTTGTGTTATTTTATTTATATTTATTGTTTATTTATTTAATAAAATTTTTTTTTAAAAAAAACCTGCAAAGTGGTTTACCAAAAAAAAAACAAAAAAACACCACAGCAGTAAAATCAAGAAAAATTAACAATCCTAATTTAAAACATACAAAAGCTAAAATATTAAGATTAAAATTACTTCCACTTCCTAAGCATCTTGGTATGCTTGCCTAAAGAAGAATGCTTTTAGCAGGTGCCCGAAAAAGGTCTAGCAAAGGCAGGTGCTTTGTTGAAATTTCAGCCTTCACAACATAGGAAAACGGCCAAATAAACAGCTATTGTCATGGAGGAGGGTCAAGATATTAACTGATATGCATGAAATTTCATATGTAGCTATATAATTCTAGTGTAGTAAGATAAGACCTTCGGAGCAGGCATTTTTTTTAAAAAAAAATGTTTTTATGAACTGCCCTAATATGGCAGTAATTGTTCCTTGATAATTCGTCACCCCCCTCCATGATGACACCTGGTGCGGTCCGCACCCCCTTTCCTGCACCCCTGCTTTCAGGATGTGTTCTCCAGCTGCACAGTTTCCATGTTTCCCCAATGCCAAACCTGGTCCCATAATCCATACATGGGACTTGATTCATTTTTATGGCTATCTAAATACAGTAGGTCTCTCCCTCTTTTGCAGCATCTTCATTATACAGCAGAAGCTGAACAGAAGCAGAAGCAGTGAAGTGTCCAAGCAAACAGATTCAGATCTGGAAGAATGATCCACTTGGGGAGTTCATTTTTTCCACACATAGTCTACTATTACTAGACGGGTGCAAATAAGTTATAAAAAGATGCTAAGAACAGTTCCCTCCACCCACCACACACACATTATCTAAATAGTATCAGGAATGAAAATAGAGTTCCCACCCCCAACATAAGCAGATAATTAAAAGAATGTTTTCAAGGCTGACGAGTTCAAAATGTGTGTAACCCTAAAACCCTGATAAAAGAAAGCAACATTTTCTGGGATGAAGGCTACAGCCATGTTAATACATTGTTCTCTTTTCCAGGCTAGCAGTATTGGTATTTTAGGGGGGAATCATGTACATGGGATATGATTATGCACATACAAGATGACAGGATTTTGTTACCATACGGAACAGATCCCTTCCCCCCTTCATACTCTGTGTTTTAATGCTTTCTTTATTCAAGTTTGTGTGTGTGTGTGTGTGTGTGTGTGTGTGTGTGTGTTCCAAACTATGGTGCCAGCAGTAATTCACTACAAACTACCATAACCTTGGAAACCCAATGAACCAACTATTTGTGTAATATTTTCTGGTGCAAAAGTAAAAAATAAAAAAATAAAATCCTATGTGCTCCAGGTGCTACAATAAAAACCCAAGTAACTAGGCTGATTATGTGTCTCTGCATTTCATCACTCTGTACAATGCGCCTCTGCCCTCTTTTGGTCAAATATTTTTTACATCCTCATTCCCCAGCGTTCTCTCGACTAAATTTGTCAGGACAACAGAGTCCAAGTCATTTGCCACGGTGAACTCATCAAGCTTTTTAAAACATTATTGCAATATAATTGCCTTTATCTTATGTATATTGTTACAGTTGCTATACCAAACGCACTGCAAAACTGGGAAATTGAGGTTTTAAGTGATAAAACCACGAGTGATCTTTATTCCCTGTAATAGGAAAATGGGCAGCTCTAGCCCTGTGCTAGTTGCTTTGGGAGCAAAGCAGAGCTATCCACAAGCAACATTGAAGATAATGAATATCCAGGAGACCCCAAATTAGGCTGGAAAGATTTCTGTTCCTTTTGGAAAGGAAGAAATTACACTTCACAAGGTTTAGTACTCAATGGTATTCCTCTCTCTCTCTCTCTCTCTCTCTCTCTCTCTCTCTCTCTCTCTTTCTCTCTCCTCCACCAGCTGCATTCTTCCCCTGATGAATACATATGATTCTTCATCTGATGAGAAGGGTGGAGAAATGCTATCTTTCTCTGCCTCCTCTGTCAACATCCCTGTCACCCAGCCCCACCAGCCTCCACAAATTGGAAGGCAAACGTCTGCAGCAGGATGTTTGTTGTACATTGAGAACCCACCACAATGCAATTTATGTAGAATCATGCATGATCAGGAGCCTAAATTGCATATTGCAGGCATTAGACCTTCAACACAAAGGAGAGTTGGAAGGAGTGGGACTGGACAGCACATCTGCACTCTTCCTCATGTTAGTCTAACTGCATGGGGAAATTGCATGTCCAACTAGTAGAACCTTACCTATTCATAGATGGACAGCATTTGAATAATATCCTTATACTGGAGAAAAGCATTCAGGTTCAAACAAAGAACAGAAGCCTCTGTCCCTGCAATGGCTTTCTCATTCATTTCACTGGGGATGGGGGATCTACAATAACATTGCTTTGCACCCATGGGTGAATCTGCTGCCTTGGCTGAAAGAATGAGGTGGCTTGCACATGCAACACCTACACTTGTACATGGCTTAGATTGAAGGTTTGCCACCTGGTTATCACAAATTATGCAGGATTATGATGTCTGGCTGGCACGCAGACTATGAAGCTATCCAAACAGTAGAGAAGCCTGCCAGAAGTATAGCCACAAGCCAAGCATATAATTCAAGCATTAACACCACTGAGAATGTTTGTGAATATGCCATTTGCAAAGAGCAAAACAGAAATGTATCGAGGAGGACAAAGTAAAACTGACCAAAAGCAGCCAGATTTGAATCCTGCCTGCAACATTTGGATGTTAAAAGTTGTCCTTCGTCATAATGTGCAGCAGTTACACAACCTGCCCCAAACCCTTAGTCCTGCCTCATTTCTGTTTATAGACACTTGGTTTCCCACCTTGTTGCTGCTCTGGTGCCATTGCCTCCCACCTTTATTTCATTTCCAGCCAATCCAGGCCCACATGGCTGATGTGATGACAATACAGTGCCACATAGCCAATCAGATTTGGATGTAGAGTAACATCATGCAGAGGAAAATATGGGAGGGAGGGAAGAGAAATGGCCCTGTCCCTGTTCTAAAAGGTCAGCCCTCTCTGTTTTGGAGCAGCTGACCTAATGCTTTGTGTCTTGGAGCTGCACACTTGCACTCCCTTTTGCAATGGGACATAAAAGTTTTACACATTGGGAACTCTTCAAAACCAAAAGCACCCCCTCCATCCTCATTTCAGCTCAACTGTCACTGAAATTGACTTTTCATCTGTAATGGAAACTGCCTTTCACTTTCAGAAGCTACAACTGTGTGTAATCTCAAGAACATCTCAATATAATGGAGTGAACTGAAGAAGGAGGAAAAACAATTCTGTCCCCAGAGTTGATAGGAAAAAGTAATCATTTGGTTTACATTTTCTGCGGATTTCATGACTCCTGTCCTCCCTAAATATGACCAGGAAAAATTACCTTATGTGGGAGCAGAGGTTTGGCTATTGCTTCATTTGATCCTTTTCTGACCCAGCTTGTAGCTGCAGCCTGCAAATTCGTTAGTCAGGAACCTTCCACTTAAGCTTGTTCCACAAGCAGCCTTTAGATCCAGTGCCAAACCACCACCAGCATCCCAAGGAACCAGGAGATACCTCAGACTGCCTTGCATCCTCATTTGGTCCTGGTCTGGTCACTCAAGTGGGGAGGATGCTTATTCCAGGCCAGGTAGACAGTTGCCAGATGAACCACACCTTCCATTCTCAAATTTTAGTGCTGTATTACTATTGAATGTGCCCACAATACACACACCCCCAAAAAATAACCCCAACTAAAGCAAGCAACAATATTTTTAAATCAAATTTTGTAGTAGAAGCAGGCTCTCTGGATATGCCAAAATATGCTTCTTGGATGAGAATGCATTATTTAATATAAGCCTGGCAAAGAGAACAGCCCATGGCTGCTTCTCCTATATTATTGCCCGTGTTCTTGTTCTCTGTGAGCATGGGATGTGGTAGCTGCAGTGAAACAGCATGAGCAGAAGGTTTCAGATGGCCTGTGATGTGTGAAGAGTACCGATTCCAAGCGTCTCTGGTTGAAAGGTCTAATTCAGTTGGCACGAATGCTCATCTTTAGCTGTGTATCTGGAAGCAGAAGCCTGTCTATTAGCCAAAAGCACTGATGTGAATGCTGATGAGAAATGAGAGGGGAAAGTACTCTGTCAGCCTGCTGGAGCCCTTACAGCTGCATAAGCATCCCTTGGGGTCTTCTTCACTGAGAGGCGTGGGCACAGGGGAAGCACGGAAGGTCAACCTATTGGCATCTTTATTGTTGATGCTAAGGGGCTTTTTGCATTTAGTGGTGGTAAAGGTTAGTGCCTTCCTTAATGAATAAACTTCAGCAGGAGTATTGTTTAGAAATGCATATTTACATTTATCAAATCCAGGATTAAAAATATAAGAAGAGCTATCAAGTCAGGTCAGGTTAAGGACCATTGGTTTGCCAACTGTAGACAGCCAGTGTGGAAACAGACTATCGCTTGTTGTGCGTTCCTTCCCACCATCTGTTACTCAGAGGTATATTGCCTCTGATCAGGGAGTTCACAGCTGATAGCCATTGACATGCACATCCTTCTTCTTTTATTCAGTTTTTAAAATCTGAAGTATTTTTTTTAAAAAAAAATACAATCCAATAAAAGGACTCATATTCTGAAACATTTTTGTCAGGAGTGAATGCAGTTGTTCACTTCCTCTGCTCATCTAACCCTTTCCCACAAAACTGCAGCTCCCACCCTTGAATATCTTTCCATTGTCCCAAGACCCCAAACTTAAAAATGCCCAAATCACATAAGCCATTTTAAACTACATTAACAAATAGATTAAAATGAGCATAATGGTGGGGAAAGCAGTGGGGAGAGGGGGACAGGGAGGAGTTCTTTCCTTAAAGTCATTGACCACTTTCCCAGCTGATCAGATATTCCACATGCCTTTTCAATCCCCAGACAGGTCAAGAAAGCCCTACCACATAGATTTTCTCTTTTTATATGTCACTTTCTCATTGGCTGCAGAGGTCAATAGGTCATGAGATCAGCGATCTCTATCTGGTTGCATCCAGGCCTTCCACTTTTGTGGGGTCATCCTCTTGACAACAGCACTTCATTTTAAACCAGGCTACTTTATTCTTGCTAAGTCCCTATATATGAGGGATGATGTAGCTCATAATATTGAAGTAGAATTGAAGACTGTACCTATGAAGACAGACCTATCCTTGACTTGCTTTACTGTAGTTACGAGTAAGACCACTGATGCCTGAACCCACAGCAGATGAGATGAATGCAGGCACATACTGGGACCAAGGTCAGTTTGAGGCCATAATGCACCCATGACTGGTTGTACACCTCAGCTGCAGCCCTCTCTGGTCACCTCATGTCTCCACAATTAGAGGTTACGATGAGTTCAAACTGAGTCCTGTTTAGAAGAATGAATTATGAACTTTATGATTCTTGGAACAAGGATCCCATTGGTGTTCAAGAAACTGGTGAGACAGGGCAGATATAAAATCTTGGTGCCCGGATGTTGCTAGTGAAACACCCCCTTCTGTTCCAGCTCCTAGTCTTGTGCTCTACTTCTGACCCCTAGTCTGGACCCCTCCTCCTTCAACAACCCTGCCTTTGATCTTCTCATTGGTGTTCTGGACAGTTCCCAGGCCTCACTGGCAAGACGGAAAATCTTGGGTTGCTTCCAGACAACCTGCTTTTGAGCATCATGATTTGTTTGCACAATCCTGTGGACAGATTATCTGCAACACTAGCTGTTTACTGAACATCCATGCTGATTTCTTTACAGGGAGGTTACACAATGTTGCATCAAGCAGTTGTTATCTCACACTTTCCAGTACATTTCCCCCATCATTTTCCTTACTGCAAAATGTCCAAGGGCGGTTGAAGTGATTTTTGTTGCACAAATTTAATTGTGCAAACTGAATTTGCTGGAATATGATTCATTCTCACACACAAAATAGCAAGTCTAGAAGCACCCTCAGTCAAGCAGCTCTGCGTTGGCAGGAATGAAACATATGTCCAAAGCTGTCAACTTTTCCCTTTTCTTGCCAGGAATCCTATTCAGAATAAGGGAATTTCCCTTTAAAAAAAGGAAAAAGTTGACAGCTATGCATCTGTCTTGGAAAAACCATCTAGGTTAGTGGCCTACAGCATATGTCACATCACAGCATTTATATAGTTTCTTCTCTTGGGTGCTTCTTTTTCATACTCAGTTATGAAACTCAGAAACAGACTGGATGATAGTGGCAAGATGTGTTCCCAATATTCAGTCCCAGCTGCTAGCCTACAAGCTATGATGTGAACTAATTACAATCTTCAAAGGAAGCTCCATGTGCAATGCATTACAGTAGTCTAACCTGGAGGTTAGCAGGACATGGATGACTGTAGTCTGGTTAACCATATTAATTGCTCCTTTCAGTTATTTATGAGGATTAATCTACCCAACCATTTTTTGAAAAGCACCTTTTTGAAATGTCTGCAGTGATAGCCCTAGATCAGATCCCAAAGAGTCATACATACCAGTCTTTTGATATATATGCTTTGTCTCTTTCTGAGGTTTGGGTAAGTTTTTGGGGGGAGGAGGAATGTGAAAAGTAAAATAAAAAGGAGATGGAGATAAGTAGGGAAATGCAAGGGACATATCAGGCCCTACCTATGGAGAATAGACAGACAGACAGACAGAAATTTTATTGCGGCTATAAGCCCATATAGACATATAAACATAAACATAATGAGGAACAAAGCATAAAAACCTGGGGATACACAGAAATCACAATGACAGAATATCGTACCACGGCCGTCAGAAGTAAACCTACATCCAGTAGTATTAAAACTGAAATCTAGAGGGAAATGTTAAAAAAAAAACCTTTATTAGTCATGTAGTTGGCCGTTTCGCCTTTTTTGGGACAAAACAGAGTTTAAAAACCTTGCCACCTGCAAGGTTATATAAGGATCATTGTCTTGCAAAATTAGGGCAAGGTGAGACTCTGCTGGCATACCCACAATTTTCTGAATTATTGGTCTTAGTAAATTTGCCCGGGCGTCAGTGTGCAGAGGGCAAGAAAAGATTATATGATGAAGTGACTCCGTTGACTTATTGTCGCAGACACATGAAGCAGAAACTAGACCCTTAGAAAATCTATGTCTCAAGACGTTAGAGGGAAAGGCATTAAACCACGCTTTAATAAATGCAAATCGATGAGAAGCAGTGGCGAGAGAGGATAGGTATGCCAGAGCATGATGTAATGGAGTAATACCCATGTTCTGAGGCGAACAGACTCCCCCACCCAACGTAAGATTACGATGTAACTCATTAACGTCCATTCTCTGTTTGATGAGTCTTTTTGCTGAGACAAGGTCTAGTTTTAGGGAATCTGTATGGAGAATAGTCTTGATGTCCCATGTGAAAAGCTTTTGCAATCCTTTGTAAAGTACATTATTTCATTATTTAATGGGAGTAAGTGCCATTGAACAATTCTGAATAATCATTGGACAGGGTTGCTCTGCATTTTATGGAAAGTTATGGTGAGTTAAAAATAGAAATTCATACTCTCTTCAAACTAGGACAACCTTACAACACCATAACAAAATGCACAACTATGATTCTTGAAGCATGTAAAAACAGAATGGAAGCCCATAGAATGAGTAGTGCATATGGTCCAACTAGATTGCCAGAATGACTATTGCACAATTTATTTAAATTCAAGCATCTGTGACCAAATATCCATATTGACTTTTATTCAAGTTACATGTGAAGTTTGTAGGCATGGATAAAAGGGGGCATGATTTTTATGTTGTGAAGGTTCTCTATTGTCTAAAATGTCCTTTTTGGTATGGTTTGCTGTGTTTTTTGGAACCAGAGCACCATCTTCCGTCATGTTACACATTGAAACAAGGAACACCCTGTAGCATCCCCTGCAGCAAACTTTGAAGTTCAGTGGTTTACAAACATGGAAATGCTTAACACAGCAAAAGCAGAAATATACAGAGGTGACTTTGGATTGGTATGAATTATTCTCACAACCTTATGGCCATGTTTTCTTTAGTCCTGCTATATCTGTCTGCAGTGATGGAACTAGTTATTTAAACTGAGGCAAAATGGCCCCAAACAATGCTGTTTGCAGGCTGCAAGCGACCAACTTCAGTTATTTGTGGCAATTCTTTGGGGTCATTCTTGTGGTGGGAAAGTAGCAATATCTTGCGTAAGTTTCTTCATAACCCCAACCATGGTGCTTTAAAAAAAAAACCAAACCATTGGCCAGCTGTCCCCAACTTTTCTGAGCAATGGATACAGCTGGAATTTTCAAAAGTGCCATGAGAACTACCACAAAATGGCTGCCATGGGAGAACCCCCGTCACAATTCTTGGGAGTATTCCCTGCTTGCTTACACTCTGTGTATGTGTGTTTCTTGAACACTAAAAGGAAGGGAGGCAAGCCAGAAGGAAGAAAATCAAACTTACAAACACCACGGACTCCAGAAATGAGGGCTGGGAAAACAAATACTGACTCCCCAGGAAGAGTGGGGAAAGCCACCACCCCCAAGAGGAGGGGGGGGAACATTGGAGAAGGACGATGAACATAAACAGAAGAGAGTGGGGAACTTACCGATCCACCCCTTGAGGGCAGGGAAAAACAAAAACATATAAAGAAACCCAGAGAGAAGGGTAGGAAACAAAGCAAACAAAGGCTTCACAGGGGCTATAGATGCCAACTTTTCCCTTTTTTAAGGGAAATTCCCTTATTCCGAATAGGATTCCTCGCAAGAAAAGGGAAAAGTTGACAGCTATGACAGGGGCTGGGGGAGGCTTTCATATGAGTACTTCATTGTGGACATCAGCTCTAGGCCTTCTCTCTTCACCTGCCCACGTTATAGGCCCAATCTGCACTATGTATTTAAAACAGTATCATAGCACTTGAAACAGAATCAGACCAAAATCCTGGGAACTGCAGTTTGTTAAGGATGCTGAGAATTGTTAGGCAACTCCTATTCCCCTCACAGAGCTACAATTCTCAAAGTTCCCTGGAAAGAGGGGTTGGTTGTTAAGGGACTCTGGCACCTTCCATGCCAGCAAGACTGAGCTAAATGTGCTTTACTGTGTTAGGATACAGGGATAAAAAGAATAAAAGACACTTCTCCGCTTGACACGCTGTTCTCATAAGAATCTCACCAAGAGAGCCAGTGTGGTGTAGTGGTTAAGAGTGGTAGACTCATAATCTGGGGAACCGGGTTTGTGTCTCCGCTCCTCCACATGCAGCTGCTGGGTGACCTTGGGCTAGTCACACTTCTTTGAAGTCTCTCAGCCCCACTCACCTCACAGAGTGTTTGTTGTGGGGGAGGAAGGGAAAGGAGAATGTTAGCCGCTTTGAGACTCCTTCGGGTAGTGAAAAGCGGGATATCAAATCCAAACTCCTCCTCCTCCTCCTCTTCTTCTTCTTCTTCTTCTTCTTCTTCTTCTTCTTCTAGCTGATATCTGACAATTTCATCTACCATCTGTGCTTCACATTATTTTAACAACTATCAGTACATTATATGACCTTGGGAGGCCCATTTGCATCTTCGTCTAAGGTGTGTGCAGCTGGCCCGCCCACGTTATGCTACTGACAGTTCGCCCTGCTCTGTTGTAATTACTGCAACAGTAACGATGGAAGTGGCATCGATTTCCCTTTTTGCCTTCACCCATTTATCTGTATGAATTAAATGTATTACAGTGGTACCTCGGGTTACAAACACTTCGGGTTAGAGACTCCGCTAACCCAGAAGTAGTACCTCGGGTTAAGAACTTTACCTCAGGATGAGAACAGAAATTGTGCGGCGGCAGCGGGAGGCCCCATTAGCTAAAGTGGTACCTCAGGTTAAGAACGGTTTCAGGTTAAGAACGGACCTCCGGACTACGCAGAGGTACCACTGTACACAGTTTTAGAAAGCCCACTTTGCATTTCTATCTAGGTGTGTGCCCAACTGACCCAACCTAGTTCTGCTGATAACTTGCCCTGCTCTGTTGTAATTTATGCAATGGTAACTTTGAAAATGATCATGGGCTTTCATAATCATCCATTTATTCATGTGCCACTTTCTCCCCAGATTGTGCCCAAAGCAGCTTATAACATGCCAAACTTAAAACCACACACACACACACTTAAAACTTAAAACCACACACACACACACACACCTGGCAGCCTTGGGGAAATATGCAAGTTTGTTGTGCAGTGATGTACTGTGAGAAATGGGGAGAGGAATGTGTCCTATTTCTGACCTGAAAACAAGACTTGGGTGAATTTCAAGCCTTGGAGCCTTGGGGAAACTGTTTATGGATGTTTAGAATAAACAAAATCCCTCCTAGATCAGGATCTGTTTGCACCACAGCCTCACTGCCACAGTTTCTAAAGCTACCCCTGAGGGTACATTTTCTTTATGTCTGTCATCAAATAAAACTAGGGAAGTTGTGTATTTAGAAACAAAGCTGGGGAGTCATTAATAAGGCTCTAGGTTACAAGGAACTCTTTATGGTTCTTTCTCTATTTGGATTGATGGGGACATTGCTGGAGAGCCATTTTTTCCCCGCATCAATTTCCTTCCCTTGGTGTGAATGATTGTTTGTCTGCTGACAGCTGGCAGTGTGATCAGCACACAAACTGTTCATAAATGTAACTGCTTTCAAGAGAGCTATTTGTACAGGCAGGAAAGCTTGACGTCTAATAGAAGAAACTAGTAGGCAGGGTATTTAGATTGTAAAATAAATCCATAGCTGGTTAGAGATTGGCTGTAGCTTAGAATGGCTCATACCCCTATTAGAAGCAGAAACTATGTGTGTTGTTTTGGCTTGGTGAGGAGCTTCTTCCTTGATACATTGGTAGTCTGCGCACCATCTCCCACTTCAGGTGCCAGATGTACTTTTTGCTAATTATTCAGTAACCCAGGTTTAAGCTGTAACCCATGATATTCCGTGATAGTCATACTCAGAGTGGACACATTGAAATTTATGGGCATTAATTTCAGTGGATCTATTTTGAGTATACTTAACACTGAATATCAACATAGGAAAGCAAAACTCCAAATTCTGTTTCCAGGCAATCCATTTTCTGTGCATGTGCATATGTGTGCACACACACACAAAGTGAAATTTCATGGCTCACAATAATTATGCAAATTGAACCGAACATGAACCCTTTTATTTTCTTTAGCTGCTAGTGGGAAAGAGAAAGGGGCTGTATGGAGCAATAAAGTATTTTCTTCAGAGCCACAAGCTGGATATAGACAAGCTACAGACCTGTATAAGTGTTTGCAAGCAATATTCCCTGCTGAGTATGAATAGAATCATAATACCTAAAAATGGCCCATTTAATAGGTGGCTACAATAATCACCAATTGAGTGTTGTATATGTTGGGCAGGCTATAATGAACAGGTGTGCGAGTTTCAGTCATGCGACAACAAGTGCAGCAAAAGTCATAAATGAATCACGATGGGTGAAACACACCTTTGACTACTGGAGAAGATGGGACATTTTAAAACTCTTTATTTGAGAAGCAAGTTCTTACCGAGGCATGTTTCTTGAGGCAGTTTATCTCAGCCAAATATCATATAAAGGCAGCTTTGCACTTTATGTTTTGTTTATGGTGTACACTCAAGCTTTTAAACTGTGCTCCTAAAACGTAAAGACATGTCCTTCCAAGGACATGTATCATAGTGGCAGGCAATAGCACATGGCAGAGTGGCACTGCTTTTCTTACCTCCCATGGTGAGGGGGGTGCTCTGATTGGAGAGTTACCTCAGCTTTGTGACAGGGGAGAGAAAGGTTAAGCCTCTCTTCCCCATGTGCTGTGTTCCCAATGAAAATTGCCGCTACATCCTTGGGAGTTGGCAGTTGGTTTAAGTTTTTCTATTGTGCTTGTAAGTCTCTTTGAGTGAATTGCCATAATAATGATAATAATCAGTGCTTTTCTTCTAGGGGGGGAAAAAGGTACAGTCAAACCTCGGTTCCCAAACACCTCCATTATTGTACCTTTCAGCTCCCAAACACCAAAAACCCGGAAGTAAATGTTCTGGTTTACAGCTTCCTCTTGAGTGCAGGAAGCTCTTGTAACCAATCAGAAGCTGCGCCTCAGTTGTTGAACTTTTCGGAAGCCAAACGGGCTTCCAGAACAGATTACATTCGACAACCGAGGTTTGACTGTACTGCGTACCCTTGCGTACCCCCAGAAAAAAAATCACTGAGAATAATAACATAAAAGGGATAAAACACTTCCTGAGACACATTTAACATAACATACAGTTAGACCCCTAGCTGTATCAGAGACACCAATAATAGTTCACCAATGGTTTTGCAAACCCCATCTTATATTTTACACATGGTAGACACAGGCAACTTAACAGCCTGGAAATCATACCTGTTACAATGGATGTGCTACCCACTTCTCCACAATAGTCTGATTATTTCCACCCCATCTTATAATGTGCCCTTCGTTATAATTTGTGACCTACATTAAAGCAGTTACTCTAACAGAGACTTTCCAGGGCTTTGGACCATTAATATTTCCTCAAGCCTCTGAAAATGCCTTGCATAACACATTCTGATCTCAATTGTCTCCTTTGCATTACTTTAGCTGGAAGCTTTGTGATGATACCTACTTGTGAAAGGTCTCTTCCGACTGGAACGCTTTGGGATGCAAGTAATTTTGTCAGGATGAAAATTCACTGAAAACAATTTCAGAACAAGGTGAGTTAAGACTGTAATAACATTATCTAATTGAAAATCCCTTTAAGGCCTTTGAGACCATATTATAATAACCTGGCTGATTAATTTATAGGCAGTAGAGATTTGGAACATAGAGCACAGCTGGACACTGGCCAGTCTGATGTGGTCAAAATCAGCTAATGAGAAAGTTTCAGTCTGGTAACTGAGATACTTAATGAACATGGGGTGTGAAAATGGAAATTAATTATTTCTTTTAGTTAAAGGACAATCTTTGAAGTTAGTATACCTATGGCAGGCAACTTAGTGTGACACTTCACAAATCAAACAACCCAGAAGGGGAACTTTAGAAAACTAAAATTCATGAACACTTTAAACCCACTCTTTTTAAAAAAAAAAAATGTATGTTTTAAAACTATTTTAAACTGTGTTCTGAATTACTGTCCTGGGACCTTGGGATGAAAGGCAGGTAATAAAAAAATCATAATCAACAACAGCAGCAACAACAACAACAAAAACAGCAAAAACAGCAACAACAACAACAACAACAACAACAACAACAACAACAACAACAGAATAATAGGTATAACGAACAAGTGTTTTTCTTTTTCTTTTTCTTTTTCATTGTGGTCTCCTTTTAAGTATATATAACATCCAACAAGCGGGTAATTTATTTATTAAACACTTAATAAAAATTCTAACTTGTGTACAGAAAATAATATAATGTAATTATCAATAAGACAGATAAAATCAACAAAAATATAAAGACAAGCATAAATAACTATGACTATGACTGGGGAGGCTTGCTGAAGTAAAAAAAAAAGGAAGTCTTTAGCAAGATTCTAAAACAGTTTGATGTGAGGTCCTGCCTAATGTTATTATTCCACATAAATGAATGATAGACCATCTCAGTTTTTCACTCAGTTCAATGTCAGGCCTAGCCAGCTTTTCTTGTCTTCCTTTGCCATAATAATAATAATAATAATAATAATAATAATAATAATAATAATAAATTTTATTATTTGTACCCTGCCCATCCGACTGGGTTGCCCTTCAGTTCAGACACATCTCAGTGTGTTTGGCCAGCTCTGCCTCCTGCTTAAGGAGGTGGGAAAACAAGAGTGTTTAATTTAAAATGCAAAACACTGATTTATTTCGCTTGGGTGTGCATCCTGATATTTTCATTGCTTTTATTGGTCTTTCTCAAGACAGCAGGATGCCTGTGCTTTGTGCAGCCTGACTGAGCACCTCAAACTGCTCGTAGGGATAGCATGAAGGTGATGGCTGTCCTCTCAGACTCAGCTTCCCGCTTCCAATACTACCTCCCCAAACATGAATGTTCCATTGGGTTATAATGAGTAGTAGCCATTTCTGGCAATAACATAATAGCAGGAAGCAATGAAACAGCACCAAGTCTTCAGAATTGCTGGCACTGGTGATTTCAGACCCTTTCATTTCCACATTCAGCGTAGCAGATTTTTAAGGAACAGACTACAATTTCTCAGGGGAGAAAAACATAACCTCCACCACCACTTCCTGACCAAGGGGGCAGTGTGCTGGGAGGCTCAGACACTTCACAGTGACCAGAGGAAGACCTCGAGCACACCACGGCCCCCATGGGCACCAGTTTGGCAACCTCTGGCTTACATGGTGTAGAGGTTAAAGGACATGCCTTTGCTTGCAGTTTCAATGCTTTTTTGGCACATAAGTCATTTTGTAAGTGGCTTTAGTGCCTGAACTGAAGTAGATTTTTAAATTATTATTTTAGAATTAGACCATAGGCTGGATTCTATAATTGTTTGCTGCTTTGTGCTTTCTTCTAGGTTTCTTCCCTCCACTAGTTGTGATCACTTCCAGCACTGAGGAAGCATGCAGTTTATTAGACTTTGATCTAATAAACAACTACATGCATATTTCATTCCACAGCATGCCAGACATCCTTTCCCCCTGGTTTTCATATTGTAACATTTTGACATCTGCTGTGACTCAGTTCACTGTATGTTGGCATCACCTTCCCACTCCGTTTGTATGAAATGATCTATGTATGGATATTGCAAGAACCCCTGTATGCATTTTAACAACAAAACTGTGATTTATTCCAAACAGTTAAGCAGTTTGTTCTTTCTCTTCTCAAAGTATTTTTATTGTACTTGTTAGCCTATGCAATTTGTTCTGGAAACACAATATTTGAAATTCAGGCAGCCAGTACATTAACTTGAGATGTTCATTTACTGCCCTTAAGCTTCACTAGCAAGAAATGCATTTGCTCCCAAACTGGAATTGGTTTTCAGCCCTTGTTATGTGTTTTTCTTTCAGGCAATTCCATAGGTGAAAATGGCTCTGTCAGTAGACTCTGCTTGGTATCGCTGGCAGTCTCGGTGGTCCGTAGAAGAGGTCTCCCAGACTCAGCTGGAATCAGCACCTCTGCTGTCAGCTGACAAAGAGAGGCAGAAATACGTCTTGGATAAATGGAGAGTTGTATTTCCCAGTAATGAGAGATTTCAAAAGGAATCAGAGAAAGTCTGTCGTGTTTATTCTGGAAATGGGATACGGACCACCAAGTACACTTTGCTGACTTTTATACCTCAAAATCTCTTTGAGCAGTTTCACAGGTATTAGTATACACACCACAACTATATAGATAAAAAAAAGTTTTGCATATATTTTCCGGGATGGAAAGTCATTCAGATGAAATGCTAGAACAGTAAAGCAAAGCAAAAAAAGTGATAGGTTGGGGTGGTTTGATTTAAAAAGTCTAACCTACAGTAGTTAAATCTGAAAACTCAATCAGTGTAGTGCACTGTGGAATTTAACAGAATTTAACATTCCAATTCTCATAGGGTGCAGTCAGGTTAGCTTGAAAAAAATATACACAAAATATACCATATTTGATACAGCCAAACACCTACAACATTAATATCAATAAAGTCCAGTGGCAACTTAAATATATTGTGGCAAAGACTACAGTCCACTATGTCAAATGTTTAATGCCAATCAGCTACAACAACAGCAAAAACTATACTCATCCATAACTGAATCCTGGATGAAGATCCTTGTCTGGCATATATTACAGAGATATGGTTGGATGAAGCAGGAGTTCCGTTCCTATCACAGCTAAGGACCACTAATGGAGAATTTGCAGGTGGAGGTCTAGTCACTTCGATAAATAGAAATTTGGCTTCTGTCATCATGTTCCCCTAGTATATGAATATATAGTATATAAAAATGTGGTGACAGACCACATATGTAGCATGTGTGTTGTGGGTTTTGGGATCAAGGAATGGGTTGGGATTTCTACTTAGTGCACTGCATGGCAAATTCTGTAACTGAGCTTCTTGAGGTGACATAGAATTAGTGTTGAGGTCTTTCTGATAGGGTAAAGCCCCGTATTTCATGGCTGCCATAATAACCAAGAGACTAACCCAATACATTACTAGCCCACATATACTTCAGATCATGGTCTCAACTTGATTTTCTATTTCGATTGAAGAAGGAGTGGCCTCATATGGGGAGATTAAGTATCTCCTTTGTCCTTGGCAGACCGTTCTTTAGTGAAGTCCAGCAGCTTGCAGCCCTTGAGGGGGGTGGGCATCTCAAGAAGCTAATTGATCCAATGCAGGGGTCAGCAAACCTTTTCAGCAGGGGGCCGGTCCACTGTCCCTCAGACCTTGTGGGGGCGACTATATTGGGGGGGGAGGAACAAATTCCTATGCCCCACAAATAACTCAGAGATGCATTTTAAATAAAAGGACACATTCTACTTATGTAAAAACACGCTGATTCCCGGGCCATCCGTGGGCCAGATTTAGAAGGTGATTTGGCCAGATCCGGCCCCCGGGACTTAGTTTGCCTACCCATGAATTAGCGTTTCAGACTTTTCTTGTTGTTGTTAATTACCCAAAAAGAACCAAATTAGGAAGTGGAAATCAGGTGTAAAATTATCAACCTCTTTTAATGGGATACCATTTTTTTTAGGCTGGCCAATGTCTATTTCCTGTTCTTGGTGATCATCAACTGGTTCCCACAGCTGGAAGTCTTCCACAGGGAGATCACAATGCTACCTTTAGTTGCTGTGCTTTTAGTTATCGCAATTAAAGATGGTGCTGAAGATTTTAAGAGATACAGGTTTGATCAGCGGATCAATTCTTCCAAAACTAAAGCATACAATAGGTAAGCCTTCTTCTGCTTCATTAAATTACCGGTATGCTCCATAACTCCGTTCCAGCGCTACAATTAAAGAACTGGCAATCATATTCTGTAGTAGGTGATTTCTGCTTTAAAATTAATGTTGAAATCCTGCTTCTGGCTCTAGATGGCATCTTAAATATTTATTTCAGTAAACATATTAGAAAACCATTCTAGTGTTATGCTGGGATTACTTGAATTCCTGCCAGACTGCAACGACCAGTCTGCATGCTTCTGCAGGAGACACTTATAACTCCATGAAGTTGTGTATTTTTGTTGCTGTTGACAAAAGGGATATGTAGCTTCCAATGCACCTAGTGTCCACCAAGAGTGCTCTTGTGCTCCCGCTTACAGGAGAAATCTGCTTGGCCACTGTGAGAACAGGATGCTGGACTAGATGAGCCATCATTCTGATCCAGAAGGCTCTTCTCATGTTCTTATGGCCATACAAAGCAATTAGGCACCAGGGAGGAATTCTATTTCCTAGGGTCTCTGATTCCTGTAACACCGTTACAGCATTCCAACAAGTGGCACTTTGCGTTTTAAGGAGAAACTGCCTAATTTGCACTTTGTGAACCAAAATGCAAACAGGAATACTGCTATCCTTCAAACTTAATACTTTTATGAATTTTGTAATGAAGTTATCCAGACAAGGAATGGGTGGTGGTCAACTACTGTATGTTTTACTCAGAATAAACCCACTGAAATTAATGGACCTAATGTAACCTTTCTCATTAATTTCAATGGATCTAATTTAAGTAAAGCTGCACTGAATACCACCCATTGTGCATCTGTTAGAGGAAAATGTGCATAAAAGCACACATATTAGTGAAAGTAGCACACAAAAGTGCTCTTTATTAGGGGAAATGGCTTGCAAAACTGTATCTTAGGCAAAATTGCATATGGAAATTTGTTTATTAGGAGAAAATTGCAATGAAAGGCTAGTGAATTCTCATGAGGATCTCTTTTACAAACCACAAATTGCTATGGAAATGTGGAAAACTGAATTTAAGATTTTTTAAAAAAATGAGAAACTTAACTGAGACCCAACCTTGACAGTTTTGTCCATCCCTACTCACAATGTGGGATTAGAAGACTTTCAGGAATTTTGGGTTTTGCTGCATTTCTAAATATGTAATTGAGACTTGGGTTCAGAATTAACTAGGCTATACTATATTTTGTTTTATATGGATTTTCTGATCCCAATTCATATCAAGCCACGTAGTATTTGCTTATTACTAGATGGGTGGAGCTGTGGGTTAAACCAGAGCCTAGGGCTTGCCAATCAGAAGGTCGGCAGTTCAAATCCCCGTGACGGAGTGAGCTTCCATTGCTCGGTCCCTGCTGCTGCCAACCTAGCAGTTCAAAAGCACATCAAAGTGCAAGTAGATAAATAGGTACCACTCCGGCGGGAAGGTAAACGGCATTTCCGTGCACTGCTCTGGTTCGCCAGAAGCGGCTTAGTCATGCTGGCCACATGACCCGGAAGCTGTACGCCGGCTCCCTCGGCCAGTAAAGCGAGATGAGCGCCACAACCCCAGAGTCATCCGCAACTGGACCTAATGGTCAGGGGTCCCTTTACCGTTTACCTTAGATCTGTACAGTGGTACCTCTGGTTACAAACTTAATTCATTCCGGAGGTCCGTTCTTAAGCTGAAACCATTCTTATCCTGAGGCACGCTTTCGCTAATGGGGCCTCCAGTGCATGGTTTTCATTCACATCCTGTAGCAAAGTTTGCAACTAGGAGCAGCTACTTCCAGGTTAGCGGAGTTTGTAACCAGAAGCGTTCGTAACCAAAGGTACCGCTGTAAATGCTTTTACAACTGCCAATGAACGTTGAGGAAGTAGAAACCTCTTTGTGAGGACTCCTTAAGAAGTTTCAGGAGCTTTGGGCTATAACTGGAACAGTCCTGTAACTGGAAGTGTGCCTGACATCACTTGTAAAAAGCTAAGGAAGGTTGCACTGTTCTCTGTCATTTTGGGGTCTTTTACAAGTGCTTCAATGCTTTGGCCCCTGCCCTCCTAACACCACACCACAGAAAACTATTCATAAAATAAAAATGCAACCTGTTTTCAGCAGCTCTGTATTCAACTCCTCTTCCTCCTTTCCACTTCCTGGTCCAGGCCCAACTGGACTATTTCATTTTTGGCTACCCACATAAGCAACAAGAAGGAAGCAGAATGCGAAGGAATAGCATTTCCAGAGGCTGGGAATCCTCATGGTGACAAGAAATACAATATATTACGAAAAGTAAACACAAATATGCAAATGTTCTTTTTGTGCAAATAATGCAGGCTGTAGAATTCAGCTTTGGTCTGTGTGTAGTTTAGTTTTGTTGCATAGAATTTCTTTGTGGAGAAATTTGATTGATTTTGAGCCCTGTATGCATGTATGTGTGTGTGTGTGTGTGCGTGCATGCTCGCGCGCACACACACACACACACACGGCATTTAATATATATTAAACCTGTGATATTAAGAATATGTCCCAAATATTCAAGTAAGAGACAAACAGGCTGAAACATTGTCTGCTGTTCACAGTGAGATTCAGGAAGTTTTTATACAAGTGTATATCTGAGGAACAAAGTCCTCATTCATCACTACAAAGAGCAAGCACTAGGACCCAGGATCACTCACTTGGATGACTGGAAAACCGGTTTATAGGAGGATGATACCTGTGTGCATTTGTGACGTCAGTGTTCCAGCAGGTGTTGACTAAAAGCAAGTGAAAGCAATTGCTTTAGTTAAACTCAGCCCGGCACTTTGCCGTACAGCGAATCTACTTAAAGATTAAAGCTTAAATTTTCAGAAACCTGTGCAAAAAAGTGTGGCTTTTAAGGGGCAGGAAGATGTCAAGGAAATGTGCCCTATAAAATTCCTGAGGGACATCTGTCAGTTCAGAAGACCATGCTGCCAGAGTGCTTCTGATTCTGAGAATGAGGAGCCTGAAGAGAGAAGGACGAGGAGAAGAAAGAAAGAAGAAGCAAAAAGAGTCGTCATTTCTAACTTGCCCTTTGAAGACACGTGGAAAGAAAACCCAAACAGACATTATGTGGGCAACAGGATCAAGACCACAAGATACACCCTTCTGTCCTTCATCCCTAAAAACCTATATGAACAATTTCATCGATTTGCTAATTTATATTTTGTGGGCATTGCAGTACTCAATTTTGTGCCAGTGGTCAATGCATTTGAACCTGGGATATCTGTGATCCCAGTCTGTGTGATCATGGCCATCACAGCTATCAAGGATGCTTGGGAGGACTTTCGCAGATTCAAACTGGACAAAGAGATCAATAGCATGGGCTGTCTGGTATACAGAAGGTAAATAAGTCATTGGATTCAATTTGGGGGAATGCTTCAGAAACATGCATTGGAATATTAGATTAAAAAGCGTATTTGTCTTTTTGTTTGAATAACTATTTGCGGCTCCTTATTGTGGGTGGATTCTGTAACATGTTCTTGATACAATAATAGTGTATTAGTGATGTGTTTATTCTGCTTTATTAGTTCAACAATGCTTTCCCAATAATATAGCAAAACAAAAGTGGGGCAAAAAAATGCCCAGAATGTTTGTGGTATGAAAAGTTATGGAATTTCAGCAGGAAGTTACAGGGTGTGCACTGACTGGAAATGAAGCAGTATGGCCCCAATACTTTTGCTGGTACAAACAATATTGAAAGTGGGACCATGTATGACCACTCCAATAGCATGGTCAGCATAACTTACCATGAATGCAAGATAAAAACTGTATTTGGAGGGGACTGAAATGTCCCTTTACGCTCTCAGACTTCTGCCAGAGAATAGTTGGCTAAAAATTGACCTGTAATTCATAATCACAAACATTTCTAGTTTCAAAATAACTTGGAAGGGAAGTGTTCTTCTTAAGGATTTCTTGTGTTAGTAAAAGCAGTGCATTTGGTGAAAGGGGGCAAATTCAGAGACTGCCTGATGACAGCGTGTTTCCTGGTTTCTGTGCATGGTTGCTTTGTAAAATTCTAGCAATATCATCTCTTATTTTAGATAAAAGGGGAGAATTGTTGTTTTCATAACGTACTACAACCTTACACCTCAATCTTTTGAAAAATAATAGTGTTAATTGTGTAGGATGTATTGGAAAAATCTGAGTTGTTGAAATTGTTGTCAACCACATCAGAGCAGGGATTTTTTTATAGTTCATTTCCTGGTTTCTTGGTTTATTCATTACTCTTATTATACTATTCCAAAGATAACATGAGTGGAAACAGTAGCCCAGAGCAGGCATCGTAGCTAAGCCATGCTTAGACCAGGAAGGCCTTATGCTCAAATGTTTGCTTCTCTACCTCCCATCTCCCCTTATGTGCTCCAGTTTTCTCCCTCACTTCCTGGTGCTTAATAACCATAGCAAGGGCAGGATCCAACCAATGCATTCTGTCATTGCAACAATTTCTGCATTGTAGCTTTCTTCCTTCTCCTTTCCCCGCATGCACCCTGCATCTTCCCCAAAATCTGCTGCAGGGATTTAGGGTACACACAATGGGAGGAGAGAGGGGAAAGTTCCATTATACAAGTGGAAATCCTTGCACTGACGGAATGTGTTGCCTACCCTTAAATTGGATACAATCCTTTTTCAATACATCCAAACAGGGCAAATGATATTTAATGCCCAAAATAATTTGCCTCCATAATTTGCTTGGAGGTGAACAATGATTTAAAAGGTAAAGGTAAAGGTACACCTGACCATTAGGTCCAGTCGCGGACGACTCTGGGGTTGTGGCGCTCATCTCGCTCTATAGGCCGAGGGAGCGCGTTTGTCTGCAGACAGCTTCTGGGTCATGTGGCCAGCATGACTAAGCCACTTCTGGTGAACCAGAGCAGTGCACAGAAACTCTGTTTACCTTCCCGCGGAGCGGTACCTATTTATCTACTTGCACTTTGACGTACTTTCGAACTGCTAGGTGGGCAGGAGCAGGTACCGAGCAATGGGAGCTCACCCCGTCACTGGGATTCTAACTGCCGACCTTCTGATCTGCAAGCCCTAGGCTTTGTGGTTTAGATCACAGTGTCACCGGCGTCTGAACAATGGTTTACAGTAACCCAATTTGCCAACTTCAGACCAAATAACAAGCCATGCTTATTGCAAATCAAGAAGTGAGTGAGAGAAGAAGTGTCTCTTTTACGCCAGAGATCTACATTATCCATCACCACATTAGAACTCCATCAGAAATATGAAAACAGAACTGTCTTCCAATTTCTGAAAGAAATTCTTTTCTCTCGCATCTTCAAGTTACTAAAAAATTAAGGAAAATTGCATCTCAAATTTGTCCCACCTACAAGGATAGTACAAGTTCAGTTTAGATTGGCTCAAAACAAGCATGAATGATCTAGAGCTATTTGCCCTGCAAGAATTTTCTGCTACGTATCCAGTGTCTGATTGTGGCACAGTGTGGTCAGGATTAAGTGGGAAGATCTGTCTTTAGAATTGGTCATTCTGATATCTTATGGCAGGAGGCAATGCTCCATGTCAAACATGAAGGCAAAAAGAAAAATATAAAATTAAACACTTTCCATGTGCATTTGAAATTTCGGCATTGTTTCTATGGTAAGGTATGAAACTTAAGACATCTTTATTTGATGTGCTGTGTGATTCTTAGTGACTGAGGAGTGTCATTCACCTCTGGAAAACTACACTGAAGCATTTATTGCACATGTCTGGATTGATTGCCCTCCCATTACGTCTTTAAAAAAAAAAACTAGGCCTACCTGTCTTACAATAGAAGAGGAATATAGTTTTCTATAGGGCTGTGCACTGGGTTCAAACAAAGGCCAATGCCTGGGCAGAATCTAGGGAGTCTGGGTGTTGCTCAGGTTGGGTTGAGACACCCAGAGAAGTGCAAAGTTCCATCTTGTCCCCCTTGCTACTTAACATCTGTCTGAAGCTGTTGGGAACTGCCATCATGAGATTTGGCGTAAAGAGCCATCAGTATGCAGGTGACGCCCAGCTCTGTCTCTCTGCTCCATTGGAATTGGGAAATGTGGTTGAGCTATTAGACCGGTGCTCAGAGGCAGTGAAAAGACAGAAGTGTTATGCATCCCGAATTCTCATGTTCAGGAGGTGGGGAGGTGACCTGTTCTGGATGGGGTAGCAGTTCCATGGAAGGAAAAAGATGCAGCTTGAATTCAACACTGTTACAGGAGACTCGGATTGCTTCGGGGGCTAGAAGTTCTTTTCTTCCCCCACCTCTGGTTGGTTCACCATCTACAGCCCCTTTTGGACAGAAATGATTTAACCACTGGACTCCATACTCTAGTAACTTCCATATTGGATTGTTGCAATGTCCACTATGTGGTGCTACCCTTCTTCACTATACAATTTTCAGTGAATGGTGAAGACACACCTTTTTACTCCGGATGTTCACACCTAAGATGTATATTTTAGGACCCACTCGATTATTGTGATAGTAAACCGCTGTTAAACCATTTTTTAATATTGTATTTTAAATTGTGGTAATCCACCTTGGGGCGTCAGAGTGAAGCACAGCTAAATAACAAAAACACCATTTTGGAGGCAGAAACTGAATCCCTTTAAAGTTAACCTAGCCACATGGGAGCCATTTTCCCATTACTGTGGTTAGGGTAACATTTGAATAACTCATCCTGGGTGGACAAGGGCCAATAGTGTGCTTCTTCTACCCTAACTGAATTGATAGCTCCCCTCTCCTAGCACTGCACACAAATCTTATGTTTGGGACTCTGTTTTTGTCCCCTGCTGTGCATGTGGTTGGGCCATGGAGAGCAATTCCACTCAGCTAGGGTAGCATTTAAGGGGCCTGATAGCCATACAAAGGAAATGGGGGCTTATTGTGTGGTATATCACCCTCAGCCATTTCAGTACATAAGAGGTCATTGGGCTTCTATGTAACTAGTTAACACACCTTTCTTCTACAACCCCTCTTCCTTTCATTCCCAATTTCTTTATTTGTAGTCTACTCAATAATTTTCTACTGATTCCCCCTATTTTTCAGACATGTTATTTCCCACTTCTCTTCTAAACTCTTGTTACTTTCAACCATTTCTTGCAAGGGGGAAATAAAGGTCTGGATCTTTCCCTTTGCGGAAATCACACCGTTTATTTTATAGCATAAATTGGTTTGCATTTTATTTGTTCTTTCTTATATCTGTTTGGATTTGTAGAGTCCTTTTGTTTGTATAGCAAAGAAGGCTAAGTAACATATTCTGACCTTTGGTCACTGAATGCCCAAATGGCACTGGTGCTTGGGGAAAAAAGAAGCAACAGGGGAGGGCAACTTCCGTGTTTGATCCTGATGGCACTTAGTGACCTTGCAGCTTCTGTAGGTCACTGTAGGGTGCTTTTCTGCAATACACCTTCTACTTGAAGGCCCTAGAGTATCAGAAGCCCACTCCACAGCAACTTAGGCCAGGGCTTTCATTGTGGCTGCCCCCGTTTTTGTGGGACAGCATTCCTGTTGAGATGCAACAGGTGCTCACTGTTTTTAATTTCTGGAAATAATTAAAGGCATCTTTGGTTCAATAGGCTTTTTCTAGCTGGAGGATAGGGAGGGAAGGAGTAGGTCTCTGCCTTGGTTGTTTATATGTGTATGGTGGGATTTAGCATCACACTATGACAAACACTTCGATTGTACAAGCATTTTAACTTGCCATGTGAAATGATACCGCCTCTCTTCCTCCCACACACTGTTCCAGAGATTCTCCCGCCCCACCCAAGCCAATTTCAGGGTGTGCATGGGGGAAGAACAAGGAAGAAAGTCCCATTGCACAAGCAGCTGTCTTCCTGCATGGTTTCTGCTGATGAGGCTCTCTGGTGAATCATACATAGAATTGCAAGGATCATGTAGTCCCACCAATGCTTTTTAAATCTATCTTGATTTTTATGTTGCTTTAAAACCTATTTTAGTTGTTTTTATTGCATTGTTATAAATGCCTTGAGACTTCTGTGAAAGTTGATTCATAGATTCATATTAATAAGAGAACAGGAGTATAGCAGAAAGGCTTCTTTTGTCTTTCATCAACTAACAAGGCTCTACAAAATCCTCCCTCCCCCCCCCAAAAAAAAACACAACAATGATATTGAGACTTTGTCCTCAAGAAAGCTATTTGCCTTCCCAGCTGAACTGTATCCTGGGATTATCGTTTAAGCAATAGTCATTTTTATGTGGTGCAGTTTTCCTGGTTTTCTTGAAAAACAGCTACTTCAGGGCTATGCCCCTGTACCACTTTTCAAACTAAATATAAATTGCAAATTGAATGGTATCAGTATATACTGAGGCAGTTTTATGAATGCACACTGTGTATCTTATGGGGCATATTTGTAATGCTGTGTAGCCTGCGGATAAGTTGCTGCAAGTTGTCTGGACTTGCTTTTAAAATCTCTCAGTGCTTTAGGATTTCTCTCTCTCTGTGTGTGTGTGTGTGTGTGTGTGTGTGTGATCATAGATAGAAATGAGTGCTTTCTGTGTAGCACACTGACTTGGGTGAAGAATTGAACTTTCATTGGGTTATGTTTTTTGTTTCCAACAGTGAGGTGGGTTAGGCTGACATGATGTGTTAACCTGAAGCCAATATGTGCAGTCAATGGAAGCAGTGTGTGACTGTGTGCATGAGAGAAACAGAAATGAATGTTACATGAAAGCTCATACCAAGAACAAACTTAGTTGGTCTCTATGGTGCTACTGGAAGGAATTTTTTATTTTATTTAGAAATGAATGTGTACTTGAAGCTCATTTGGTGATCTAGAGCAAGTCACTGGCCCGGTTCAGACCTGGCATACTAATAAACCATCCTCTTTTAAACCAAAAATAAGTAATGTTTTGCACACTTCTTCCCTTCTTGTACATACCATAATAAAATGCTTCTAGGCTGTGTTAAACTACTGTATAGGAAACTACACAAATGTGGTTAATTTCTGGTTACAAACAAGGATATTAAGCAATGTTCTGATCCATGTTTTTTATCCTGGGGTAGCATGAGTTAGATTCTGGCTCAGGGTTCCCCAAGGACATGCTCTACGGGGAGCTGGCTTCCAGCACCAGGCCAGTTGGCAAACCAACTCTGTGTTACAAAGATGTCTGCAAACATGACATGAAAGTTGGCAACATTGTGTGGGAATCCCTTGCAGACAACCACAGTGCCTAGAGACAAGCAGTCAAGTCATGTACCCATAGCAGTGTCCAGAGGAGGAATGGCTGCTGTGAGGAGAGAAGAGAGAAGAAGCGCCATGGTGCATCTGCAGCAACACACCTGGATGCCTTCATCTGCCCCAGATGCAACAAAACATGTCTCGCCTGCATCGGTCTCTACAGCCACAGCAGGCACTGCAACCTTCCAACAGCTTCACCTCACCCACAGAGGTGCATTCCTCCATTGACTTCCGAGACGGATGCCAGCACCCATTCACAGAAAGTCAATTTACCCAACTCCGTATTTGCATGCCTTTGAATCCCTTGGGAGGGCATGAGGCTCCCTCACAGCACCACCGCATGGTGGCTTCTGCGTCACAGAATGGAACAGCTGTGAGTCACCAGAGCCTCCACTCCTAAACCATTCCCAACAGATGCCCATCCATTCTGGAAACATACCATGAAGTTTCACCCTGTCAGCCTAGCTCCATTCAGACATTATGTTGGAGGCACAAGGCTATGCACCCCAACCCATCTGTTCCTGACTTCGCTGCATTAAATGGCAAGGTCTGAACGGGCCTTGAAAGTACATTCACTTGAAAATGCTGACGAGCCTCGGTGAGATCTGGAAAACTCTGTGATCAGGGTTCCTGAATGCAGGGAGGAACCCTGTAAGCAAGGTCTGTGGTGGAGGAGCAGAGACAGAACACACAGGCCCTTGCACCTGGCATGCTCTTGGACAAATGAACGGCTCGTCTGTTTCATTGCAGAGCTGCTCCAATGGGATTTATTCTAATGTTTAACCTAAAGCATAGGCTTGTCAGCAGGAAGCATCTCCAGCATGTTGAGCTATTTTGGCTCATACTCCAAGCTTGCAGCTAGTTTTTACAGCACTGCCACTCCAAGTGTGAGGTGAGTCATCACAGGGCACTAGGAGTTGCTTTGGAGAAGAGTGTCTCGCTCTCCTCATCTCTTGATCATCTTCACTGGTCTGAGTGACTTGCACAGCAAGCCTTCCATTGAGCAGTGGCTAACCAGAGCTCAGTCCTAAAGGGAGCAGATACTTCACATAATGATAATAACAGACATGCTGTGACATTCAAATCACTCCAGGCAATGAATTAATTTAGCTGTTTTCATTTATCAGCCAGAGAGCCTCGTACTTTTTATTTCTCTGGCAGAAAAGCAGGTGGAAATAATGTGCTGTTCCCCAGACAGAGGCGGCAGGTGCCTCTTTCATCAAGAACTATGACACACCCTTTGCTTTTAATGCTGTGCCTAAAGTGGGTCAAAGAAAATCCTCCCTCCCCACAACCAACTCTCGACAGACAATGTTTAAACATGCTTCTGTATAAGATATTCCCCTCCCTATTTTCATGATTAAAATACTATTGAAACCTCATTTTGAACGTCTGACATTGCTCTCATCACAGCAGGAAAGAACCGTATTGGCACAACAGCACAGTGTAGGAGTTGTGCATTGGTGCTGGCAAACTGGTGCAGCCAGCGTATGGAGTCCAGATATCAAGGCAGCCTACTTGGCCCTGCTGTTTCCACCCATTGTGTTTCTTACCCACCTGGAATAAGGTGACAGTGAGTTCAGGAGACCACATTCACATGCCCACAAGGTCTACTGTAATGGGCTGCAGCTTCCAAGGGATCCAAACTTTTTTTTGAGAGAGAGAGGTGAAAACATGGTTCCATGTTGTGAATCTAATTGGGTTCTGGAGGAAACTTGGAGTTCCCTTTATTCTTAAACCTAGGTTTGTTTGTTTGTTTGTTTATACATACATACATACATACATACTTCGCCCATCTGGCTGGGTTTCCCCAGCCACTCTGGGCGGCTTCCAACAGAATATTAAAAACACATAAAACATCAAACATTAAAAACTTCCCTAAACAGGGCTGCCTTCAGATGTCTTCTAAAAGTCAGATAGTTGTTTATTTCCTTGACATCTGATGGGAGGGCATTCCACAGGGCGGGCACCACTACCAAGAAGGCCCTCTGCCTGGTTCCCTGTAACCTCACTTCTCGCAGTGAGGGAACCACCAGAAGGCCCTCAGAGCTGGACCTCCAGAATGAAGAACTAGTTCTTATATTATTCTGCCACAAATCATATGGGCTCCGCCCACACCACAATTAGCAGATGGAGGTAGACCTTCTGCAACACTTAGCAATATTCCAGTGCCTTCCTGTAAGTACAGTGGATCTCCTCATCATTTAGCTGGTAGTTTTTGGATCTGTACAGAACCATCTGAAGCACCTGCATGGACCTATGCTGGCTCTCCTGCTAAAAGACTCCCCAAAGGACCTGGGATCCAGTTCACTACCTTCCAGGCACTTCTGCAAGTTAATGTCATCACCTTCTGCCAGCATCTAGTGTAACAGTATTTTCAAGAGCAAATCCTAGACACCAATATGTATGTCTGTTATGACTGGGAATGGTCTCTAGGAAAAGATCTGAGAAATCCCTGCTGTGCAAAATTACAGCCAGTGGAGACTAGAGGTGGAAGACAGGATCTGGCCAGCAGACCAGATCTGAAACTCCCTTGTGCTCTGCAGACCACTTTTGCAGTTGGGCACATCCACCCACCTGTCAGTTCCCTGATATCACCATGATCTCAGGTGCTGGAGATTCCTCACTTGTGTGAATTCAAGCTACATCTGTGAAGGAAGACACTGTACAGCTCAAGCCATGGCTGTCAAAGAAGAGCAGGGAGCACACTTAACAGATGTGTGGGGTACAAATAATAAAATTATTATTATTATTATTATTTAGTCATAGATTGACATTTCAAGCCATGGTTCGGACTTTCCCAAACCAGGTGAAGGTGTGTGGGTTTGCTCCTTTGGTGGGGGGGAAGGGCAGGATAGAAATGTAATCATAAATAAAATGACAGTAAATAGATTGGGTCTGGCAAATCTAATTAGGAGATTTCCCACCCCTGGTGTAGAGAGAACATTGAGTTAGATGGACCAATCATCTGACTCGATACAAGGCAGCTTCCTATGTTCCTGGGTTCCTCTGCCTCTATAGGAGGAATTTAACACTACATAAGCAAACTCTCATTCAACAAGATGTCACCATCCTCTTCTCCTTGCTGCATCCCCAATGCACCCCAAAAATCTGCCCTTGAACCAGATTTTGAGGGCACACGGGGAGGCTGCAGGGGGAAAGAAAGGAAGGTAGAATCCTGTTCAGTCAGTTCCTTTGCACCCAGGCAACTTGCTTGGAATGCAACACTTTGTTGTCATTACTGTATCCAAGACTTTCAAGTACACCAAGCAAAGTGGAAACATTTTTCTTCCCAAAGTGCAATACTTCACATTTGTCTTCATTGTATCGATTGCAGGCTAACTCTCCTATTTATCAAGATCATTTGAGTCTCTAATCCTATCTTTTAAAGCATTTACAATCCTTCATCACAGTTCTGTTTTCCCAACAAATACGCATTTTGTTCTCTGTCCATGTTCTTGATGGAAATATTGATTCAGTGCAATCTATTCCCTTTTCAGCGGACGTCAGAGTCATAACCACTGTGTCTGTGATCACCAACTTTAATTTATTTCCTGTTACAAATTCCCAGCTTAGGGACATAGATTTTGAACAAGTTCTGAACACAAAATGGAAGATTAAAGAAAGAGACCAGGCAGCAGAGAAAGATACCTGCCACAGTACCTCTAAAATACCTCAGAATTGTTTGAAAACTTGGCGGCTTTTAGGCAGTACTAAGTAGCTGTTCCAATCACCCCATAGCTGTTTGAGTAACCAAGTGGGAGAGGCTCTGCAGAAGCCTTTTTCGCATGAATCAATTCCTAGCAGGTAGCAGATAACCTATCCCTTCCTAAGGAAATCAGCCCTGAGTGCTCACTGGAAGGACAGAGCCTGAAGCTGAGGCTCCAGGATTTGGGCCACCTCATCAGAAGAGAAGACTCCCTGGAAAAGACCCTGATGTTGGGAAAGATGGAGGGCACAAGGAGAAGGGGATGACAGAGGACGAGATGGTTGGACAGTGTTCTCGAAGCTACCAACATGAGTCTGACCAAACTGCGGGAGGCAGTGGAAGACAGGAGTGCCTGGCGTGCTCTAGTCTATGGGGTCACGAAGAGTCGGACATGACTAAGCAGATAATGTTGGACCAAAGCAACTATGAAGTTTACCAAGAAACCATGAACACTGTCTCTTAACTTCACCTACATCAGAGATAAAATTAGCCACCTTGAAAAAGGTGATCATTCAGCCACCATTAACTAAACCTTCCCATCTCCTTGAAGATTGCTGCAGCTATCAGGCAATTGTGAATCTGCTAAGACTTCTACAGTGCATCATTGTTGGGGCTGCCTTTGAAGGCTACTCAGAAGCTTCACTTGCTTAAAAACACAACAGTCAAATAATTGACTAGGATTAAACATATGGAATCTATCTTGTTGGTATTAAACATCTTCCCTGGTTTCTTATATTCTTCCAAGTACAGTGATACCTCAACTTACGAATTTAATCTGTTCCGAATGCACATTCGTAGGTCGAAAAATTCGTAAGTCAAAAAAAGCGATTTCCCCATAGGAATGCATTGGAAACGAAAAATTCGGAAAAATTCGTAAGTCGAGTAAACCGCATCTAAAATTCGTAAGTCGAGTAAACCCCATCTAAAACCGCCAACGGATGTCCTTTGGATGTCGAAAAATTTGTAGGCGTGCAGGCAATTTTTTCATTCATAAATTGAAAAATTTGTATGTCGAGTAATTCGTAAGTCAAGGTACCACTGTACAATTGCAAGTGCTGGCATTGACCTGTAAAGTTATATAAAGCTGAATATCAGAATATCCCAAAGGCTGGTATACCCATACAAATCTGCCCATTCATTAAAATAATCCTCAATGGCCCTTCAGAGATTAGTCAAGTAGTGACAGGAAAGAGGGGTTTTTCTGTTGCACTTATGGAACAGTTATGGAACACCCTCTTCAGAGGTGCTCATCTGTCACCTGCTATCATGAATTTTGGCCAAATAATTCAAGAGTTTTAAAAACAAAGATACATTATTGTACTTATTATATGTCTGTGATCAATAAGTAAAACATTTGGCTTCAACTAGGGATGGGTGAATATGCCAATTTCATTTTCCCTCAGTTTGTTATTTTCCAGGTGTTAAATTCAGTTCTCATTTCTGCAGCAATTTTTGAAAAAAATCTTCATGAAAATTCATCATCATTCACCATAAAGTTCCAGGACAAGTTACAGCAATTGAAAAACACAATATTAAAAGGTGTTCATAAAATCACAGTCACAAGGAGGTACACACATTATTTTGTATGTAATTTTAACTAACATGCACATTTTTGGACTCAATTTCCTCTAACAGAGCGAATTGTTGTATGTTAGTTTCACTAGTATATGTATAGATATGCACACTTTCCCCTAGTAGGTGCATTTTGGTACACACCGGAGACCTGCATCATAAAATTCAGAGATATGCAAATTTCAAGGGATATTTATACTTAGGGTTCACATACTGCTTTGAGAAATGTCAGTTACAAAATTTCTCATAAAAATGCAAAAAATAATAATGAATTTGTTCCTCATCCCATTTGAACCACTTCACCAGCCACTCCTGTACCACAAAGAAAAGAGATGCTCTGTGACTTGATGGACCTGTCAGGCCATTCAGCTGTGGTGTCTTTTCTCATAACAGGAACAAAAAAGCCTACATTGAGACGTGCTGGGAAGAGGTACGAGTGGGAGACTTTGTGCAGCTGCAATGTAATGAAACCATCCCTGCGGACATCCTGCTGCTCCACACCTCTGATCAGAATGGGATCTGTCACTTAGAGACATCAAATCTTGACGGCGAGACGAACCTTAAACAAAGACAAGTTGTGAAAGGATTCTCTAATCAGGTATACCTGGAAGCTACTTTTGCAACTTGTCTTACCTCTGTTCTTTTAGTGGCACCTCAGTATGCAAAGAAATTTAAGAACTGTCCAGCTGGAGGGAATCTTTAGCAGGATAACTTCTGGCAAACCCATTTGGCAAAATGTGCTTTGATTAGCTCACACAAGACCATTTCCACAACTGCCACCATGTTAGCTTCAGGTGCAAGATCAAACGTGACTCGGAGCTTTTGTGTGGCAAGGTGGTCTGAAGAGATGTCATGTGAACCAGCCTCAAGCCTTTGGTACTGAATTACTGTGTTTGGAAGGCAAGGCAGAGAGATGGCTACTGTTTATAAAATAATGGCTGCTACACTTTGAATTTTAACACTATAGTAATCCTATATATAATATACACAGGTAGGTGCCTCTCCAAAACTATATAACTACAGCAGTGAGTGTGCCTTAATCCAGGCTGGCACAGCTGGTGGAATGCCAGCCATTTTGTATGGCGCTTAACAAATCCCTCATTAATGCAGGCAAGATGCATGGTGGAGCAGTGAAACAAAGGTGGGCCAAGCAGAAATAAAATCAGCAGGTTTACATTGTAATGCAAAAAGAAATGGTCTTCTATTTTGGGAGATCAGAATCGCATAGTAACTCAAAGAGATAAAGGAAAGAGGCTTTCAAAATCTAAGAGGGAGACATTTGATTGTTCTGAAAATGAAATTTGGACATGCCGGGGAATGGAAACTCAAGCTGGTAAAATTAAGGTGTCCAAACCTTAGAAATCTGGCCCAATTCAATGTGCTAGTACTAGCATATAAAATGCTAAATAGTCTGTACCTGAGTACTTTTCCCAATATCAGCCATCTCAGACCTTATGTTTGGCAGGTGAGGCCTTGTTGGTGTTGTTCATGCATTCAGAATCACATTATTATCTTTGCTACTCATTCTTTAAGGAAGATAGTTGTGTGTGCAGCCACAAATACATTTGATGCTACATTTTACAACACTGTATAATTGATGTCTAAGCAATGATTTAATATACAAATACACACACATAAATACATAGGCCTGAAAACACACATACATTATAACTGTATTCAAAATTAGAACACATTTCAACCTGACAGATTAATAACAAATATTGGGCTCACAGTAAATTACACTGTTAAGTGGCAGTTCTTTCTGGTGTAAATTTAAATGCTTGATGTTCCTTTTTCACTACACAGCTTGTTATTCTTTCAGAAATAGTGCACTGATTTGCTCCTGACATAACAGGAACTCACTGTGGGTTTGTTTTTGTTGCAGAATGCTGAATTTGAACCAGAACTTTTCCAAAGCACAATTGTTTGCGAAAAACCCAACAACCATCTCAATCGATTTAAAGGCTACGTGTAAGTTACTGCAATGTTTATCCCTACATTCATAGATGTCTCAGACAAACTTCATTTGTATCTACCTACCTATAACCTGCACAGCTGGCAGTGTTGCACAACAGACAGCGGAAGGAACCTCCCAAGATCTTCATACACTGAGCATAAAGAGTGCTCTGCAGAACCGCTCTTTGGTGAATCTGATGTGGACCTTGGGCAGAGTATCTGTAATGTAGAAACTCTGCCCTTGTGCTCTGGTTTGAAGCCACAGCATGGCCTTGGAACAGGGTGGCTAACTTGAGATCAGGTGTTTGGGGATTCTGTTTACCTTGGCCAGCATAGCCAATGGTCCAGGGATGATGGGAGTTGGGGGTCCAGCAACATATGATTGTCCACAGGTTAGCCACCTCTGGTTTAGAAATGTGATATACCAGTATATGTGTGTAAGACTGAAGTCCAGTACATGGTTACCTAGAAATAAGTCTTGTTGAACTCACCAGGGCTTAATTTTTAGTAGATATGTGTGGGATTGCACTGTAAGAGCCAAGAAATAAATGGAAAATCCTTTTCTTCCTTGTAGGGAGCAGCCTGACCTCACACGAATTGGTTTTAACAATGAAAGTCTCCTTCTTCGTGGATGCACAGTGAGGAACACAGAGGTTACAATAGGAATTGTTGTCTATGCAGGTAATGTTTTTCCCCACACAGTTGTTGAGAGAATGCTTTTACGTCTATTCAGCCCAGAAATATGATTTGTTCCTTTGTCCCAACAGTCATCTGTGCAACCTGAAATTTGTTTTGCATTCGCAGAGTCTCATGTAATCAAGGTAGCAATGCTAGATAAACTAACTTAGGAGTAAGTATCACTGCATTTCATGGAACTTACTTCTGAGTAGACATGTAGGAATGCACTATAACTATGAACAACAACAACAACAACAACAACAACTGTGTATATAAACTGTTATAAACTTCATATTTGAAGGATTTACCTTTTTTAATCAGTGGGATTAATGATTTGATTTGAAATGCCATGCAGTAGAGTCATAGATTTGGCATTCCCAGTCCTCCCTTAGACCTATGTCTATATAGAATATTAGTGTTAACACTCATTTGTTTGCCATTGGGGTTTACCATTGTAAATGGTAGGGAGGGCAAGAGTGGCTTTAGCTAAACTTGTTGCTTTATGAAAGGTCAGTTTATGGGGATAAAATGTGCATCAATGATACTGTTTGGCTGCCATACCCGTGAGTGTGTTTAGATACAGATTTGTACTATTTGTATTTTAATTGTGTTTTGTATTTTCTTCTTATGCAAAGACACCCTGGGAACTTTTATAAAAGAGAGGGGAATTAAATAAAAAAGTTATATTTGAGCAATACCTAACCAGGAATGGCCACAAACAGTCTGAAGGAAGACAAACATGGCTTGTCCCATTTGGTAATTCAGAATACCGTATTTTTCGTTCCATAGGGTGCACTGGACCATAGGGCGCACCTCGTTTTTAGAGGAGGAAACAAGAAAATATTTTTCTGGTTTTCCTCCTCTAAAAGCCCTGTTTTTTTGAGGATCAGCTAAAAGTTTTGCAGCTTTTTTTGCAAAGGGAAAAGCCCTGTTTTTTTGAGGATCAGCTAAAAGTTTTGCAGCTTTTTTTGCAAAGGGGGAAAAGCAAAGCTCCTTTTGCAAAGGGGGAAAAGCAAAGAGGAAAAGCCCCATTTTTATGGGGTTCAACTCACATTTCTGCAGCTTCTAAAGGAAAGGGAGCCTTTTCTACAGTTTCCAGACAGATAATCTAATCAGCCAGTCACATGTCGCTGGGGAAACAAACAACCTCCCTCTGCAGCACATTCAACAATGGAGGCCTGGGCAAGGGGGCGGGGCTGAAAGGGAGCCGGGACTCTTATCTCTCTCCCGATCTCTTGCTGATCAGCTGCTGAGCGGGGTCCTTTCAACACCCCCTTTTCTCTTTGTAAAATAAAAAGCATGATCCTCTTTTGGCCCCTGGGCAATTCAGCTCCAGGGACCACCATTCGCTCCATAAGATGCACAGATATTTCCCCTTACTTTTTAGGAGGAAAAAAGTGTGAGGGGGGAAAGCGAAAAATACGGTAGGTACCCAGAGAAGCTACTTAAAAGAGAACTGAGTGCACTGTGAAGAAGGAGCTTTTATAATAGAGGAAGAACCTGGTTCCCTCCAGATGTTGATGGACAACAACTGGTCTTTGACTGTACTGGCTGCAGCTGTTGAATGACAGTTGGAGTCAAACAACATCTGGACGGCCACAGGTTGCCTTTCCCTTTTTAGGGGTTCCAGGGCTCCAAGACTTTTTGATCTACAGTACTGCTCTGTCCTGTGCTCTATTGTCTGGAAGTATTGCTGAAAACAATGCAACTTGCTTTGAGTAAACTGGGAATGTCAGCATGTTACCCAATTGCATGCCCTTGGACATCCATGAAAAAAGAAAGTTGCAGCTGTGGTTGTGATCCTGATCAAGACTGTCATTCCAAAAAGAGAGTATTTTGAACTAACTTCCTTCCCCTGCTATGCCTGTTTCAATGACAGCTCCTGACTTTAGGACTGTGCCTTTAGGAATACTGTGGAGGACCCAAAGGCACATTTTAGGAATATTCATTCCTAATAAATCCCTCTGCAAAACTGTCTATTTGCATCTGAGACCTTTGATGCTGGGACTGTCACTTGATATCTTGTTCACATACAGCTCCACAGCGGCCATGCTCAGAGCAAGGGAAAGCAGGGAACTCAGAAATCACCATGAGGGGTACAGAATAAAGTCTGGTTTCCCTTTCATGTTTCGTGGTTAGAACTTCAAATACCCGTCCACTGAAATTGGAGCAATTTGATTCTAATTTAGTACACATTTTCTTTTTGGGCCTGCTGTTTTGTTGGTACTTCAGATTCACTTCAAGAAGAGCTAAGTAACATTAAAATTACTCACTGCTGGATCTGACATATTGGGCTTTCTTTATTTTCACACAGAAAGTGCACTAGCAGCTTCTCATTAAGTCAATTTGGTTGCTGTGAAATAGTCAAACATACTTAAAAATCAGTCGGCCATCTAATTAGATTCTAACACTTTTAAGTACTTTGTCTCTTCTAACCTCAAGTAGCTGTTCATTGTGAATACAGTGTATGTTTCTACAGTTTTCAGACACTGAAACAAAATCCCTTTCTTTGCTGACTATAAGGAAGTGACTCAAAAAGAAATATCCTGCACTAATAATGGTAATAGTTATAAGCAGGTTATAGTAATGGTAATGGTTGCACGAGCTTACCACTCCCCCCAAACAGTATATTCAAGTAATACTTCCAGGAGGTAGATTGGTTGTCAAATGTATTTCACTGAGTAACATGCTCAAGGGAGCTCTATATGAATCCCCATATAATATTGTAGTATTAGGAAACTGTGCTGATTTTAAAGTAAGGTATCTCTAGTCTTTAGTGTAGAACTGGGTGGAACATAACAGTTGCCTTGCTGGATCAGATCCCACAGCAACCAGATGAGCCTCAGCAGGGCCGTCTTAAGTAAATCCAGCACCCTAGCACGAAGATCCCTCCGGCGGCCCTCGTGCTCTGCCAGGCAGGGCCAGGCACAGCAGGCGGCCAGAGGGCGTGGCGGGCAGGGACGCCGAACTCATGCTCCACCGGGCAGGGCCAGGCGCAACGGGCAGCCGGAGGGCACGGAGGGTTGGGTGGGGATGCTGCCAGCTGTGCTCCGCCTCCGCCTCCACTTCTGCCTCTGCCTGCTCGGCCAAAGTGGCGGCGCGGCACTGCCATCCAGAGAGCCCTGGCTGCAGCGCCAACGGGAGGCTTGCCGACGGCCTCCCCGCGTCCACGGCCCAAGTAGAGGTGGGCGAGAGCGGCACTGCCAGTGGGGCTGGAGGGTGCAGGCACCCTCCTCAGGCTGTGGCGCCGTGGCGCCAGTAGCCTCAATGGCTAAGACGTCCCTGGGCCTCAGGAGCTCACAAGCAGAGCATGATGGAGACAAGCATCATCTGTGGCATGTTCCCTGCACCTGTTAAACAGAGATTTACTGCTTCAAAGCACAAAGTTTCCTTTTAACTGTTATGGCTAATAGCAATTGATAGATTGATCCTATATGTGTCTAATCCCTTAGAGCTAGGTAAGGTAGTGTGCATCATAACATATATTCTGGCAATGAATTGTATATGTTAATGATATAATGTGTAAGGAGGGACTTCCTTTTAATGCACAGAACCTCTGTGAACAGCAGTGAGAATTCCTCTCTGTTCATTTTAAAAGGTTGCTGGGATAAAGCTCTGGTTTCCCCTGGTGGATTATTCCTCAGCAAGGCATCTACCCTAGAAACAATATTAGCCTTAGGTTGTGTACAAACATATACATGCACATCCCAGGTTTTTTTTTCCCCTTCAGCTGTTCTATAGCAGCTTCCCCACACAGGTGGACATCTTAACCTTTTTTTTATTCTTAGGGAGCTGAATGTACATTTCTTCATTCAACAGCCCAGCCCTATGCATGTTTACTTGAAGATTAGTCCTGCTGTTTTCTATGGGACTACTTCCCTGGTATAAGTGGGTTTAGGACTACTGACGAAATAATACACTCTCCCATTTTACATGCCTACATACAAGCTGAATCCATTTTTAAAACATCGAAAAGGGGCTTCAGGGAGGAGTGTGTAGGTGAGTTTGCTGACACTGGTTTCCTCTGGCTTCTCTTGTAAATGGCAGAGCTGGTCAACATGCAGTGTGTGCTGCAATGGTGGGAATGCCACTCAAACTATGTACAACTCAAAATACACTTAGTGGTGTTTTATACCAATTTACCTAGGGCAGGCACTAGACTAAGATTCTTGTAAATTCAGCAAACCCCCTTAATCATTTTTTAAAGATTCATATTTTGTTGGTTACTTTCCATGTACTAATTTGTTCTAATAAGGAGGACAGTTTTAGTGGAAAGTGAATATATTGTTACCCGCCTCCCTAAACTCTGCTGAGCAGCTGCACAAGATTCCAGGGGTTGCAGGCATGCTGCTTATGGCTAATGTTTCCTTTGGGAATGAGGCACAATAGATGCTACAGTGTTATATGGTTTATTTACATATATATGCAACCTGAGCCTATATGCCAGTTTATTCCGTAGCAGCAGCAACAATGAGCCCAGTGCCATTCTTTCTCTGATGCCTATTTTGCACTGCAGGGCACAACCCAGCTAACGGTTCCTATCTCTGCTTCCTGATTACATCATTCCTAACTCTAACCCCATAGCTTCTCTGTTTTCCTTTTCTATCTGGGAAGAGGGGGAAGTCTCACATTTGCATTCTCACACCTATTTCCTTTGATCCTGTGTTGTGCCAGAGACCCCAGCTACAGGGAGGGGATGCTATAACCAAATATGAATGTAAATAACATTATAAGGAAAAAACTGCTCCTTTATCCCTTATGGGTATCCAAGAGCCCATATAGAGTCCTTATGTTTCTATCTGTAGGAGAAAATAACAGAGGCCAACCAGAGAGTATTGAGAAGAAAAGCAGCTAGTAAGCATGATCTTTATTAAACTATTGCAACAGGGTCCCCCACACCCCCACGCAGGGAGGGAGGAGAGGAACCCAGAACACTGGTGTGCAAGCTCTTATATAGACTTTTGAAATTGCCTACCCTGTAGCTCAAGACCACCCCCCAAAACATCATACATACATCACAGAAAGAGGTGGTCCCCAGCAGAAATTTGAGTGTGTTGCTTCTCTCCTGTCTGCCAGGATACCTGATAATGCCTTATCTGATTGCCTTTGCTGGGTAGCCTGGCCATTCCTTTGAGATGGTAAATACTTAATTCCTGAATCCCTTGCACATATTGATAGTGTGCTCAGACTGTATTTACAGGGAGGTGTAAGCCCCTACAGTGCAAAGACAATTGGAAAGCTTTTCCCATTTCCTTTTTTTTTTTAATAAGAATTTTATTGGTTTTCAACATAATAAAGACAATACAATACAACAATACAACAAACAAATAAAACAACACAGCAATCAAAACAGAATAAAAGACAAATAAAAACCACCACTGAAACACCAATATTTCTTTTTCTTACTTAGAAAAAAAAATTTCTTGTTTGAATCTAACCAGGTGACTTCCCCTGTTTTCTCTCCTTTGTTTCCAATTCTAATTTACTTTAATAACTTCTCATCTCTGAAATTTAAATCATCCAAAATATCTAAACAAACTTCTTAATAATCATTTTACTTGATAATATAACCTATTACTTCTTAATCTTACATCTTATTTTACTTAAACTGCTGCTAATAAACATTTCACATATCTCTTCACTAGTTCAGAATCTTAAACTCTTAACACACTGACTTCAGGGTACCATGGTGAGCCATCCTACTTATATTTTAAATATTCTCACCCTATCCCTCTTCTAACCATTTTCCTTCGCCATCTCGGGGTCGCCCCCCAGACATTTCTCCATCTTCTTAACACATCATTGTCCAGAATGTCCTCTTTTTCTTTAAAACCAAAGGTCCAGACGCAGTCCATAAACATCCTTGCAGGGAACTCCAAGGAATTCAAATCATCATCTTCCAGCATCTCCATTTCATAATTCCAGTCTTCTTCTAATTGTAGTTTCACAAATCTTTTACCCATCATTCCTGGGCTCTCACCCCAGAAATTGGATATAAATTGTATTCCAACCCTGAGTCTCTCACCCCCACAGGGTTTTCCATCTTCTCGGAGTTGCGCAGTCATTGTACTTTGTTTCTCAAAAACTTCCTCAAGTTCCCTAGCAAGATTTTTTTCCAGTTTACCAAAGTTCTCAAGAGTCTTTCCTGTAGCATATAACTTTTCTTCGACATCCTGGTTCAACAAAATTAACTTCTGGTTTAACAGTTCCAACTTCAAAAGAATAATCCTTTGTTCATGTGTCAGTCCCGAGTCTAGAGCCAGTTTGAAAACGAAACCAAGCATGGTAGAAATAGGCAGAGGGTTTCAAGTTTCAGTACTTTTCCATCTTTAACCATAAATTTTAGCCGCCATTTTCCCCCGGGTCAGGGTGGAAAGATTGTAATCCAACGATTTCAAAGAAGAAATATTTCCAATCACTTAATTCCCCTGAAAGGGGTTCAGCCAGTCTCACATGTCAAAAGCTCCGTAGAAACTTTGTATCCACTGCTGCAGCAGCAGCTAAAAACAATGTTATCTTCTTCATTCAACAAAGGGAGGAACGGGCTTCCTTTTTCGCGTTCCTCCCGGAGTGCCAATTAACAGAAATTTAAGGTCCAATTAACTCCGTACTCACGGCCTCCGTGATTCTTCTTTCTTTCTCTCCAATCAGGTAGAACGACGCGCCCAGTGCCGGCGGCAGCCGCCGCTTCACCAGCCCGGTTGGGGCATGCCTCCAAAGCCCGGCGCTGTTGTCCCTTCACTCCCGCGCCCCTTTTACAAGGGTAACGGGAGAAGGGTTCCGCGCCATAATGGGCTCGCTGGAGAGCCCGTGCCGCGGGACGCTCGACCCGCGGTTTAGCGGAGCCCCGCTGTGCGGTAGCGGGGCTCCTACCCCCGGGCCGGCCTGGGTCGTTTCGCTGCCGAAACGACCCACGACCGCCCGCAATGGCGTCCTCGCTGGAAGTCAGCTTTTCCCATTTCCTTCCTCTTTGCAGAGAAATATTTGAGGTCAATTTGGGAGAGTCAAAATGGCTTCAGGATTGTTCTCCTGTACTATTTCAGACACGTGGTTTATATACTTATGTATGTGTTTGCCTTGTACATTTATGAACATTATATATATATATATATATATATATATATATATATATATATATATATATATGACCTTAGAATTCCTAAAACAAGAAAAAGCAGGTTTCAGTTTACAGCTTGTAATAAACAGGTAGAAAAGCGAAGTAAGAGATCTGAAGGCACCTTGTGCATGCAGGGCCTCCATCTAGGTATCTGATATGGGATAAGAGATCTCACAAGAGCCAGAGGCAAAAGTGGGCAAAGCAACAAATGTAAAATTTATCTTTTTATAGCAGATTGTCTTCAATACACACTCACACACACGCCTCCATCCTCCTAAAGGGATTATCAGAGTTCAAGGACACATTCCAGCCAAGCAGAAGCTCTTGAGGTGTGAAGCAGAACCACCAAGGGATGTGGCTTGCAAAAAAGTTCCAAGAGCCAAATAAAGAAGCTGGTGGGCTTCATTTGGTTCCCCACTCCTCTTTTAGAACTTCTAAGGTTCTCACACAAATGCATGTCTGTTTTTTAAAAGTGCCCTCCTAAAAATTGCTTTGAAATACTTGATGACCTCACAAACACAGGAAAGCCAAACTGCTTATATTCGTGATTTTTTTTATAAAAAAATGTCTTTATTAAAGATTTTTTTGGGTTGCAAAAGTACATACATCATCTTTATTTTCAGATCATAAAGTCCTTTTTACAGGTCATTTATATTCAATGTGAGACTTAATGTTGTATACATGAATTTATCTAACGTCTAGCATTCAACCATTCTTAAGATGATAAAGCCGTATGACTGTTCTTCTCTTTCTTGAAGGCCCTGAAACAAAAGCCATGTTAAACAACAGAGGTCCTCGTTATAAACGCAGCAAAATAGAACAACGTCTGAATATTGATATATTCTTTTGCGTGGGGCTGCTCTTCATCATGTGTCTCACTGGAGCACTAGGTATGGAGTAATGATGGAAACTTTGTTTCTGGATTTCAAGAAGCCTTTGCAATAGTAATGTGCTTCACTGCTAAAATTAATAGCTTATTTTTGGTGGGCTTCCTAGATTGCTGCTGAGAGAACCAATTGCTTTCAATATGTAGCAGGGAAAAGGATTGCTTTGTAGCAATTTTACGATAATCCTGTCCTACTGTGACCATGATTTGCAGGGGTATCAAACTCTGATGAAAACAACACAATTGAGCCTTCCACAAATAAATATTTGGCAGGGCATGTAAAGGTTCCTGTAATTGTATCCTGGTTTCTAAGTGGCAATACACAAGTGAGTTGCAAAACACTGTGCTATGCGTTGCGAGGTTTCATAGTGAGTTTCTTTTTCCCAGAATAAAGTGCCCTGGAGAAATGTGGCATGACATGGCAGTAAGCCAGTAAATTAACCAGACTAGTACTGAAGGACCCAGAAGTGAAGAATCATCTTCAGCTGAACAACAGCACAGATTTAATTATTATATTTTACTGTTGGTACTTCAGCTCAAAATGAGTTTCTTGACTTAACTGACATTGCAACTTGATCGGTTTTCCGGGTGGATGGTGGATGTTCATCATAAAAAGATAAGGGGTTCAGGCCAGGTGGGAAGAAAACACAGGTGACTTACAGCACAATCCTTTACAAGCCTATTCAGGAACAGGGACAGCTCAAGATATGCTGGAGCCCTAAGCTACTGTACGTTAAATTTAAGAGGCCCCATAGTGTTACCAAAAGATGTGTATTATTCTAACAGAAAGGGAAATGAAAATAGAAATAATAATTTGTTATATTTGCAAATATCCTGGTACATAGTCAAGGATGCAACTAAAAATTGACAATCTAACAAAAGCACTGGTCTTGCAATCGTCCTTTTTTTTTTAACCAATTGTATGGAACGTGAAATGAAGTGACTTTTTTATTATTTAGAGGCCCTTCATAAGATGAATCCCTAAACTGTAGCTTTGTAATGGTCCAGCTTCTTATATGCTTTATTATTTTACTTCTATAGTGGTGCCCCGCTAGACGAAAATAATTCGTTCTACGAGTGTCTTCGTAGAGCGAATTTTTCGTCTAGCGAAGCGGCAATGGAGCGCGGAGGTTTTCGCGCAAAAAAAAAAAATCGTCTTGCGAGGCAGCCCCATTGACTTTTTCGTCTTGCGGGGCAGCCTTCCGCTAGCGAATGCCTTTCGTCTAGCGAGTTTTTCGTCTAGCGAGGCATTCGTCTAGCGGGGCACCACTGTATGTGATTGTTGCTAAAGTTTGTGTTCCTACTTAACAGGCAGTATGTGAATTGAGTAATCTCCCTTGTTCCCAGTGTGCACTTTTCCAGGCTTATTCTTCTAATGTAGTTTGTATTTTTATGCAGGTCATGGCATTTGGAATGGGCTCTTCTTAGAATACCCCTTGTTTGTCATTCCCGATATAAATGGCAGCTATCTTGCTCCAGCTCTTGCGGGTTTCTACATGTTCCTGACAATGATAATCCTCTTACAGGTGGGAAAATATTTATTGCTAATGAGGAAATAGGTTTAAGAATGAGGATTAAGTCTGATTGAAATTGGGCTGGGGGAAAGGGTGCTTGCTTCCAAGTAACTGATAAGTTTATGCTGTAAACTGTGTAAATTGAGCAATGATAGTGGCTATGAGTCTGAGTGTTATCTGTGAGTCATAGTTCTCAGACGGGCAGGGTATAAATAATAAATTAATAAAAATCATTATATTAGCTCATCTCAGCCATGAACTCAACAACCTTAGACAAACCTGTCCCTCTCTTTCTCTCACTCCCAACCTCCCCCTCCCATCTTAGGGAGAGGGGAGTGAAATACCAGGGGTCAGCAAACTTTTTCAGCAGGGGGCCGGTCCACTGTCCCTCAGACCTTGTGGGGGCTGGACTATATTTGGGGGGGGGATGAATGAATTCCTATGTCCCACAAATAACCCAGAGATGCATTCTACTCATGTAAAAACATGCTGATTCCCAGACTGTCCACAGGCCAGATTTAGAAGGTGATTGGGCTGGATCCAGCCCCCGGGCCTTAATTTGCCTTAATAAGCATCACTGAAGTAATCATATGAAGCACTTTGAGCATGCAAAAGTCCTGTATAAATTCTCTGTTGCTTTTCCAGCAGACAACATTATTAGAGACTGAGAGGAATGTTACAGTGTTAGTATTAATCCTCCCAGCCGCATCCTGCGATATTACTGCAGGACTTTAGAACATTGCTGTAGACTATTTGGCTTCTCCTTGTTTATAGGAAATATTCTTCCTGTCTCCCTTTATATACTAGAAACCTAATATATAAAACAAATGACCCAGCCAGACATTGCTTTGGGAGCCCCATGATCAGATATCCTGTGTTGCTACTTTTTCAAAAGGTTGAAGTTGTGTACACGGGTGGGGAGAATCAGATCACAGCTGCCCCGCCAATAGAGGAAGGTGTTGTTTTTACCTTGTCCACTGTAGCCTTTTCTCCATTCAGATCACACCATCACTGAGCTGCTGTTTGCTTTGTGGAGCAAAACATGCAGGTTTTATGTGGCTTCTGCCCTTTGGAGCAGATACAGCTCCAGGGACCAAATCTGGACTGGAGAGAAAGCACAAAAGGGAAGGCCAGAGGTCCCATTCACACTAGGACGTATCAGGTCACTCACCATAGCTCCTCTCAGCCCATTTAAAGCTTTTAGATAAATACAATGCTGGTCCTGAAGGTTGGGGGATTTTCCATAGTGGCATTTGATATGGTGCAGGGGCAGAAGCCAGAAAGAGGAAATGTAGGGTTGCCATATTCCCCAAAGTGAAAATCAGGAAATATTCTTTTTTATAAAAAAAAAAAAAAGCCCTACTTGCCATACATCCAAGTTTTCCCAGACATTTTGTTGATTTAACGAAAATCCACCTGGATCCCATTTTGGCACCCCAGTTTTCAGGATGGCAGCCTTAAAGGTTAGGGTGCTCACATACAAATGTAGAGGAGCCCATTTAATCCATTGTGCTAATACTCTTTTGGTTTTCAGTAGCAAGTTAACTCAGCTGTTAAAGGTGCATGGCCCCAATCCTCCATTTTATCTTTTCAACTAATTGATACTTCAACCAACAAAGTTCAACCAAACTGGCTAACGAAAAAATAAATAATTCCCATGACACTAAATAATAGCACTAAATTTCAGTATCAGTGTAGGAATAAAAAGATAAATTGGGATTGAGATGTGTCCAGATAGTGATTTTTGAGGCCCATGTGTGAGATAAGAAAAAGACATTTATTTTCCATTTTATTGTAGTAGCTAATGGCATGTAAATAAATAAATATGGTTATGAATGACAAACAACCTTTTGAGCTGTTTGTAGAACTCCAAAGGGAAGCTATATTTTACATTAGAAATGTAACTGAGCCCATTCAGCAAGGGTGGGGAGGGAGAGATGACATATTTTGTTTTTCATAACAAATATGAGCAATGTAAGCTTGTCATTACAGACTGTGTTTAAGATGAATATTAGCTTTCCAGAAGATACCTCTGGGAGTTTGACCTCATATACTGTTAATATGTCTCTGTATTATTTCCACATGAATACTGCATGTCTATTTCCTATATTTATAGGCCACCCCATAGCAAAAGGTTCTCCAAATTAGAAAGATGTAAAAGCTGCAAGAAAATTTGAAATATCTAGACAAACAAACATGTACTTGCCTAATGTTCAAGGGCATGAAAGTAGGCACTAAGTAGGTTTCCCAGAGGAGGGCATTCCACCACTGGGGTGCCACTCCTGAAAAGCCTCTTTCACTCATTACCAGGTGCCACACACTTCACATGTTCCTCTGACAAGTCAATAGGCTTGTTGTTCTAGTTGAAGGTCATGACACATTCCTCTCATGACAATCTCAGGGTACATGTCAAAAGAGGCAATCCTTCAGGTGTTGTGTGCCCAAACTGTGAAGGGTTCTGAAGGCCAAAGCCAGGCTTTTGGATTGGGCCTGGAAGTGTGGATTTGACTGAGGGCTAATCCACACTTCTGCCTGTCTCGTACCTAGAAAGAACTGGTCTGAGCAGTTGTCTCCTTGCCCCACTCCTTTCCAAGGAAAAACCCACTCTTTTGCTCTAAATCAGAGCAAATGTCAATCTGGAGAACCCTGAATTGCTGTTTGCTCCAAAAGTGATTTTTTTGGGGGGGGGGAGTAGATCAAGAGGAAGTGTGAACTGGCCCTATTGTAGATACCAAAGCACAATTGTTAGCACATTTGAAACATCTCATACTTCCAAGTATATTAGTTGCTACACTCTTGTATGGAAAGTTTTTTCTGGCTATGGCTGACTTCTGTTTCACAGTCATGCATCCTTGTCCTGTAGTATGAATCTCTTGGCAGTACATCACTCCTGTATAAAGGTGGAAAGTTATTTGGTTCTCCGTAGCAGTTCATTTCAATGTCCAAATCTCTTTTGTCCAAATCTCTAGCTAGTGTCTGGCAATCCAAAGGCTTTAGGGGCACAACCAACGCATTCACTGTGGAGCCTAGACAGCAATGAGAAAATGTGCGGGTATTTTTGCTGTCAACTTTTATCTACTGGGTTTTTTAGTTAGTTCCCTCCAGGAAGTCTTGTTAGAGCAGCCAGCGTGAAAACTTGCTTCCAATGAATTTCTAACATTCTGGGCAATGTTCTCTTTCAGATTTTGATCCCCATTTCCCTCTATGTATCCATTGAACTAGTCAAGCTAGGTCAAGTCTTCTTGATTCATAATGATATCGACCTGTACAATGAAGAGCTAGACTTATCCATACAGTGTCGAGCACTAAATATCACTGAAGACCTGGGGCAAATCCAGTATATATTCTCTGACAAAACAGGGACCCTGACGGAGAATAAGATGGTGTTTCGACGTTGTACAATTGATGGGAGAGAATTCTCACATCAGGAAAATGGTAAGACATGTGCACTGTCTCTATAACCCTGGGCTACATTGAGTATGAAACATGGTCTTTCTGCCATATAATCTGGAAGTTGCTTTGGAAGACAGAGGATCTTAGCTTCCTTCCCCCTTGTAAAGTCATGTTTAGCACATACAGATGTAAGGAAAGTTTTTGAGCAGCTTTACCAGTATCCCCCAGCAGCCACTGAGGAGGTGTGAGATGTAGACTGTATGACCAGGCCGTTTGAAGGGTGTTTGTGCCCACCTGTCTGCAGGTAGGGAGGCTGGGTCACATAGTACAGCCATCTGGCACCAGAGGAGCCTCCAGCAATTGGAACCTTTGTGACCCATTTCTTCAACTCTCCATTGCTGCTCTATGACAACCTCTAAGGTACAAGCAAACTCCCACCTTCCCCTTTGCCCTCTCTCCAGCTATATGCAGGGCTATGTAGGGGTATGAGTAGTAGATAGCCCTATTCCGAGCCTGAATTTTATGCATGAAATGAGTGGGGAAGCAAGCCCAGGATGCCAGAGGCAAAGGTGCTTAGGCTGTTGTGTGTTTCTTTGTTTCATTGATATCCTTGCTTTATTTATTATATATCCTGCTTTTATTCCAAGCAGCTCAAGATGGCATACATTTTTCTCCCCCTCACCTTTTTCTCCTTCCAACAATCCTGTGAGGGAGGTGAGGCTGGGAGCTGGCAATGGGTCCAAGGTTCACATCTGAATGGGGATTTGCATCCTCGTCTACCAAGTCCAACTCTTCAACCACTACACTACATTGACCCGATCCAGTCCAATGGGCTAAGAGCTCTGCTTGTGCACTGCTCCTACACATTATGCTCATGCACATGCTGAAACTCTGCACTTTGTCCTCCATTGGTGAGGACAGAATCATGGCCTGGCAACCTTCAGGGGGTCTGGTTTGAGGAGGTCTATATGAAGCTGGACAGAAGGATTGTCTGGGAGTCTCTCTTCAAATAATGATGGTGATAATGCAGCACATTTATTTTATCTCTTATAGCCAGGAGACTAGAAACGTACAAGGAATTGGATTCAGATACTGAAGACTGCGCGAAATATTTGAGTCTACCTCCAAACGAAGGTGGAGAAATTCTCAGGCGGACGAGCACTGCTAAGCCCTTAAGGAGGTGGCAGAGTGCTCGGGCTCGGTTTCAGGGACACACAAGGCAGAGATCTCTGGGTGGCACCTCTCAGTCTCAAGTGGCATTTAGCAGTACTATTGTAAGTAACACCTTTTGCTTTTTAAAAAAATTATAAAGTCTCTCTCCTGCACTGTGGGAGCAAGGGCTTGCAATGGGGCCATGCTCTAAGTCAGTGGTTTTCAACCAGTGTGCCATGGCACCCTGGCGTGCTTTGAATTATAATCAGGGGTGCCACGGGCAACATTGGTTTCTGTCCCTCTTTCCTTCCCTCCCTCCTCTGATGCCTTCTTGCGTCTGTGCCTCCCAAAGGCTTACACAGCTGATTGTTGCAGCAGCCCAGGCTACAAGCTCCCCAGGTGAATGGTGCGTCTGGGTCTGGCCAGGGGCTGCCCTCTGTGGGGCAGTATGAGGAGGCACCTCTCTTTGGGATGGTGTGGGGGACACCTCAGAGACCAGGGGCAGTGGCAGTGGCTGCCTAGAAGACTCCCAAGGAGAGGGGAGAGGGGAGGAAGGAAGCTGAGGGAACACTCCACAAGGGAAGGTGTTTGAAAAAGGGTAAGAGGCTGCCAGCTCTGCAGGCAAGGGGTGACATAACTCCCATAGGTGAGCCGCAGAAAGAATATAGTTGGTCAACGGAGCTTGTTGTTGTTGTTCAGTCGTTCAGTCGTGTCCCCATGGACCAGAGCACGCCAGGCATGCCTATCTTTCACTGCCTCCCGCAGTTTGGCCAAACTCATGCTAGTCGCTTCGAGAACACTGTCCAACCATCTCATCCTCTGTCGTCCCCTTCTCCTTGTGCCCTCCATCTTTCCCAACATCAGGGTCTTTTCTAGGGAGTCTTCTCTTCTCATGAGGTGGCCAAAGTACTGGAGCCTCAGCTTCAGGATCTGTCCTTCCAGTGAGCACTCAGGGCTGATTTCCTTAAGAATGGATAGGTTTGATCTTCTTGCAGTCCATGGGACTCTCAAGAGTCTCCTCCAGCACCATAATTCAAAAGCATCAATTCTTCGGCAATCAGCCTTCTTTATGGTCCAGCTCTCACTTCCATACATTACTACTGGGAAAACCATAGCTTTAACTATACGGACCTTTGTCGGCAAGGTGATGTCTTTGCTTTTTAAGATGCTGTCTAGGTTTGTCATTGCTTTTCTCCCAAGAAGCAGGCGTCTTCTAATTTCGTGACTGCTGTCACCATCTGCAGTGATCATGGAACCCAAGAAAGTGAAATCTCTCACTGCCTCCATTTCTTCCCCTTCTATTTGCCAGGAGGTGATGGGACCAGTGGCCATGATCTTAGTTTTTTTGATGTTGAAAAAAATCAAAAAAACATCAACATCAAAAAAAATCTATCTATCTATCTATCCCTTTTTCAAAGCTTTCAGAGCTGGAACTTTGTATCATGTTGGAGAGTGGGGAGCATCAAACAGTATGATTCTGGGTGAAAATAAATTGTAGGAAACATGTTCCTGGGCTGAGCTTGGGAATGCCATAGTGCAGTCGAAGAGCTCATCCACATTTCTGCTTGTGCTGTGCCTAGAAAGCACAGGTCCAAGTGGTTTTCCCTTGCTTTGTTCCTTTCCAAGTGAAAACCAGCTTCTTTAGCAATATATCAGAACAAATAGCAATCTGGAGAAAACCCTTATTGCCTTTTGCTCCAATTGAGTGCTAAAGAGCAGTTTCCCCAGCGGAGAAGCAGCAACACAAGAGGAAGTGTGAATAAGCCCTAAGCTCCAGCTAAAATACACACACAACAACAACAACAGACTAAATATTTTAAAGCATAACAGCAGTAGCCAGTTTTCCTTTGTGGTGTGTGGTTCTTTTTTAAAAAAAAAAATGCACACTGGCAAATTGTACAGGCTGCGTTCAAATGTTTGTCATGGTTTCTATAAATACTAAGCAAAACATTGATTCATACTAAAAGACACCATGTTTATACCCCCCCAAAGGTTCATGCAGTACAGTTTATGGGTTTTGCTTACTAAATGTCAGGTTTCCTAGCGCTATGTGCAAGGCATAAAAAGTGGTAGCCTCAGGTAGAATGACAATGGAAGAATTTAACACTGCTGAGAAGATGCAGTAGTTCCTGACTAAAGGTCAGTACAACATCTCCTGCAAACACCTGCCTCTTAAGTCTATTGCCAAGAAATCTGATAAGCTGCAAACCAGCACATCCGATGTTGAGGTTTAATAGAAAGCGTTTGCACTAGCAGCTGTCAAAGGAATCACCAAAATTAAATCCAGACTTTTTAAAAGAAAAACTTTGAGGCAACAATCCTGATCCAGATGCTTGTGGGCAGATCTGCACAGGCAACTGTCACCCCCCTCTTTCTCACTGTCACTGAACTGCAGCTCCATCCTTAGCCATAAGAGATTTTCAAAGCTCACTTGTGTTAGGAATTGAAAAAGTGAGAGAAATTACCCTTGCATGTATTCAAACTGAACTCTCCCGTGCCTGCTCAAAGGAGCTTCCCAAATTGGCCACAATCCACAAGTCAAGACCTGCTTACGTTCACCTTGGTTGACAAGATTGCCAGTCTCCACTGCTGTAGTTCCCCTTCTGGCCCTAGTACTTATAAGGTCTTCTGCCAGGCCAGGGGTCAGTGTCGTCAGACATCTGCTAACGTTTTGACACACCAAGGCTGACAGGATCTTCTAGCTGTCACAGCCAGATGAGTGGCAGTGAGGCACCAGTGCTGCTGCCAGCAACCCTAACCAGAGGGAGGCATCACCGCCAGGCAGCAAAGGTTAGGATATGGTAAAGAGAAGCAAAGTTTTGACGTTATATGCATCATTCAACCTGCCCTGACTCCCCTAAGGTAGCCTGTGCTGCCCTCAGGTGTGGTGGTGGAGGATGCCATGAGATTGAATAGCTGGTCTGTACATCCTCTTTAGGGAATTGGGGAGGGGGCATCTTATCCTTTGCCTCAGGCGTCCAAATGCCTTGGGTTGGCCATGGGCCTAACCTCCTTCTCACAATCCCTGCCATTTCTCTGATGCTTTAGTACCCGATGGTTTTGAAGCTGATAATAATGCTGTGGTTCTGTACGCGCAATGTTCTTTGAAACTCTAGAACACCCAGCAGAAGGTTGCTTTTCGCACAATCCTAACAAAGTGAAGTTGTTTTTTTTTTTAAAAAAAAAAAAAACTGAGTAACATGTATTCCAGGAGACGGACGTGACCCCAGATAACAGGCTGCTGATGAAAGTGAGAAATGCATCGTGCCAGATTGAATCTTTGACACCATTTATGTTTGCAAAGACCACTTCCTCCATCACAGACTTTTTTCTTGCTCTGACCCTCTGCAACACTGTTGTGGTCTCTACAGCAACCGATCCAAGACAAAGGGTAATCTCTCACTTTAGCGTCTCTTTTAGGAAATGAGTTGAATTTAATAAAAGACTTGGGAGCTTTATGATGAGAACTTACTTGGGTAAGGTTAAAAAAAAAAGTCTGCTTTTGAGGGGAAGGTAAAAAAAAAGTCTGCTTAAGGGTAGGGGGGTTTCCCCTTTAGTCTGCAATAATTCTGCAGAATCCTCTCTGTCTCCCTTTGTATTTCCTGCCTAACAACTTATCCTCATGTCCCTAAGGAATATGCTAATTTGAAAGTGAAATAGTATTCCCCTATATTTCTTGATTATGGCTGCAAACATCAATTGATTAATTGGCATGATTAAATGATTAAAGCCTTAATTGCAGCTTCTAAATGCATTCCAGTTCATCAGGGTAGTTGCTTCCTTTGTAAAACAGATTTTATTTTTTGTTATGAGCTTCTGAAAAAACACTCTTGCTTGAGCCAAGGCGAATGGAGCTCAACCTCCTCCTACTCCAAATAACCCCAGTGCCACCCACTTGTTTCCATGCCTTGCAAAAGGAGGTTCTGAGTGTTATGAATAAGCTATAGATACCCATTAGAAGGGCATGTTATGTTTTAAATTATGCCTGAAGGGCACAGGGTGGGTGGATAAACATAACTCAGAAATCACTAGTTTAAACACACAACCCCAGGACTTTCAGCAGGGTCCCCTAAGCCTCAGTGTAGCCTTTGGGGACTGGGGGCTGCCATGAGGATAACAGGAAAGGAACGTCAGCTTCCTCCAGCCTCGTTACACACCCCCAGCTCAGAATCCAGCCCAACGAATGGGAGCCTTTTGCTTCTTTTATTTTCTTAAATTCTATGTGAACACATAATGGAAGAAAAGCTGTCGCCTTCATTTAGGTTCACCAGAAAAAGCACTATTAATATATGCAAATTGATTAATTAACTGAGGAACTAGTTAAAAGTGAGGCAATTCACTGATTTGAAATACAGTACTTTGGTTGACAGCCTTGTTTTTGTATATGACAGGATTCTCAAAGGTACATGTGGCTGTTTAATTATCTCTGTACCTTTGCTCATTGTAAGGAGTTTCAATCTTCATCTCCTTCTCTGATACTAAGAATATAAACCAAACAAACAAACAAACAAAACCCCTCTTAAATCTAGATGCTCCCTTAAGGAGCCCCTCATTGTAACTAGAGACATCACCTGACGCATACATCTTTGTCGTATGGTGATAGCAGTGTTCTACTGGTTAGGAAATGCCCCCGTTGTGTTGTAGTATATAATTTCAGCTATAATTAATCCTGATTCCCTCTTTTCTTTCAAGGTTACCATTCCGTCACCGATGAAACCATCAGGACTGTCCCTGGAGAAAATTCACCAGCTGTTCCAGCGTCTAAAGCTGGCAAGCCTCAGCCAGTCTCTTTCATCAGCTCAGTCAAATTCAGACTTAGGAGAGAGTTTGACTACAGAAACCACCAGAGTCTGTGCTGATTCCGAAACAAAAGATTATTTTTCTTCTCAAAGCTGTTCCACTTTAGCAGATGATTACAGTTTTAGAAGAGATTCAATTACTGGGAAAGACACCTTTGGGGACAGCGATCCCACTCCAGCGGAGATCTGTGGGGCAGCTAACCAGGCAGCTTCCCAAGTAGAGTTTTGTTATGAGGCTGAAAGCCCAGATGAAGCTGCCCTTGTCCATGCAGCCCGGGCTTACCAGTTTACATTAGTGTCCAGGACTGCTGAACAAGTGACTGTGAGGCTGCCAGAGGGCACCCTCCTGACCTTTGACCTCTTGTTCACTTTGGGATTTGACTCCAACAGAAAAAGAATGTCGGTGGTGGTGAGGCATCCCCATACTGGCGAGATAATTGTCTACACCAAAGGGGCTGACTCTGTCATAATGGACTTATTGGAAGAACCTTCCAGAGGTAATTTTTTTGCATTCACCAAGAAACTATTGAGAATGTGTAGCCTAGGTTGCATGAAATATAGATCCCATCTACAGAATTACAATGGAAGCAGAAGTGTTAACAATGCAAGCCGCAGAGAAAGTGTATAACATGTAGAGCAGCCTAATTAGGAGGCCAAAATGAATAGGCTTTATGAGATCTGCAATAATACCACAATTATCTTGCACACTGTGATGCTCTAACTATTGGGACAGATAGGCAGTGACATCCAGACTTGCCCTTGCCCTGCAGCTCCCCCCCCCCCCCCGAGAAACCAGTTCTTTACTGCTGCACTGGAGCAAATGTCAATCGGGTTTTCTCCAGATTGACTTTCACTCCAGATTGGGTTTTCTCAAGATTGACATCACTAAAGAGTGGGTTTTCCTGGGGAAAGCAGTGGGGCAAGGGCAGAGCTGCTTGGATCCATGCCTAGAAAGCATGGACAAGTGGAAAACTACTCAGACCCATGCTTTCTAGTGATGGGACAAGCAAAGGTTTGGACAAGTCCTATGTAGCAGTGAGATATCAACTATAGTGGTCCCAGGCTAGAGAAAATCAAGTACACTAAAGTCCCTCTACATTTAAGTGCTGAAAGGGTGATTTCAATAGGACTTAATGCTGCATTCTATGGAATCATAGAATTGTAGTGTGGAAGAGATCCTGAGGGATCTCCCTGGAGCATGTTCCAGCTCCTAGCCTTGCATTTCCCCCTATGATTCATGCAGGTTGTAAGATAGAAATTGGGAGCTTGGGGTTGTCCAGGTTTTCATAGACTACAACTCCCATCATCCCTGACCATTGGCCAGGCAGGGGCTGATGGGATTTGGAGTCTGACAACATATGGAGTGTTGCATCCCTGCTGTAATATTTGCTTATTTTAAAGTTTCACAAGTTGTGTGTGTGTGTGTGTGTGTGTGTGTGTGTGTGTGTGTATCTTCTAAGAACTGGATCCTAAGAGGAAAGTGATATTTGGGTTGAGCACAGTAGGGGGGCTTCTAAAGCAGCTCTGCTGCTCTAACAATACATGACATTTATGCACCAGAGACAACACACTTCACATTTATGGGCTTGGAAGAGATCCTTGTAATATTAACATGCTTTTACAGGTGTGAGATGGTGATTTGGCATAATCTGTAACTGGAATAAGCAGCAATCTGCTTGTGTTTCACAGCTAACCTAGCCATGGAAAAGAAAATAAGAAAAGTCAGAGATCAAACGCAGAAACATTTAGATTTCTATGCACGAGATGGCCTGAGAACTCTATGCATAGCTAAGAAGGTAAGCAGAAGATTTTTTTTTTTATTTCCTTCATCTGAACAATCTTACTAAAAGGGCCAATACTCTAAAGGACCAGTGTTCTGCTTCTGCTCTTCTTATGACTCTTTCCAGACTGCTTTTAGAAATCCCTAATCAAATAAATATTCTCTTTCATGTAGCTTCCTGTACTCCTCCTATGCTGATTAATCATGATATAAATGGCCTGAAACTTGCAACTTCTTTCTGCTTTATTAGAGTAGCAGTGAAGAATTCCCATCACCGCTTGTGTAAGCATTCCAAGGCTGCTCCAGAGATCATCATTTGTGGATTATGGTCTGGAGCCAATGAGCTGGAAGAAGGGAAGGGTTGTTTAGGTTTTAATGTTCCTCTTAACATTTCACATTATCTTGAAATGGGTGTTTTGGTGGGGGGAGGAGAAGCTGCTCATCATGACACAGAAGTCAGTTTGCATCTCATTCTTATAATTATTTCAGGCATTGCGTTAAACCATGATTTGCAGTAACTATAGTTCAGACTTGAAACCATTATTTGCATTCCCAACATATTCCCACAAGTCTGTGCAGCTTTCTTTTTCTCCCACATTCTCTGGATGCCAGAGCAACATCCCAAGCCAAGTAAGTCTCATCATGTTCAGTGGGGCCAACCTCCAGATGGATATAGGATTGCAATTTACTCACTGAGGCACACTTCTTAGTAAACATGCTGAGTTTAATGAGATCTACTCCCAAGGAAATGTGCTTGAACCTTAAACTGCAATCCTATATCATGTTGGTTGTCTTTGTATTGCTTGTTGGCTGTGGTGCTGTGTGGCACTGCACCCTGCTTCAGCCAATCCAGAACACTCCGGTCTATTGACTAAGCTAAATGTCAGATAGAAACATTTGTGTTTGAAACATTTACTTCAAACAATCCAACACACAACGGGAACCTAATGTCTTTGCCATCTGTAATTGTGAGCATGTGTTGTACTAGGTCCTAAGTGAAGATGACTTTCAGATATGGGCCAACTTTCGTCGTGAGGCAGAAACAGCTATTGACAACAGAGATGAGCTACTCATGCAAACAGCGCAACATCTGGAGACAAAACTCACATTACTAGGTAACTCTTAAGACAATTCATTACAAACTAGAGTGTAATGCTATATCCTTGGCAACTTAAGGGGATGCATTGCCTATATCCAATCATAAGTATATTTACTTGGAAGTGAGTCACAATTTAAAAACTAGCCTCAGCCTTTGAAATGAAGCTAACATTGCAATCGATGGCAAATTTCATCTTTAATATCTTCCTGCAAATTAAATAAGGCAGGTGTGGAACACCTGTTGCCCTCACAATGTTACTGGATGCCAACTCCCATCAGCCCAAACAATGATCAGGGATGATGGGAGTTATAATCAAGCAATATCTGGAATGCCACTGGTTTCTCAACTCTGATGTAACAACCTACAAAGCACACCTATACTTATGTATGTAGATAGAAACAGTATCTGCAAGCTTGCCAGTGAGTTCATGATGTGAAATAAATGCTTGATCCATGAATACATTATCTTGCCTATAGGCAAAACAGCAGTCATCTTAGGTGAACCTTGTCCTATTTCAATCACCGTTTTGCTGTTTTGAGCTAGAGTTTTGAAAGGATGCAATAGCATTTCCTACAGTTAAGATTATCTTATCTGATCCATTTCCTCTGTATAAGTATGCATGTTGTATACATTTAAACACATACAGTTGCACAGTCTTAATATTACACTATAAGTTTTTTTCCTCAGTTATGCATTGTAAAATTAGAACATTTTGTGTGCTTTGCAGAAGTAATTTATTACTTTAATTGTAACGTACAAAGTAAGGTTCACAGAACTTACATACCTACAGTTCTAAGTGATGTTGCTGGTCAGAGCCAGCCCTATCATTAGGCAGAGCAAAGCAGCTACTTCAGGCAGCAGGGGATAGGGATGGGGAGCAGCAGCAATATGCTGGAGAACAGAGCAGTGTGTGCCATGTGGCCTGCACTACAACACACCTCCCAGCCTGTTGTCCACAGGTGCAGTAGAGGATGCCGTCCCAACTACCAGTCCCATCAGTTTCTCTGCATAGGGTTGGAGAAGGGTATCCACTTGTCATCTGCCTCAAGTAGCAAAATGTCTTGGACTGACCCTGCTACTGCAGCTTCTTCCTTCTCCACTTGTATGTGATGTATGAACTAGAAAATGTAGTCTATGTGCCACTGGAACAGAGAGTATTCTAAGCAGAGCTTTAGAGTTATAAATAACCACATCCTTTAGAGGTACAGTTAATGACATAGTTTAACTACACAAAATTTGTTAGTTTGCTTTAAGTCAGCAATAGCCGATCTTCTGGGACATTGTTCCCCAATTGCCCACTGTGTGAAACAGTGTCATTTGAGTGCATTCCACCATGCACATGTGCTGCACATCATGCCTTGATGCCTTTGTCTCTATACTACAGAAAGAAGAATTTAGGAAGCATTACATTATCAGAAAAACAAGTAGGAGTACAGACCAGACAATGCAAGGCCCTTGCACCTGTATAAATCTCTACTGCCTCTGCCACCTTTTAGCCATCCATGCTTTAAGCAATAATTTGCTTTTTAATATTCAATATTTGTTGTATTGATTTCCATTCCTGACCTCAGGCAAACATACAAATTGTGGCAATATTCACTCAGATTTCTGTTACCAGAAGAACTCTCAGATTTCCCTGGCTAGATGATGTCTTCAGGAAAGGGCAACTTCATTTGGAGTTAAGTTAGTTGTAATAAAGCACATGAAAAAGGCAGACCTATCTCAGCTCTCATTTATCACTGCAAATAACCTAATTCTGACCTCTGGCAGAAGAGATGCTGTTACTCTCTCAGTCATTAATTACCTTTAGCATTCATTTAGCCTTCTTACCTTGGTTTTTGAGCATCTCAAACAAAGAAATGTAATATAACCTCCCTCCTTTCTTTAATGTGACAAGGAACTGATCTGTTTAGTGAATTAAAAGGGTCAATGTTCAGTTCAGTTTTGTATCTTTCTTGTGATGCTATGACATCTTTAAAGACATAGGTTATGATCTGGTGATTATGAGTGGGTGGAAAAAACAAAAAGTTACCACCTGTGCAGTTCTGTGCACTGGTGCTTAAGTGCTGGCACAAATTATGTGTATGATGGGCTGAATCAAAACTTAGTTCTGCACACAGAGCAGATTCTCTATTTTCCTCACATTCAAAGGCTGTTGTAGGAGCAAATTAACTAACTCTGCATGCTAAAACCTGTTCCCATAAACAGAGAAGGATCACTGCTCCCAACTGGCTCAACAATGCCCCTTCCGCCCTTAGAAAGGAGGGGGGGTTGTTGTTAGCACGAGCCCTCCACGTGCACAGGGGATGGCTTCATCCCCTGGCACTATTGGCTGAGCTCTGGGCGAGGTTCTTGCCCGACTGGCCAACCGGCGCGGTCGGCAGGGGCGTGCCCACTGCATTTAAGTGGGAGCGCGGCCAGAGCTTGGCCTCTTCTCCTGGGCTCCTAGCTGATCTGGTTTTTCCCCTGCCCACCCACCCTTTAGGCTGAGTTTTCTTCTTGACCTTGCTATGGACCTCGGTTGGTCGCCGTTGAGGGGCCTGGTAGGAATTTTCCCACTTGGCAAATTGGCTCCGCCTGGTGGTTTTCGCCTACCTCGTAGCAATTCGTCACAACTTTGGTTTTGGCGGTTAGGCATTGGACTATCTCGGGAAGGTTAGAAGTTGGGGGGGGAGGTTGGGCCATCACCTCCCCCAAATGTTGAAGGGTACTTCGCTAAAGGAGTCCGGGGGGCGTGTCTGTGTCCAGAGCCGTGGAAGGTGAGGGCCTAAGGCACGCCCCATATCGGTGATCACAGGGTGAGATCCTAGCTGATGTGCAGCAGCAGGGCTCACCCATCTGTGGTTATCCCTTCCCGGACTGCCAGTGCGACGTACTGGAGTCAGATATAGCTAGTTAGGTCCAATGCCTAATGCCAATACCGCTCAACATCCATAACCAATAAAGTTGTGGCCTTTTCTTGCCCATTTAACCTTACTTATGGTGTCTTGTATTTTATTTATCATGGGAGGGGTCGGGATATTGACATGCAATGCCTACCTCTTGAAGCAGGTCCTGGGAGCCACTCAGTAATGAGACCAGGGTTGCCCTGCTCTGGTCAGTTCCAATACCAACTGTTGTAGGCTACAGTCTTGTAGGGTATCTCAAAATTGTACCTCTTTGTCATGACTAGAACACATATGTTGACATTCTATGTGAGGGTAGTTGAAGTCACCCATTTCTACAACGTCTCCTCTTTTGGATGCTTTCTTGATTTTGTTCTTCATCTCAAGATCTCCCTGAGCATTTTGATCAGGGGGATGATAGCACATCCCCAGTACTAAATTACTCTTGGGGCCCGGTATCACCACCCACAATGATTCTGTGACAGAGTCTGCCCCTTTGAGGATTTCTAGCCTTGAAGAACCTTTGAGGGAAAATGCAGCAGGAAAAACCGCATAAACTTACTTTCCTATATCTTAAGTTGCTGGGGTGTTGTCGTTGTTGTTTGGGGGGGGTGCATAGATTATCAGTAAATCCAAAGGCATTAAAGGAAAACAGCCAGCATTTAGCAACTGTTGCTGTAGGTGAATAAACAGACAGGTTTGTAATAGTGTCATGTAGTTTTGTATGCAAAGTGCACTCTGCATGCTCAGTCAAAGCTTGGTTCCCCATTCTTCCTTTTCACCAGGAGCAACTGGTATTGAGGATCGGCTGCAAGATGGCGTGCCTGATGCCATTGCTGCTTTCAGAGAGGCAGGGATCCAGACTTGGGTGCTGACTGGAGATAAGCAGGAAACAGCAGTCAACATTGCATATTCTTGCAAACTTCTGGACCAAAGAGACACAGTCTTTACCATTAATACTGAAAGTAAGGTGAGTCCAAATGGCCTGCAAGGGACTCTAGGACGACTTGTTTAATGATCTGCCATGCAAGCTTCCTTCATCTTTAATGCAGCATTAAAGTGGAAAAAACATGGGTCAAACTGTTATTTGGGGAAATGATCCTTTTGAAGCTGCACTATGCTGTATTACCAGAATTCAGGAAGATCTTATAGGCATGGAAGACAAATATTTGGCTTTAATATTTCACACTTATTTGGCGATTTGCAAAAAGCCTTGTCTCCAAATAGCGTTGAGGTTTTGCTAGCTAGAAGGCTTGCTATCTGTCCCTTGCTAAATTTGTATTACGGAATAAGTAACTGTTCTATGAAATAAGAGTGTGTGGCAAGCCTACTTGCCAGATAACATTTCACTGGCAACAATTAAACTGGAAATGTTGCCTTTACCCTGTTCCAATTAATTCATTTCTGCAGGGGATGCTTATGGCATTGGCAAGCTTGCACAACTAGTGACCCACCAAGTCAAATGTAGCCCAGCAGCCAAATCTGATGGACCAACAACAACTCAGTAAACCACAGGTTTGTGCTGTCTGCCTTTTACTGCAGAAATCTGGGGAGGGGGGTATCTAGCACCTGTGGGCTTAACATCCCCCCAGTGCCAGGCACCTGTTGCTTGGCTGGTCACATGTTGTATAGTTCAGGGCAGAGCTATCAGAGGTGCTGAAAATTCAATTTCTGACTTGATCAAAGCTCCCAGACTAATTTGCAGACCAAAACATGCTTACCCTTCAGATTTTACCCTTATCCAGCAGGTGCAGTACACTTCCCAACTTTAAAAGCATACCAGATGTATTTAAAATGTAGTTTATGATGGAATACATTTAGATATGTGAGATAAAATGTTTATTTAAATACCATGTAGGGATAAAATGCATATTGAAATGTGTGTTTATATACTAGCTTTTAGGGAGATTTAAAACACAGAGAAAGGCAGATGAATGTGGAAGCAGGACAGAGCAGACATGAATGAATGAATTCATCCAAAATTAACACAGACCAGAAATAGAGTTATCCATCTAGTTCTAGTACTGGGATTGGGCCCCTAAACAAGGAATGTACTGATATGATATGGGATCTTTATCACCTAATACTTTGAGCACCAATTCCAGCAAAATCATTTTAATCATCAGACCGTAAAACAGCTATGCTACTACATTTATATACGGTAGAATGGTCTATTCAGATACATGCAATGATATCAGTCTGAATGCATTTGCTATCAACTTACTAAAATTACTTCTGTGTATTCCCTGAGGATAGCATATCCTATGAACAATAAATGAACAAGGCAATTCTCAAATTGTAAAACAAGGGGATGCCAATGGGCCTTTGCAGCTGTCTAATTCATATTTTTGATTAGAGAGTCACCTTAATGAAAATCTGTATTTTTTATTATTAGTTTTAAATGGTGCTTTATGTTTTATGGAAGTATATACTGTAAATATTTTTCTTAATAAATAAATAAATAAGCTAATAATTAGTATAATACAAATTAGCTACAAATTATGGATGCATTGATAAGTCATGACTTAGTCAAGTTCAAAAAGGGTAATGGAAGAAAATTGAAATTACCATTACCAAATATTTGATAAAGTGACTTGTTGGAAGGCTTTGGTAAGTCAACACTTGCTTTAGATTCACCAGTCTTTGGGATACTCAAACAAAATGAAAGGCTGTGGGCTTCTTCTTCTTCTTCTTCTTTCTTTCTTTCTTTCTTTCTTTCTTTCTTTTTTTAAGGTTAGCACAAAACTTTCTAATAATGGAACAAGTCCTGCTTATAGTGCAATGGAGAATACAACTTTACACAACTCTCTTTTCATAGGAAACATGTGAATCACTGTTGGATATTACATTGGAAGAAGTGAAGAAGGCACAAAGCAATCAAGGGATAGCTTGGACTGTTTGTGGCATCAAGCTGCCATTTTCTATGTCCACCACTGTGACTACAGATCCTGCAATTGGTCTGGTGGTTGATGGAAGAACTCTGAATACCATTTTCCAGGGACAACTTGAGCATAAGTTTCTGGAACTAACCAAGTACTGCCGTTCAGTTTTATGCTGCCGCTGTACCCCCTTGCAGAAAAGCATGGTGGTCAAACTTGTACGGGGTCGGCTGAAAGTTATGACATTGGCAATAGGTGAGTAGTTGCCATTTGAGCATCATGATCTCATGACTTGGCTGCTATTTAGCTTGAAATGTGGATGCTAAAGCCATCTTGTATCCTACACCAGAGGGGCAAATATGTCCTGCTCTGCCATACTTTGTTTAATGTCCATTTACTCAGAGGAACCAGTGACGCATTATGTACTAACTTGCATCCATCACAGATCTCACACCATCACAGATCTAACACCAACTGTTAAATATCGCCTCATCTACCATCATGCACATTTATTGTCAATAGCAGCTGTTTGCATGTCTAAGCGCAAATTGCCGAGTGATGTGCGGGCATGTGTAAATCAGCCTTCAGCAATACCAGATTGTTTGAAATGTGATGTCAGGTGTGAGTGTAACTGGCTTACTCATAATATTTAACTGATCACAGCTCTGAGGTATTGCTGTAACACCACAACTTTATAGAGGCATTTTAGCCAAGTTCCAAAGAATTGAGGAACTCGACTCATGAGCTCAAGAGGCTTTATGTGGTTAATTTACTCAAGCAGTAGACCCCAAGCCATTTGACAAGGTGCATTTGAAGCCAAACAGAGTTTTAAAAGCAGCTAGTGGCATGCCATTGCAGTAAGGGGGGCATCCAGCTGTTCAAAAGGGGGTGAGTCAATAATTCCACCAGGCTGAAACAAGCCTCTTGTGTGAACCCAAGTTGCCTTCTTAATCATTTGACATCAAGGGCGGTATTCAACACATGTGTAAGTATTACCACTAGTGCAATGGGGTGCCCTCCCCTTCTCCTCACCTTGCACCATCCCCAAGCCTGCCACAGAGGGTGGGGGGGGACCCAGAACAAATTTAGCAGAAGAACATGCATTTGTGCAAGAAGAAATCCTTGCAGATGGAACCTGCAACTTAATGCTATGTTGAATACAGCCCTTTGCATTAACTTACAATTTGTTTCAGCTATTGCTGTTTCCCACTTTTTTAGGTGATGGTGCCAATGATGTAAGTATGATTCAGGCAGCTGATGTTGGAATCGGTATTTCAGGACAAGAAGGGATGCAGGTATACATAATAACTGAAGTGTATTCCTTTGTCTTTGGCAGCTACTGCTGGGGCATTTGTCATCAGTGTTCAGAATTTATAGAAGGGTGTATTCTGTGTATAACATGAACGTAAGCTATCATTATGGCTATCTGACATAATATGCTAATAAACCAAGGTGAAATGTCCTGTCTTAACAATTAATCAAAGTGCTTATGTGCTTGCCTTGACTTAATATATTGCTGTCCCCTCATGCTAATGTCCAGGGCTAGAAACAGTTCCCTGCCTTGCTTGTTATCCCAATAATGCAGAGAAGTGATGCTGAGTCACTGGAAACCCAGAGGCAGGTTGCGATTTAAACCTTACCATGTCCGGCAGCCTCCACACAGGATTCCACTGCCTGTAGAAAACTGGTGAATTAAATAGTAATCCTTGAGCACTTTCCCCAAGTGTCTAGTACTTCAGGCAATCTCATCCAAAATTGCTCCTATCCTCTTACTGGAATAGGATCATCTTCTATGTGATTACGTTCTTATGACAGACTTGGAAAGGCAAGCACTTGCAGTTTCATAATGAAACCATAGCCAGTTTTGAAATTAAGCCAAACTCGAAACATTTTGCACTTCCTCCCAGTCATTGCTTTTGCCCAGCTGGTTGGTGTTTGCCTGTCTTTGGTTTGTTTTGGGGTCAGATAAAGAGAAGGAAATAAATCTCTTCTTTTCATTTCTGTTTCAGGCTGTCATGGCCAGTGATTTTGCCATATCTCAATTCAAGCACTTGAAGAAGTTGCTTCTAGTTCATGGACATTGGTGCTATTCCCGCTTAGGCAAGCTGGTGATATACTTTTTCTATAAAAACGTGGTAAGTTTCAGGCATCTTCAGTTGCCTCTGTGCCAGCTGTGAATGCTTTCTTCTCATAGCCACAGATGATGATGACAATGTAGGTTCATATTCATACTGATTAAGGATCCATGCCAGGCAGCTTACAAGCTCCAAAAATACCATACAGAACATTCCATTTAAAAATCACATTCAGAGCCTGAAATGATGAATAACCATCCAATAAAAAGGCATAATAAAAACAGATTGGCCCTTAACTTGACTACAGAGGCTCATTCCCATTTTTTCCTCAAAAGCTGAGAAGGAGACACTTCTAAGTCATAATCCCTATTCCTTAAATAATAATGATTTAACAAAAAAAATGTTCTGACAACCATAGGTATCATCCTGGCTATGTTTCTGCATACAGAATAGTAAATTATATCTACTCAGAATGGGACTTGGCTCTGTATTAGGCTGAAAAGCCTGCCAATACACTTAATTTGATGAAAGCCACATGCTAGCAATTAGCAACAACAGTAATCAGCTTTACCAACGTAATGGGAAAGCTCTGTTGCATACACACACACACACACACCACCTCCATTTTCAAGTCATATATTTCTATAAGGAGGTAACACATTTTGGAGATCAAAAGCTAAGGTTCGAGAAGGAGTAGAAGAGAAGCAAGTCTTCCATGGGAACTGTCAGAGCTGTATCACCTTAATAAACTCATTTCATGAGTCTTCCCTTCCCATCACTTCCTTTTCAAAAGCCCACATTTCCCCTCCTCTTATCCACCATGGATTCCATTTTCCCTTTTGATACTATTTTTCTATGTATTGTTTCTCTGTGCTGTCTTGAAGATACAGCCCCACCCACCCTATTCAAATGATCTGGTGGTAGGTATTACATGAACTCACCCTTCTCTATGAGATTTCCCATTCCTGTGAACAGGAATATGTCAACTGGAACAGCAATATTTGGGTTGTAGTTTGCCTTCTTTGCCAACTAGATCCATAAGGGTTGTTTGTTTGTTTGTTAGTTTTTGCACTGGGGGCTTTCCACCTGCAGTTTGGTCTCTCACACCCTAGATATTCTCTCCTTTTTCCATTTTCTCACTTCTGTATTCTATTCAAAAAGGTGTTGAACATGTTTAAACTGAAGAGCTGTTCCAAGAGCAGAGTTTAAATTTGTGAAAACAACCTTTGAATAGCAAATATATAGTTCCTGGCCATCAACGCATGAGGCTAACTGCATACAGATGTTCGCTACTAAGAAAGGAAGTGTAACACACACACCCCAAGATCCACTTGCTGGAGGCAGTTAGGCTGGTGCATTGTCCCTGGAGCTTCAGGAGAAAGTGGGTGTGTTAGTGCAAAAGGTTCTCAAACCTTTTACCCACTAGCTGCTTCCCCATTCTAAATTTCCCCGGCAGCAATTTCTTTCTATTGTAGTCCAAAACCTAGTGCAAACACACTTTTAGAAGTTAATGATAGGAATAGCAACTTGGGGACGATTTAGAGAGAAGAAAAAGGAGGCAATAATATCATGCAGAAATATCGGTCGAGCACCCTTTCCCTCACTGCCTTTTTATTTAAATTCCCCACTCCCAATGCAACTTTTTCTCTTTTAAAAATAATTTCAGAGCTCAGTTGTAGTTAGCTTCTCAGACTGATCAAAAACCTGATTAAGATCAAATACTTGGATTTTTTGAAGTCATTTGGACTGAATTGCCTTAAATCAAAGTACTTAAGCATTAACTGAGACACAGCACAGGCTGTAACGTGTTCTAGGAGCTTATCGTCCGTACACATGTAAGAAAGTGTGCGTGGAAATATCTTGAATAGCACAAACAGCTAATGTATTTTTGCCTTTTGAACATTTTCCCACCAGACCTACGTCAACCTGCTGTTCTGGTACCAGTTCTTCTGTGCATTCTCTGGGGCTGCCATGATAGACTACTGGCAAATGATCTTCTTCAACTTGTTTTTCACTTCTGTGCCACCAATACTTTCCGGAATCCTGGATAAAGATGTTTCTGCAGGAACTCTGTTGAGCTTGCCTGGTCTTTATAAGAGCGGACAAAACTCAGAGGTACACCTTTCTTGCTCAAGGAAGCCTCACAAGTCCCTATAGTTTTTCACATATCCTTCAACGTAGTGGGTGAAAAAGCAGTTTGGGGAGGGCAATTTTAAGGCGGGGAGGGTTAAGCAGCCTCCCTCTGTGCAGTCTTCCTCCACCTAAACTGTAACGTACAACTTGAACTTTGGCAACAGTCTACAGTCACTTCAGGTGACTTCTCTTGCACTGGGAAAAGAAATGCAATGAGATCTAAACATGTGAAGAATAAGAATTTTCAGAAGCATTTTAGGAAACATAATGTTCTGTACCCTATCCTCTGGTTTTATAAAGTATCTCAATAGGATTCTGTTTTATTCTGAAACTTTAGGTTATTTATTATTTTTAATGTGCATGGTACTATTTGTATTGAAAGTTATTTACCATCCATATCTCATTTATCCTCACAATTGCCCCATTGTACATAAATTGGGAGATTGTGACTTGCTGAAGGCCATCCCACACAGTTTATACCTGAATGGGTGCTTCTACAGCCCCGGGCTGTAAAAGAAAAGCTTTCAGTCTGGTTATTCTCCTCCCAGATAGCTTCCCCAAGGAGGGGGAAACTGGACAGTTTTGACTCTCTTTTTTCACAGAGGACTCAACTGCAACCTTAAAGACAAACAAAAAAAACCTACCTCTGACTGAAAAATCAAGTGTTTCTCTTTGTGTTATGATTTGCTGCAGGTTTACAAGCCTCTGACATTCTGGGTTGCCATTTTGGAATCTTTTTATCAGAGCCTTATCTGCTTCTTTGTCCCTTATCTAGTAAGTATTTAAGGCACTCTCTAAGCGGCTCTTAATGAAACAAAAATTGTGTCAGTCAATAAGCCTACAACTATTTCTGTTTTCCAGGCATATCTTGATTCTGATATTGACATTTTCAGCTTTGGAACAACAATCAATACAGTCGCTCTCCTTACTATTCTGTTTCACCAAGCTTTAGAAATTCAAACATGGGTATGTAGATAAACCCTTCAGTAACTATTATAGCTTTCTGATTGCCTGCTTTTAGAAATGATTATCATAACTTATGTACCCTGTGCTAGCTTGTTCTGCATCCCTTTTAAGATTTGGCTAGTCTCCAGAATAATATACATGCTATTGTGATTAACAAAACAGGGAGCAGGATTCAGCTAAGGAGTCCCATTAGTGGAAGCCCTGTGGAAGGTCTTCCACTTGCACAATGGAGTTTTCCTCATTTCGGAAGCGGAAATGTTTTGCCACATAAATGAAAAATACTCTAGTTTGTTAATCACATCAATAATGTATATATAAATATGTATGTATGCACACATCTATATCTGGCTGCTTCTACATGAACATTTGCAATTGTTGCCTTTTCTCCTGTGCTGGAATCCTGGTGACCAAACTTGCTGCCATAATGGTTCTTTCCCTTCCCATCTTGTCCACAGACTTTGTCCCATGGAGTTACAATCACTGTGAGCATTCTTCTGTACTTCATTTTCTCAACCATTTACAATGCTACATGTGTCAACTGCAACCCTCCCACCAATCCCTACTGGATTATGGAGTTTGAGATGTCGCAGGCGAGCTTTTATTTCATATCCATCATTACTCCAGTCATAGCACTTCTTCCAAGGTTTGAACATATGCTTTTTTTTGTACCTGTTGGGTAGAATTCCATGTCCTGGTCAGCAACAACCTAGTTCCTGGGTAATGGCGGGAAGGGGCTTCAAGAATGGATTCCAACAGACTTAGTGTGCTGTTTCTTGTCTCCCCATCACCTGCTGTGCCTCTGATCAGCTACTTTCTTCTGATTTCTGATGGTCTCTGGAAGAGAGGCTTAAAATCCTTGACAGCCTGTTTACCTTTCGTGCTGTCACAACCTCTTTCTGGAGTTCGGGAGGCATCAAGTCTGTGTACCTTGGCTGGAACATAAAGGCTTTGTGGTTGTGCTGTGTAATGGAGTTCTTTGAGATGCAACCTTTGAGCATTTCAAAGTAGAGGGGGGAAACTGCTTTTCTGGTGCTTTCCTCTTCAGCACTCAAATATGGATCTAGTTAACTGTCAGGTCTCAAAACTTTTCCCCAGCTGTCAACGAGGCCTTAGAACTAGCACAAATGTGCTTCACCACCACTGCTATACAGAAAGAGAGAGAAAAGGAGACAGAGAAAGCAAAGCTTGTAGAAGCAGAATCTTCTGCTCATTTGATTTGGAAATCTTGTTCTTCATCTTTCCTACTTTATTCACTCACTATAAACACACATTGATTTGAGGGCAGATTCAGAAGGAGAACATTAAAGCTTGTTTCCATAGCATTCTGCTCTTTGGGTTTTGTTTTTCTCTCAAAGAAGAAATCGGCTCCTCTATTGTGAAATAATTATTCAGGCTGGAGTTTCACAAGGGTCCCTGCAGTCTGAAGGTTAAAAAGCTGCCATACATAAACCGTGTGAGCCCTGCCACAGTTGTCTGTCAGCGATGCACTCCCAAGTGCCACCTGTATGAGGATGGAGTTTAGAGCAAATGGCTGCATTCAGACATAATCATAAACGTTGGTTCATTGTTCAATGAGCTTGAGAAAGCCTTGGACTGCCATACTCCAGCAGACCCATGAGGAGATCGGAAGTTTTTAATTTTTCAAAAAAGAAACTAACTACAGTTTATCATTATGTATAAATCTGAACAAACAGAGGTTTGTGGAATTGACTTATTTCAGTAAACTATATTTAAATCTATGATTGACCACAGTTTAGGGTTCACTAAATCCAGGTCCCCATTTATGTTAGGAGGCTCTCTTTGTCCCCACTGTGGGAGCAGGGGTGAAAACATGCTGGCAGCCACAGCAACAGAGGTTTCCTGGTGTGGTTCATGTCATCTTCTCTCTTGGGAGAGGAGCTAAACTCAAGCAGCCCATAGCACTAAACCGCAAAAATTGGAAGTGAAGACTTCTAACCTCCTCTTCACGGCTGCACCAAAGGAGGTGAGGACCATGTCACAAAAGGACAAGGCTCATTCATGCAATAATGAACCATAGTTTATCACCGCATCCAACTTCAGCCAATGAATGTATACAAAGATCTTACCAGGGACTTTGGCATGATCCATCTTTCCAACCTGTCATTTCCCCAGGTAATGAGGAAATGCGATGGTGGCACATATCACCCTGATCTTAAGCAGGAGCTAAATAGCAACCCCTGAGCTGGGAGCCCCTCCTTTTATTTGATTATTTGATTTAGTCTGCAGCAGACTAGGGGTTGTAAGGGATCAGAACTCTATGATCACTTCCCAAGGGGAAAACAGGAGGAAGAAGATCAGGCATGGTGGGCTTTTCTCACATTCAAATTTTGTCTTCTCCTGCAAAGTGGAGCAGGAAAAGATGAGAACTGAACTCTAGTTCTCTGGAGCTTGGCAGGATGGTGTTATTCTACTCCCTCTATGTAGAGCTGGACTGTGTCCCACTTTGGCTTGGAACTTTCTGTACCTAGTTATTCTTACACTAGTGGCTATCAGGCAAACCAAGAAGGGATTGCAATAAGGCTAGAAGCCATGTGAGCAGAGGGTGCTAAATTCTCTCCCACGGGGAGTTTACAATCTAAACAAGGCAAGCCAAGGCAAAATCTGAGAACTATCTTAGGAATTGATTTTTACACAGATCAGCCAGCCACATGCGTGTAAGCAAATAATGTTACATTCCTAAAAGGATTTAGCTCTGCCCACAGGCCTGGTCAATCTGTGCTGAAAACTAGTTCATAAGGCTGTTAGCACCATACGATGATTTACAAATATGACCCAGAGCTGCAAAACTAATAAGCATTGTCACTTTCTGCTTAGCTTGCTGGTGTTGAATGACGGTGCCAAAACAAGATACAACCTGTACTTTTTCCTGCTGTTCACTACATGGAAAGAAAGGAAAAAGATATTCCCACTCAACTAATTACCTCCACCCAAAAATGGCCCCGTGGAATCAGTCACCAGTTTGTTTATTTCTTTTGACATATTTATAGTCCACTTGCTTCCTAAGATCTCCCATGACAAAGATGGATCTTGGAATATTCCCAGACTATGTACTTGTTCTTTCAAGTGGAGTGTAGCCCCATCAAAAGCAGTGGTTTACTATCATTGTTTGCCCTAAGAAACAGTGCTTCCAGGAGGCTTTTGGATGAGGGGGAATTATAACTGCAGTATTTTATGAATAGATGGATGCTGCCATTTTTATTGTGCATTGTACTGATATAATTGTTTATTGCGTTTTTGTGTTGCTTATGTTATTTTTATGTTGCAAACCACCCTGCGGCCTTTTGACAAAGGACAGTATATCCATTTCTTAATAACTAATTAAATAAATTGTTCCCAAACCATAGCACTCTGCCTTGTCAGGATTCAGTCTCAATTCCTGCGCCCTCATCCAGCCCATCAAAGCTACCTTAGCATACCTTAGCTCCTGAGCCTTGCCCCACAGCCCTCTTCCATGCAATATGCACAGGGCAGCCCCACAGTATCTTTGCCCCCTTCTCTCCTTTGCAACCCCCTCCTCCAACAAAAGGACTTTACTATCTTTAAACCTATCTCTAACAATTCTATATTATTTTTCACTCATATAGCCTGCCTTTCCTCCAAAGTCCATAAGGCAGTGTACATAGTTTCTCCTCCCGTGCACCCCAGCAGCCAAGGGAGATGGGTCAGGCTGAAAGAAAGTGACTGGCCTAAAATCACATCATGGTTGATTTGACCCTCCTGCAAATTCCAAGCCCTCGGCTGGCCTATCAATGTTACAAGGTCACTGTAACAAGCAGATTGTGTTCATAAATGATTACCCAAAACAAGAGCATTATTCTTCCTCATCAGATGTCTACAGAGTAGGAGAACCAGGAAGACTGAAAGCCCGTTTTTATGAGGGTACTACTAAAGTTGTTTGTTTGTTTGTTTGTTTGTTTGTTTAGGTATCTTATCTTGGCTCTTCAGGGAACTTTTGAGGTATCGCCCATTGTGAAAGCACAACACTTGGATAAGCTCCCTAAAGAACAACAGGACTGGGAAATAAAGAAATGGAAATTGAGGGAACAAGGCCGAGGTGTCTGCAATGATGGGCCTGAAGGAACCATTGCAAACGTGGGGGTGTCCTCACCTGACAACACAGCAGAGCACATGTTTCAGGGTCTCTGTCCTCCAGAACAAGAAGTCCTCGGGAACCAGGCATCAAACAGAGGAAGCAATGACTACACCAAATGGTGGGGTGGGGAAGAGGATGTGGCTGCTGGTTTCCTGTCAGCAGATGCATCTCCTGGGCAAATTACACCAGCAAAGCCCTTTTCTGGCCTCCTGACCAATGGCGCTGAACGTTCCAGTCAAAGGAGCCACCGGCGGTCTGTGAGTGCAGTGACTCTATGAAAGAGCTTGAGTTTTTGATTAAAATAAATTGAAATTGCTTCTCTGCACATCCTCTACCTCCCACATGGTGAGCAAAGGTAGCAGAGGGAAGATAGAATTTCTATTTATATTAAATGGCAATGCCTTGTGGAAAGAGAGACCTAAAATATAATTTCACCAGCCTGGCGGGACAGTGTGTTTTATCTTCACAATGTGCTGTTCTTCTGGAATGTGCAAGTGAACTTACTATAAAGAAGAGAAGTTCCAAACAGCTGGAAAAATACTATGCAAGAATCCCTTCGTCAATGTGAAATGCACTATTTCCTTGGAAACGGACACTATCACCTGAGGAGAACTATTTTGCTTTATCCAATAATGAGTCCCTTCTGTCTTCTGAATCTGACCCTAAACATGTCACTCTGAGCCTCCTGCTGATTGGCAGCTACATGGCTGCAATACAGTTTTGATCCATTTCACCACTACTATAGAATTGTTTCCTAGGAATTTCTTCAGGTTACATCACTTTATGGTAAAATAATCAGTTTTAAAGACCAGAATGAAAAATGGTGCTGAATTCACCAACCTGGGCATTTTGCAATTCAACATTCATAACCATGTGTAAAAGTATTTTATAAAATGTTTTTATAAGTGTGTGTGTGTGTGTGTGTGTGGTGCATTATGAATTGAGCAGATATATGTTTGGTTATTTGTGTAACCAACCCCCTAATCCCAAGCACACTTACTTTGATGTAAGGTCCATTGGTTTCAAATGAATTATTTCCCAAAAGAGACCACATCAGACCACGTGAGGGTTGGCACTAGGAATGAGCGTGTTTATTCCACTCCTCTTCCATTGCGGTTTTCAGTATCTTCCAAATCATGGACCCACCACATCACCTCTCTTGTCTTCAGATGTTGTAGTGAGGAAAGAGGATCCAATTAGGATGAGTGTGCTAGCTCCACCTCCTTCTGCAGCCATTTTTCTCATCTTCCAACTTGAGAAAAAGTGCCATACTTTTCCATCTGTAAGATGCCCCCATATAGGCTATAAGATGCCCCCTATTTTGAGGGACTCAAAATTAAGAAAATGGGAGGAGATGGCCCAGAGTTCTTGAGCTTTTGGGGGGAGGCTTACCCATAGTTATTGAGCTTTTTTAGGGGGGGATTGCCTAAAATCGCTCACCCGCAAACATCACTAAATCCACTTCCCATCTATCCCATCGTCGGCAGAAGCTGCCAATCGCCTGCCCAACTGCCGGAGCGTCAGCCAATCAACACCATCCATTGACACAGCAACCAATAGCACGCACAATAGCCACTAACAACCTCGGCAGCAACCAATCAAATGTCCAACCTATGCACTGCCCATGTATAAGACGGCCCCCACTTTTTGGCATGATTTTTAAAGAAAAAAATAGTCTTATACAGTGGTACCTCTAGTTACGGACTCAATCTGTTCCAGGGTGCCGTTTACACCCCAAAAAGTCCACAACTATAGCACCGCTTCTGCACACAAATGCGGTGTGATAGAGCGCTTCTGCACATGCGCGTGTTTACCACGTTCGTATCCTGAAAAAATGCAAGTGGAGACTGACGTAACAAGAGGTACAACTGTACATGGAAAAGTATGGTTGCTACCTGTATCAGGGAGCCTTTAGTGTCTGGGTGGGCTCCCCATGTGTTTTAGAACCCTGGAAAACTCAAGTTCTATAATGTGTGGGCAGCCTCTGCAGATACAAAAAGCTCCCTGCTACTGACAGTTCATCTTCCATGCATTGGAAGGTGACAAAAATGGCAAAAGAAGGATTGGAGTTAGCATGCTTATGCTGCCATATTGATTGCCACCACCTTGGAATGCCTGAAGGAGAGCTAAGGCATTCTAAAGAGTGCCAACGAAAGGCTGCAACCTCCCCAGAAACTGACTGACATTTTTGGGATAATGATTTGCTCTTAAAATGCTGTGGAAATGTATTGTTTTCAACAGAGGCATCATCAGTGTCCAAGTTGCCTGCATTCCTTTAGTATCTCCCTAATTCAGAAACCCAATTCATTCAATTAAGAGGCACAAAATAAACCTGTTGCTTTATTTATTTAAAAAGAAAAGTTGCAAAAGTAAAATGGAGCTGCAGCCTTTAAGTGCCCCCTTTGTCACCACCAGCTATTCAATAACTGGGCCACCCAAAGAAATTGCTGCTGACCTTTTGCCTAGATTTTCTCAAAGCATAATGTCTTTAAAATTAACAGCGCATCGCACCACAGAGAGTTTAAAACCTGCAGGTTTGCTAAGCCAGAAAACATGAAGGCAACATCTCCTGAAAGAAGAGATGAGCTCAACAGTTCATTAACTCTCAGGACCAGAAGCAGTAGCTGTTCTAAGTTAAATAAGAAGACAAGAACCACCCAACATCTTTGAAGGGGGATTTGAGATAAAGTTGGCCAAATATGAACACAGGAGCATACTACATAAATGAATGCATGTGTCACCTATTGTAATGCTGGACAGTTGTGCTACCTGGTCTCCTGCATAGTTTGTATTTATTAGGTTATAGCACCAGCTCACTCCACACTGTTTAGACAAGGGGTCCCCAAACTAAGGCCCGGGGGGCCAGATGCAGCCCAATCACCTTCTAAATGCAGCCCGCAGACGGTCCGGGAATCAGCTTGTTTTTACATGAGTAGAATGTGTCCTTTTATTTAAAATGCATCTCTGGGTTATTTGTGGGGCATAGGAAATCGTTCATATTTTTTTTCAAAATGTAGTCCAGCCCCCCACAAAGTCTGAGGGACAGTGGACCGGCCCATGACTGAAAAAGTTTGCTGTCCCCTGTTTTAGACTATGAGGATAGCATGTAAGACACAATGTGACTAGATGCTTGCAAGCATGATAATGGTAACAGGTTTAAATGGAACAGCAACAGCTTGCTTGAGACAGTGTGGCAAGCAACAACAAGAAAAATGCTGACCATTTTAGGTTACTTTCTTACTGCCTAGGAATGCAATTCACTGCCTTTGTCAGCTTCTCAGCATCTCAAGTGTTACCTTAGACTGAGTTCCTCAAGTAATGCTTGCTTTTACCTGAGGAGGGAGGGGTACAGGAAAATTGAGTTCGGTTCCTGCGTTGATGCAAACCAGCTAATTGGCAGGTCCCAAAACTGCAGATGATCAGAAATATGGGTATGCTTTGCAATTCATGCTTCTCCAAATTTTGTGATGGACTTCTGCAAAAAAATGCAAAAAAACCTAAATGTGCATATTAGGGGAAGTGTGTACAGAAATGCATATATTTTTAACAATGCATAATTTGTGCAAATAGCAAACAAAAATGCATTATAATGAGGAAAACTGCTTACATAGATATGCATATGTTAAAATCCTATTCATATGTGCATATTAGGAGAAAATGACACAAAATGCTAATTTTTCATGATTTTTTAAATTAAAAATTGTACCTGCTTCCCCTGGAGCAGATTTTGAGGGGTCAGGAACCTCGGGTCAGAGGTGGTCAAATATGATCCTCCATGTTTCTCTTTGTGTCCGCCCTGTAGCCTTGACACAACACTAGCTTATGCATAAATTACAGCATTTGGTTTGAATCTGCAGCTTTAGGGAGTCTTAAAAAAAACAAAACCCCACTAAGCATGTACAATACAGCCGTGAAAATACCCAGAAACTTGGCTATCAAGCATAAATATGTAATGCTGGCACTGAGCAATGCCTACATATTTAATGCTAGCACTGAGCAATTTAGCTATTTTCTGTCCTGTATGGTCCTGAAAACGAGAAAAAAAGATGGTGGTTTCTTATCAGTTGAAACGTCTTTTTCAAGCTGTGATAACATTAATATGGGCATGAAATTTTTGGCTACAAATTTTTCACTTTTGTTAAGCAGAGATGTGAAACAATGCCTTAAACAGTAGCACACATTGAGGCTTCGATCCTAGACAGGCTTACCTGAGAATAAGTCACATTGGATTCAGTTGGACTAACTTTTGAGTAGACATATCTAAGACTCCAATGCCATTGTCAGTTTTCCAAGCCTAGCTACCTTTTGTAGAACTTAAGCAGGAAAAAAAAATCCAACATGAAAAAGAAACTCAGGTGTTGGAGAGTTAAAATGTACAGTTATGAGCGAGCAAAGTTTACAGTATGCTCCATCTTTTCACTTTCAAGTGTGCAGCTTTCCCTCTTCTTTTGTTAAAACTTAAAAAAACTCCAGAATGATGGAGCGCAGCATTTCCCACAATGCAACAGGAGTGGGGGTTTCTTGCTTTTGTAGGAGCATTCCCTGCTGTGCTGAATGAGCTCAAAGAAAAATGTTCTGTGCTGCCAATATGGGATATGGACCTCGTGTTTTGGGACATCAAGCAATTATCCACCTGTTTCCAGTCCATGTCTCCATCACATCCGTTCTTCCATGCATCTAACAAAGGCAAAAAGCCCTGGTAATTCTGTTAGTCATGCTAATTAATGAATAAACCTAATGACAACAGGAAAGATCCAAGTAGCACTTTTGTGCTTCTAAATGACCCTGTTTATTTAAAATAGAGCAATCAGGTCTGTGGTTGTAAAGGCTAGCAAGTAATCTTTGTTTAAACCTTTGCCACCAGTTCTTTTGAAGTTCCCTTTTAAAGCAAGGGGAAGAAGTGTATACTAGGAGACAATACTGAAATATTCCTTTCAGCCATGTTCCATCCCTAGGCAAAGTCCTGGACATTCAATCCACATCTTGGGAAATGGACTCCTCACAAAGTTATCCTTAGATCTGAGGAAGAAAGAGCACTGGTCTCACTTAAGGCACTTCACAAATGTATGGGAAAGATAATATCCACTTTGGCCTGATGTCACATGTGGAGCAGTGGTGAATCGCTGGACAGCATTCATTAAAACAGTGCCCAGGAACCACAACTCCCCAAGGCTTCCTGGTCCATATGTACCTTTTGTTTTCAGATATACATCTCACTTTTGTATGTTGTTCCATTTGCCACAGAAGACTTCTTTCTTCTTCTTCTTCTTCTTCTTCTTCTTCTTCTTCTTCTTCTTCTTCTTCTTCTTCTTCTTCTTCTTCTTCTGCTTCTTCTTCTTCTTCTTCTTCTTCTGCTGCTGCTTTGGTGATCACTCATAGCTAAGTAAGATTGTCTTCCATAAACACAGTATTAACAGTGAGTCCATAAGTGACTGTGGGGGCCAATTCTGGATCCACACATCCTTCCACAGTTTGGACATAGGTTTCTGGGTGGGAGTTAATCATGAGGGTTGCCAAATGTGCCTTCCTCTTAGCTCATTTCTCCCTTTCATCCTGCATTCGAGTGTCTTCAAAGACCATGACACCTTTGGTAAAGGCTGTTCTCCGATTGGAGTGCTCACAGGCCAGTGTTTCCCAGTTGTCGGTGTCTATACTACTACATTTTTTTATATTTGCCTTTAGAGAGTCTTTAAAACTCTCTTTGTTGACCACCAGCATTACACTTTCCATTTTTAAGTTTGGAATAGAGTAGTTGCTTTGGAAGACGATAATCAGGCAGGCATCTGCACACAGTCCATGACCAGTCCAACAAAGTTGATGTTGAAGAGTTGATCATTGCTTCAACACTGGTGATCTTTGCTTCTTCCAGTACACTGGTATTAGTTTGCCTGTCTTCCCAAATGATGTGTAATTTTTTTTGGGAGACACTGTTGATGGAATCTTTTGAGGAGTTGGAGATGGCATTTATAAGTGGTCCATGTTCCAACAGTAAGGTTGGAAGTATAAGGTGGGCTGATGTGTACAAAAGTCCTAAAACCACACCATGCTAATATGAAGCCTGCAGTTCTCTGTGCACTTACCTGAAGGAAAGTCACAGTGAACCCAATCAACTTACTTCTGAGTAAACAATAGCACTGCGCTGCATATTACTCCTCTCTTGACTTGCAGGAGATCTTGAAGGTAACATAAGTCATCTTTTGGGGGGCAAAGGGGGTGAAGAGAACTGCACTGTGAAATTCAGAGAAGTGTGGAGGAGAAATTCAGAGAAGTGCATTTATAAGTAAGGATCCATGTTTTGGTTCAGTGTAGGTTGGATTTTATAAGTGGGTGGGATTCTGTAGGTTTGCCTTTAAGTGTCATCTGAATTGAATTTCTCCCCCATTCCTAGAGGGAGAGGTGAAAAGGAGGTCAAGAGCTCCTGCACCTTTAACAGTTGGGCATAACATACAATTGCAGCAGGCGTAGCTAATCACATAAGCCACATCTGCTGAAATCCCCTCTTCTACAGATATGGTGCAGGAACCCCTGGCCTCTTTTTTACCTGGACAGAGAAGGAAATAATAAAATTGTAGAGTTGGAAGGGTCCCCAAGGGTCATCTAGTCCAACCACCTGCAATGCAGGAATCTCTTCTCCCATCCAATTTGAAACCAGACCAGACCCTGCTTAGCTTTGCAGATGTGCTGGCAGTTTTATTGCTGCACCACTAGATCAAAGCCCATGTCAGCCACTATCTTAGCAAGTAACCTTTAGCATGTTGCACAACTCACTCCAGAGGCCCCCCCCCCTGCATGCAGCATTCATGTATTTTGTGCGTGGGCTGCACCACCAACATCAGCACCATGCGTACATCAAATCCATGTTGGGCTGCCCTCAAGAGATTGCTAGTCCAGGCCAAACTCAGCTTCAGAAAACCACTTCTGTGGTAGAATACTGTCAGATTGTACTATGCACACTATAAATTAGTGTGGGTACAACAGAAACTTTCAACCAAATTTGATACTTCAGAGGTGGAGAAAATATAGGTTTTGGAAATTTCTATCCGACAGAGAATAGTTCTGCCTCAAGAGCTGCCTATAATCAGACACCAAGACAGAAATCATAACGATTCAGCTTCTGCCACATTGCTCCTCTTAAGAGATCCAACAAAACCTTCCCCCCCCACCCCCACCCCGCACCAAACTAAATATGAAGGTGGCTACATAACAGTGCCATCTAGTGGCAGCACTATTGCTGAGAAGGCTCACACAGTGAACAAGATCAAATACCACAGCCGCTCTGGTCAACCACCACAAAAACACCACAACAAGGAGAATAGCAGCTCTCTCTCTTTTTTCAGACTGGTATTCAAAATGTAATATGCAGGCTTTTGAGTACTATTCCTCAGGCTGGATGCTCAGCAAAAGAACAATCTGCTGAAACATCCCCTCTTCTACAGATGAGAGGTGCAGGAACCCCTGGCCTCTTTTAAAAGCTACCTTATGGACAGAGAAGGAAATAATAAAATTGTAGAGTTGGAAGGGCAAAGGGTCCTAGTCCAAAGTGCAAGCAGGAAAGACTTGCAGTCATCCAGGGTGAAATTTCAGATGTGCTTAGCTTAAAAAGCTGCAGTTTTATTGCGTCAAACTGGTCCAAAACATGTCAGCCACCTCGTTTAGCATGTTGCACAACTCTACTGTTGCATGCACAGTGCTCATGTATTTTTGCGTGGGCTGCACCACCAACATCAGCACCATGCGTACATCAAATCCATGTTGGGCTGCCCTCAAGAGATTGCTAGTCCAGGCCAATGGTCACTCAGCTTCAGAAAACCACTTCTGCCCTTGGTAGATCAGCATACTGTCAGATTGTACTATGCACACTATAAATTAAAAAAAAATACAACAGAAACTTTCAACCATAATTTGATACTTCAGAGGTGGAGAAACATATAGGTTTTGGAAATTTCTAGGACAGAGAGGTTGAGTTCTGCCTCAAGCTCTAGACACTGCTATAATCACTTAAACACCAAGACAGAAATCATAACGATGTCCACTCTGCCACATGCTGCTAGGTTGAGAGATCCAGACACTAAACCTTCCCCCCCCACCCCCACCAGAGGACCACCAAACTAAATATGAAGGTGGCTACATAACAGTGCCATCTAGTGGCAGCACTATTGCTGAGAAGGCACACACATAAACCACAGAGATCAAATCCGTCGGCGGCGGTCAAATCCCACCACAACAGGAGAGCTCCTTGCTCGGTCCTCCTCCTGCCAACCTAGCAGTTTTTAAAGCACAAGTGCAAGCAGATAAATAGGTATTCCGGCAGGAAGGTAAACAAAAGAACATGTTTCCATGCGCTGCTCTGGTTCAACCAGAAGCGTTGCTTTCAGATGTGAGGCTTAAAAAGTGCTTCTTGCGTCAAACTGGTCCATAACACAACCTCGTTTGCACAACCTATGTTGACCACAGTGCTCATTTGCATTCCATAAATCACAGCTCCTTTCCTTCCACGTTAATACTGATCAAGCATTCGCATAAATAACGTGAGCAAAGTCCAAAGCCAATTTACATATAGGAAACATAGCATTCTAAGCCCCTCTTTGCACATGCCTCTTGTATAGGAGCAGCTTGCCAATGGCCTTCTAGACCAGGCTTCCTCAACCTTGGCCGTCCAGATGTTTTTGGCCTACAACTCCCATGGTCCCTAGCTAGCAGGACCAGTGGTCAGGGTGATGGGAATTTAGTCTCAAAACATCTGGAGGGCCGAGGTTGAGGAAGCCTGCTCTAGACACTGCTGGACTTAAAGCTCACATCTTCCCTGTCCACTCGCCCTGCTGGCTAGGTTGATGAGAACTATGGTCCAGCAACATTCAGAGGACCACAGGAAAGCCACTGCTGCCCTAATAATATGACTGTTGCCACCTCTATGGCTGTTCCTAGCCAATGGTGTGCACAATACCACAGAGCCTAGGGCTTGCCAATCAGAAGGTCGGCGGTTTCCGTAGGAGCCCGTTGCTCGGCTGCTCCTGCCAACCTAGCAGTTCAAAGCACACAGTGCAAGTAGATAAATAGTACCGTCCGGCAGATGAGTGAAATCTGGTTCACCAGAAGCAGCAGTCATGCTTCATGATTGAAGCTGTACGCTGATGGCCAGTAAAGCTATCGTAAGTGGTCTCCACGACTGGACCTAATATCAGAGGTCCCTTTACCTTTTTATGTGGAAATCAAGCTACAACTTCATGATTATACAGCTAGTAAGTGGCTTTGGTATAGCAATAGGGTGGAAGACTTCTACATGCAACCATAGCAGCATGCAAGTTGCCATGGAGAAAGCCAGAAGTGAGGCATGCAGAGAGGAGGGCTAAGACAGCATTGCTAAGCAGGCTTAACAGGATGCAATAATTCTGTAGGACATACTCCCGAGTAAACATCTTTAAGAATAAGCTGGTGGCAATTACGGTAGGTCAGTGCAAAGCCGTGTGCTCAGATTTCGAGCAGTTGAACATAACAAAACCCCGACACAAAGCCATTGCGGAGAATCTCTTCCCTGTGAAAACACAAACAACAGCAGCAAGGCATGTCTAGAATACCCAATTTGTCTTTTGTCAATGTTTGCATTCTGCTTCTGCAGTCTCCTTCAAGAAAACAATTTGAAACTAAGGTGTTGCCACTTTCAACCCAATTAATACAAATGTGTTGCTCTTCGAGTAATGACATGGTTGTTGACCTCTGCCGCTGTATCCCCACCGTGGTTTTCCCCTTCTGCTCAGATTTTGCACAGCCATCATTTACCCTCTCATAGGTTTTCCTTGTGAGCATCCTCCTAACGGGGTTGTTTCTAAACCAAAACCGACAGCTGCCAGCCCTCTTTTCAAGTGCTCGGTGCAAGGCTATAATCAAGATATCTTCAGCAAAGAGTTGCTTAAAGATGTTTATCATTGTTCTAAAGAGTGTTAAGACAATAAACCAGTCAATTCAGACTAATGGCCAGGTGTACTCTAAGCATTCAAAGGCTCATAAATATTGATTTGTAGATCCAAGTGTCATGGCTGCCAGCTGCTATGCCGACAGTAATTGAAACATTGTAAATATTTATGCTCAGACTTTTTCCTTTTTGAGATATTGGATAAATAGTAACATGAATAATTCTGTATTCCATTGTAAATGCTTCCTAACCTATTGATTTGGCAATCTGGTGATAGACAGGGAAGTGTAGAGAGCCAGTTCAAGCAAGCCATGTATGGTTTTTACAGCTTTTGCTAGTGCCACTGCAAGAACCCACCACAAAGTCTGACAAATCCCCCTTAAATCCCACTGCATCTGCTACCATATTCTGTTTTGCACAGAATCTGGCAGCAACCCTTATGACGATTAGTAACAGCTTGTGCACAAAATTACACAGCTGGATGCACCCTAATACATCAGTTACCAATATCATGCTCAAGTTCTGTGAGCCTGGCCCAAGCCATGAGTCAGATGTTGAGCACCCCAGCCACGCAAAGGCACGATCCAAGACTAGGAAAATGTACTGGTTATTTGCCATTTAGTATTCAAAGCAGAGACAGTTTTTTTTCTTCATACCTCAAATCTGCTTATCCCTTCTTCTTTTTCTTCCCCCTTAAATATCCCCATGGTAAGAAAGAACTTATTTGCTATTAGATTCTCTGTGCAAAATTTACTGTGAAATTGTCAGTGTCCAATTTCACATAAACATTTCCACTACAAAATGTCATGAAACTAAAGGAAGAGTTGTCACTGAACATGGCTTAGCCAGGTGTCTAGTTCAAAGAGTGCCTCTAGGCACTGTAGTCTTTGCAGGATTGTCCTGCAAGTTCCACTGCAAAGGCATGATGTTCAGTCCACACACAATGGAGGTGGGGATAGCTTTGGTGTAAACAGGATAGTATGGCCTGCATGATCTGTGCTCCAGGCACAAATTGGGAGTTCTCAGCAGGGACGGACAAATTCATCTGTTTCTTGCCCATGTCCCTTTTGCACATTTTTACTCCTATAATTCCATTCTCTTCCATTTCAACATTCATTTGTGAAATAATTTTAATCCTCCCAAAAACATATTTTAAAATGTGCATTTTGATACATATAAACTGCTGGGAATTGCATTAGAAGAAGTGCAAAAATCCAGCGGACAGCCAAGTTCTAATCTGCACTTTAACATGAGAAGTGCAACTCAGGTCATTTCTTATTGAACATAAGAAGATGTGGTGCTTTTGAAATGACAGATTTTAACAAATCTCTGGGGCAATTGAAACACTATCAATGTTACCTTTTGGAGGTAATAACCTACTTCATCAGATGCAAGTCATCGGCATTAGAAGAGCCCTGTTGGATCAGGCCCAAGGTCCATGTAGACCAGCATCCTGTAACCCACAGTGACTAGCCAAGTAAGACCTCTCCTCCTTGCAGAGGGGAGGAGTTGTGAGCGGGAGCCGTTTCCCATGTCAGCAGGGGGGCGTATTCGGCCCCCCTGCGTCAGCTTTCCTCAGCTGCCGTGCCAAGCCCTTCAGCTAGCCAATAAGGCTGGCTGGTGGGCGGGTTTTAGCTGCATTTAAGCGGCCTCGGCAGCGCTGGGTCCCCATTCGGCTTCCTGTTTACTTCGGATCTCCCGCCCACCCTCCATTTAGGTCATTTCTATGCTTTTGACCTTGCTATGGACTTCAGTCAGTTGCCTTGGTTGCCCGGGGGGGCTGGTAGGAGTTTTTATTCATTTGGCAAATTGGCACCAGCCTCTTGGTTTTTCGCCTACCTCGTAGCAATTTGTCACAACTTTCTGGTATTGGCGGTTAGGCATTGGAATATGTGTAGTGCGTTGGAGGGCAGGTTGTGGCCATCACCTACCCCTCCCCTTTCTGGGTATTCCGTTACAGGGATCTGGTGGTCATGGATCCTGTCCAATGCCCTGCTGGTGGCTAGGGCCATGGCACGACCCCCGGTGACGTCAGGGGAAGCTTCCAGTTGTATTTGCATCAACAAGCTCCTCCCACTGGTTGTTAACCCTCGAATGACTCCCCGCTGAGCAGGGTGGAGTCATGTGTAGATTGTTTTATCCAATGCCTAAACCAATACCACTCACATGCTGTAACCAATAAAGTTGTGGCCTTATTTTGCCCATTAACCTAAAATACATGTGTCCTTGTGTCTTATTTAACTCTATGCAGGTGGCGGGTCCTCACAAGTGCCTAAGGGAAATTCAAAAGCAGGGCTAGAGAGCAGCAGCTGTCTCCCACAAGTTAAACATGAGAGAGAACTTTGCTAAGCGTTAGAATTATTCAGTAGATGAAAGCTTCTTCATTGAAAGTTTTCAAAAGCAGGTTGTCTAGCACCTTCTTTGAAGCACCTATGTCACTTGCTTCAAACCATAAGGGCGGGGAATTAATAATATGAATGAATGGGAAGGTCACTTCCATTACTATGATGCCCGTGTGAAATCTGATGCTGCATATGAGTTCTAGGGTCGTAGCGTGTGCATAGAAGAGGAGAAATTCCTTTGGAAGGCTAAAAAAAAAAAAATGGTGAGTAAAGGGAGAATAACCTAAAATACATGTGTCCTTGTGTCTTATTTAACTCTATGCAGGTGGCGGGTCCTCACAAGTGCCTATGGGATTTGGGAAATTCAAAAGCAGGGCTAGATAAGCTATCAGCAGCAGCTGTCTCCCACAAGTTACTGTGGTAACATGAGAGATCCCTCTGTCTGAACTTTGCTAAGCGTTAGAATTATTCAGTTGGTAGATGAAGCAGCTTCTTCATTGAAAGTTTTCGTGAGCAGTGCTCAGTAAGTGTCTCTGGCAAAGCATATTCCAGAGGTTGCTCATCCACACTTGTGCTCTAGAATAACACAATTATATCTTGATGTTCAAATTCTAAGATTTGAAGCACCTATGTCACTTACAGCAGCTTCAAACCATAAGGGCGGGGAATTAATAATATGAATGAATGGAATTTATATACCACCCTAGAAGGCCATTCACAGATGGTCACTTCCATTACTATGATGCCCGTGTGAAATCTGATGCTGCATATGAGTTCTAGGGTCGTAGCGTGTGCATAGAAGAGGAGAAATTCCTTTGGAAGGCTAAAAAAAAAAAAATGGTGAGTAAAGGGAGAAAGGACAGAAATGGATAGAGACCTTTTCTCCTCTTCAAAAAATTCCAAAACCCAGAGTTATCCAATGAAGCCAAAGGTAGGAAAAGTCAAGACAGGACTACTTCACACCGCACATTATTAAACTATGGGATTTGCTAAAACAAGACGTAGTAATGGTCAGGTTTATAAGTATGTGAAGGATAAGGCTATCAGTGGCTATTCTCCATGTTGGCCGTGGTTTGCCTGCACTGTGGTTGGAGGCCATATCCCTCTGTCTGCCAGTTGCTGGGAATCACCACTGGCAAGAGTGCTGTTGGCTCAGGTTCTCATTGCAAACTTCCCAAAGGCACCTGGTTGGCCACTGTGAATGCAGGAGGCTGAAGCAGATGGGCCTTTGGACTGATTCAGCTGGACTCTTTCTAGGTTTATGCATATGCATGTCTTGTGTTTATATCCGTCAGTGATGTCGTGAGCAGTGCTCAGTAAGTGTCTCTGGCACTCAAACAACCATATTCCAGACAGCAGCCCACATCACCATGGCTCATCCACACTTGTGCCAGGTCTGGATATGTGGATAAATAATAGGAATAACAATTATATCTTGATGTTCAAATTGCTAAGAGACTACATCCTAAACCAGAAAGGCTTCTCAAAGGTAAAGGTGTTGGATCTTGTGCAACTCATGTGCTACAGCAGCTGCACACCTGCCAGGCAGATAATATTTTTGAGTGGTGAACTTCGACCTGCTAAGTCTGTCTCTCTGTTATATCGTGTTGTGTTTTGTTAGTTTGTTTGTTTGTTTGTTTGTTTGTTTTATGGAATTTATATACCACCCTATACCCAGAGGTCTCAGGGGCCATTCACAGATGGTTGTTTTTATTGCAAGATTGTAAATTTCAACTGTTGTAAACTTCCCTGAGTAATATATAGACATTAAAAGGACATGCTATAAGTGTAGGAACAAATTAAGATACTTGCTCCTACAAACAGACCTTGTGGAAATCACCCGCTTTAGCTTTCATTAAAGCAAATGTCTTAACATCACTTTTTAAAAATTAGCACTGCTTCATATTTAATAATTTGGGTAAGGATTTTAGCCAAACATACAGGTGCAATGTGTTAGAGTAAGCTCTGTTAAGAATAGACCACAGGTCACAGTGTCACTTCCCGCATGGAGCAGTATTCTCTCTGGGACTGTCTAGAAGATACAGACCATTTATTAAAAACAACTATCCTAAGCCCTCAGCCCTTTGGAAGTGCTCCACCGCACCTGCTCTAAGGGTTACAAACTGTGTGTTTCTGGCAAGCTTGAAATGTATACTTTTGAAACTCCCACTCTTCCCGCCCTCCACCAACACACACCATTAGAGTTGTCCCACATCTCACATTACAATGGCCTCTCACTGTGTGCTGATAATATATTGGTTTATGGGTACTTAAGGTGCTAAAGGGTTTTGCTATTAAGCCGCCCACCTCCTTAAGATGGATAAAATGTTTGCACTAGTAAATAACCTTGCTCTGCGTACTGCGGTAGAAGGAGCTGTCTTTCTGTTACATAATTTGCTGTCATTCAAAAAGCTTGCAGTAAGTGTCATCTGCAAAATTGGTCCCCTAAAAAGCATCACTTTACACACTTTGGATCTCTTCCTATTTAGTCTAGCAATCCAGGAAATATAGCTTCTCCCTTCACAATGTAAAACAAAGTATCTTGTCATCATTGAGTGACTTCACTTTCCTCCCCTCCTTTCTTCCACAATAAACCACAGTTTACCACACAGATATGCCTCTGTTCAGATTGCAGATTTGGGTGGACAATAATTTTTGATAGGAAAGCAATTCAGTTTACTCTGTAAATATGTTTTAAGAGGTTGTGAAACCTGGCTGGGGAGGGGTTTGTATTTCAGCCTTTTGTTTTTCTTCATGCAGCAATATGATTTGATTTTTGTATTCCATGTGTTTGGGAAATCAAATGTAAGAAAAGAGAATGAAAGGTGGATGAAATTTGCATGAATACATTTAACTAATTGCTAAAATCAGGAGAACAAAAGGGGTACATGAAAATTTCCCCCCAGAGTTAGAGCATAATCTCATTTTTATCCACCTTATTACTCTGAAATACTGGGCTCTAAAGGGACACTCTCTAAGTCTGAAGTTATATTAAATCATTATGCAGTGTTGCTGCACTATGTATGAATTTTTAAACTGCATTTCTGATTCTAGGTGGCTGAAAGCTGGTGGACTTTGCTATCCAAACAGTGCAGTACAAATGTTGTGGTTATCAGATCAGCAATAACCATTCATGTCTTGCCTATTTTTGAGGTTCTTCAGTCAACTGGGCCAGGCTGGGGAGGAGAGGGCCATACCTGTTTCAGTAACGAATGAGTCATTCAGAACTATCAATGAGCCAAAGGCTAGAAAGAACCAATAATCTCTGTAAAATCACTAAGGGTGCCTCCAGTATGGAGCTTATGAATGCCAGCTGCTGGAAGCCACGGGAGGGGACAGAGCTCCTGTCCTCACGTCCTGCTTGCAAGTGTCCCACAGGTTGACCACTGTGAGAACAGGATGCTGAACCAGATGGCATTACCACCGATTATACAGGGCCAAAGAACAGGTTTGTGTCAAGGGAATTGTGCTGTATTTATCGAAGGCTGTAAGCTGCATTGAGCACGTCTTTTGAGGCAGAAAGTGTGGCATGTAAAAAAAATTAATAAATCCATAAATGCAGTTAACAAAATTTCAACAGACACTTTAATTGACTGCTTCAGCAACAGGTGATTTGGAGAAGGGTGGTTGCTGCTTACTGAAGTCCTACCCCTCAGAAACTGTTTTTTTTTTCCCTCTTAAAGCCCCCACACCACTTTAAGTTGCTCAGAGCTCCAACTGTGTGTTTGTGAGGGCCTATCTGAAGCATGAGGGGGAGGGACAGGCTGAAACGATATTCTCTTTGCTAGTGCACGTTTGCCATCTCAACTGCAAAAATTGGGGTGAAGTCAAGCTCAAACCACAATGGAGGCACTGCAGCAAACCTCCTTTTTATATTACATCTTGCCTTCCCTGGTAGACGAATATATGTCAGTCAAGATAGCTCCTATTTTCTCCCATTATATGACTGCTGCAGTGGTTAAGCAACAACTGGATAAACAGAAACCTTCTCCAAGAACCAGAGAGATTGGGTTACATAACCTTTTTATTTATTTAGAATGATATCAAAGTTGTTTCTTATCATTCCTCAGGTACATTGTGCTCAGGAATAAATTAAACTGACAATTCAACAAAGAGGAATCAAGTTTTTTTCCCCTCCCTTGGCTAATTTTCTCCCTATATATTCTCACTCTATTATGAGGGAAAATAACAAGCTTGGGAAAGTCAGGATAATTCTCCATTCTACAGCCACTGTTGCTAGGAAGCACAGTCCAAGTGGTCCATCTATCGGTCTCTCAAGGCTATGACAAGACAAAGTCAAAAGTACAATTAGGCCTTCTTTACATAATCACTTGCTGATGTTGACAAATATAGTGACAGCTGTGCCCTTTTAGGGTAAGATCTGCGCAGAAATCAAAATCATGTAAATGAATTTCCCCACTTCTGTTTCTCTGCTGTTACATTACTAAGCATGAAGCACTGATGAGAAGACGGCAGCCCTAGGCCTGGGCAATTAGTATGTTCTGAGACTAACTGGTAAGCAGCTCTTGAGATTACAGCTGCAGATGGCCCTGCTGTAGCTGGTGCATGGGCCATCAAATCTGCCAACATTTCTATCACTGCCCGCTCTCTACAGATTCTAAAGCATGCAAATTGTGAATTGTGGCATGCCAGAGTTTTACTCCTCTTCAATCAAGTGCATGTCAAACAAATATCAGTAAGGCCGATGGGTGCAAAGGAAAGGGAAGCTGTTCCACCCAGTTCACACAGCAAACTATGCCAATGAGATTTGTATTTGACATGGGGAGCCATTTAGATCCTGTTAAGTATAATTGTTTAACTGACACTGAAATGGGGAATGTCTAAATGTGTTAGTACTGAAGGCTTTAACGTGGGGAAATTCCACTGAAGTATACTAAGTGGTCTCCAAACTCCTTGAGCCAGTGTGGTGTAGTGGTTAAGAGCGGTAGACTCGTAATCTGGTGAACCGGGTTCGCGTCTCCGCTCCTCCACATGCAGCTGCTGGGTGACCTTGGGCTAGTCACACTTCTTTGAAGTCTCTCAGCCCCACTCACCTCACAGAGTGTTTGTTGTGGGGGAGGAAGGGAAAGCAGAATCTTAGCCGCTTTGAGACTCCTTCAGGTAAAGCAGGATATCAAATCCAAAACTCTTCTCCTCTTCTCTTGATGGGTTGGTAATTAACTATTGTTGTTCTGCTAGCTAACACGTGAGTGTTTAACCTAATATCAGGTAACAAATGTACCAGTATTTGGTTGCAAAACTCAATTTTGATAGGGAGTTGACTTTAGTCTTTGTTCCCAGGCCCACTACTTCCTTTTCTGGTTGTACTTGTAACTATTTCCAGTCCCCACACCCATTGTATGCACATAGCCTTGATGCGGAAGAAATCCCCAGCAATATCAGCACTACTTACTTGCAAGTAAATGTGCTTAAGACTGGAATCAAGGACAATGAAAGCTGCAGAGTTAATTCTCATGGCAGCTAAAAGGCACTAAGGCTGCCTTAACGTTTAATGTTTATTATTGTAAATTTCCCATTCGCTACACATTAATTGACTAATAAAAAATTTAAAAGTGTGCCAATGTTTGTTCTGCATGTGTTAAGGTCCAAGAGTAAGACAAATGGAGCATTAAGACAATGCTGATGTAAAAGCAATATGGGAAATTGCTATTTCAAATAGCCTTTTTCCTCCCCAAGAGGGACATTAGATTCCTGGCTCTGAAGACAGTCGCATTGTATTTGCAATTAACAGTTTAACACAAAGTTATGTAGTGATTGGCTAAAGAAACGTATAGACCTGAGATGTTCAGTTGATTTCTCATGGACTTATTCAATTTGGGCTGTAAGCCAGAGGGAAGTGTGGTTAGTTGCCTTGTACAATGCTGGCTCACCTCCATGTATCTCCTTGTGAGTTTGAGATGTATGAGCCCTTTGCCTCCAGTGATGTGTTTCTCTCACACATGAACCATGGCTCCTTTTTTAACATCTCATAATGCATTTCTTTATCATGTGTTCAAGCTCTGCAACACACACACACAAACACACACTCTCTACCCTTGTGTCACTGCTTGTATATTGGCTTTTTACTGTAACCTGAAGTAATTTCATCCCTAACTGCACTGAAGTTGCCTATAATAAGAGGGGAAATTCAGGACCAACCTAGGACAATTTACTGCCAAAGAAGCATTCCACCGACAGAAGCCAACCAGATCAGTCGTTGAATCTCACTGTAATGACTGTGGTGAGGCAGTACCCTCCAACACACCCAGCTTTGGGGGGTCCTGATGACACACACAACGCCTTGCCACTGTTCTCTGCCACCCCACCCCCCAGTAGCCACCTCACTCTGCCTAACGGTAGGACCGGCCCTATGAAGAATTTACAGTTTTTGTAGGGTTTCAATGTAATGCTCTCTGCCTGCTGTGCCTTCAACATCTCTCTACATTTTAGTGGATTTGTGCTCTCCTCAGAAGCTGCCTTCCTTTCCTTGTGTCTAGCCATCCCCTTCTAAAGTGATCTATGCCAGCAGACTCACTCCAACTTGAGGCAGTGAGCTCCTTTAGTGAATTCTGTGAAGTTCCTTCCTTCTTTTTTCTCCCCAGAATCTATGGCTGCCCAGTTTCAGCTAATGACCCAGAGTTCTTAAAAAGATCAGAATCAGTACAGTAAGCTAGCAACTTATGCAGGCAATATGTGCCGGGGATTGAACCTAAAGCCAAAATCGTGTATAGTCAACCCAACATATTGGGTTCAATGGCAGGTGGGATTGCCAAAGCCATTTTTCCCTTTACAAATTTAAAATAGCAATCTTTTTTGTCTCCTTGGGAAGAATGGCATCCTTAGGACAGCATCTTTCTCAGATTACTTCTTCATAAAATTTATTTGAGGCTTTAATTTCAAATGGGAAATATTTTTGTTACAAAATACTTGTTGAAAGTATAAATGTCAGATAAGAATCTATTCTCGTTATTCTTCATTAAGTGAAATACATGCTTATCTCTTCCTTTTGCTTACTGCCATGTATTATAAGGATTAATAGTCCAGTGATATTTCTTTTCTGTCGCAAATTAGTTAACTGGGTTCAGCAGAAGAAAAATAATGTTCAAATACTGACAATGACATGCACTTCAGCTTTTGCATTCCTTCAGTTATCTGAGCATGGAACAAAATGTCTACCAAAACACTCTTTTTTTTTCTTTCAATATGTGCTTAGGAAGTTGAGGAAAACAAAAGGGTAACTCATTAGACATGATTTGTGATTCAAACATTTTTTTTCTCTTAGAAATGTTTCATTGATTTCAGTGAAACTTGCTCCTGAGTTCATGCACACAGGATCACAATTTTTCCCATTCAAAATGACAAATGAAGAGCATAGGATGACTGGCCAAGCATGCTAAAGTTCCACTGAAACCAGAAGTGTTTCTTTGTTTAACAATCTGTAGCTTTGTACTTTACAAGAAGTGTTGAAAATGGGGGCACAACTACACCAACCCCGACCTCTCACACCACCAAAGGAGCACAAGCGAACAACAGAGAACCTGCACAAATGACTCTGACACCAAACCCTACATATATTAAGTAAAGTAGAAACATCGCCACCCCACCCCACCCATCTCCCCATCCCGCCCACCTCTTTCCCCCCTTTTCTTCCTAATGTCTCAACAAACGAAACTGATTTGTAAAAATGTTACATGGAAAAAATACAAGAGAGACATTACACATACCTTTGTAAATCAAGAAAATCTTTAATAAAAAATATTCCAAAAAATGGGGGCACAAGTGACTTATGCAACATCCCATAAGAGAATCGCACAACTATGCCATGGGGAGATGTCAACATTCTAGGATCGACTAGCTTGTATCTAGCTGCCATACTGGATGTGTGAACTAGATGCACACACTTAATTTGTGCAACTCCCCCCAGTGGAGATCCATAAGCTGCTGTTTTGGATGTTAACTATTGCAAACACAGATAGAGGTACATGTCATAAAAACATAGGAAGAGCCTAACTGCATTAGACCAAAGGCCTATCTAGTCCAGCATTCTCCGACAACTGTAGCATGCAACTACAACTGGATAAAGCCATTACTGTATAAGCAAAATCCATCCACCGTTTCCTCAAAGGAAAACATTTTAGCCCTCTAGGGTAGCACAGAGGATGAGATGGTTGGACAGTGTTCTCGAAGCGACTAGCATGAGTTTGGCCAAACTGCGGGAGGCAGTGAAGGATAGGCGTGCCTGGCGTGCTCTGGTCCATGGGGTCACGAAGAGTCGGACACGACTGAATGACTGAACAACAACAGGGTAGCACATATTCACACAATCCAGTAGCCCCTTCTCCAGTTGTTGACACCGAAGAGGCTTTAGAAGAAAAACAAAACAAAAATCTTTAGCAAAGAAGGGAGGGGCAGGAAAAGCTTCCTGACCCTGATGGATCATTACTGAGGACTAAGAGTAAAACTCATTATATTTTATCCTTCATAAAACTTATCCAGCTTGGTTGAAAAATTAATTAAATTAGATTGCCTCTGGTGAGTTTACCTCAGCTAATATTACACTAATTCAGGAGAAGATATATTTAAGGAGAAAATATGAAGCAGTCATCCTAGGATTATTTTGATTTGCTTAAATTCCTATCAAATAGTAGTTCACAGCCTGCACTGTGGAAATTAAATACTCTGTGTTGAATAAGTCTCTGAAACCAAACTGATGCTCCTTACCGCATTCCTGAAACAGGGTTCCTCCACTCCTCCCTTCCTTATCCTTACCCCTTAGTTACATGAATTCCACTTTCATCTCCAGCGCAAAGAACTTGTACGGACACTTATAGCCCCAAAACTTCTCATGGATGAGTTAGAAATTCCTCAATAATGGTTTCTAGCGGAAGTGCTGACGCAGGCATGGATTACTCTGCAAAGGTAAAGTAAAGGGCCTTGAGAAAGTCTGGCTCTGCATGACTGATCAGTCTCTTTAGGGACCACCTGCCCACGTATCTGACAATACTCATCCAGGAAAGCGCTTGGCTTGCCTTGGTGCTGTGCATGTCAATGAATTCAGAAGTAAACAAATCGGTGCCTCAAAGTAGCATCCTATTATGCATTGGCACATCATTTTGCATTGGGACAAGACCTGCATTTTATAATAGGTATCAATATCGCCTTTGGGCTTGCGCTATGAGAAGGAAAGCTCCAGCAAAAATTAAAGACATTGTCGTTGTTTTTTAAGGATTTGAGGAAAAGGCCTTTCCTGCTGTGCTGTGCTACCAGAAAACATCTGCTTCTAAAACTAAATAATTATGACAGAAATCAATTTGTGGTGAGGGTAGAGTGAATAAAATATTAAGCCACAATTATTCACCACAGTTGCCGTAAAAGTACATCGCTTTGTTATTTAATTCTGCAAAACATTTCTTACACAAGCATCCTTAGAGCATTGCCAATATGCTTTTGAAGTCACTGCAGTAACAGGAAGCCTAGCAGGAAGGAGGAGAAATCATTTGCCCTCTGGGCAAGCTGAAAGGAATGCTGAAGTGGACCGGACCACTTCAAATTGTTGAAGGGGCCAAATATTTTTTATTGCTTCCCTACACTGAAAACTCCCTGCAAATAAAGGATACGTCATCCTCCTTCTGATGTTGTTTGTCGACCTTTGGTCCCCACCCTGCACTCAGCTCTCACCTGTGGCTCCTATAAGCTGTCAGCATGCAACAGCGGCCACACCCCGAGAACAACTTCATTGGCCAGCTAAACCAGGTGAAGGTAGCCAATGGGTCTCAAACCCTCAGTGAAAACTTGTCCAGCGTGTGAAGGCAAGCTCCAGTGGATTGTGCAGACAAGGCCAATAGTGGATCCAATGGTCAATAAGGCGGTTTCTGCACGTGCTGTAGAGGGAAACAAGGAGCAGAAGAGGCTCTGCAACCTGTGAAGGTAGCCCATCTAGGAGAAGGAAAGCTCTGATCTTAAACCTCTATCACCTTGCAGGATATCTTCAGGAGAATAAAAGGTTAAGGAGTAAACCCTTCACAAATCCAGAGTGGAGTCCCTAAGACGTCTGGATGGCACCTTGTGCGGCTCCTTCCAGCAACTCCTGCAGCCAAGTTGGTGCTGAACACATTACTCTGGTTTCCTTTGGACCATATTAGTGAGGCCAAGAGGGGGGTCTTGTCATCAGGACAGCCTAGGACCTCCGTACACACTGGCCAGGCTTACACCCCAGGGAGGTCACTTTGATGCTGCTAACACAGCAGTTTGACTTCTCCCCCAGAGGCGCACTCCATTATCTCTCAAGACAGATGGATGCCAACAAGAAGGCTTTGGGGCCCTTTGAAGGGTGTATAAACTTTTTACATTTTGGATGGAAACTGCTCTGCAACTCAGTGGATGCTTCTTTCCAGCAGCATTTTGTTGGGCAGTTGAGGTACAAAAACTTAAATTGAATGCTGGTCTGAAATGTACCAGGAGGAGTGATTTTACCAGAACTATAGTGTTTGAGCAGGCAACCTGCAACCAGAAAGGAAGGGCAACGGGACAACTTCAAAACATATGGAAGGCAGCGGTTGCTGCCGTTTTTGAGAAGCAAACATATTGTAACAAGATTAATTGAGTCATGTATTCGGAAGCCAAAAGGGACAAATTTCATTATCTGACCTACTGCAAAACACAAGCCAAAGAATTTAATCCTATACAAAGCAATATGTTCCTTTCCCCCAGGTGGATCATTTCCATTCCGTCGCCAAATTACATGGGTCTGAACTGTATACCTCTACAACCTCTCTTCCCCCACAACACTGGCGCTCGCTGCGGTGCTAAAAACACACTAGTATTTGCAAAGGGAACTTGGGGGTCGAGGAAGGATGAACACTGCATTTCTTCCAGCTCTTAATTAAAATGGGGATATAGGAAACAGAGCAAGAAAATTGGGGTCAGAGGAGGTAGCAAGGATTGCAGGTCCAAGTAGAATGCAAAAGGGGATGTGAATATAGAGCTGGAGGGAAGAGCCTGAGGCTGCAAAATTGGCGGGCAACAACGTATTTGAAAACATGCATAGCCTAATGTCAAGTGTTTAACTGTTTGATGAGAAATTCTATAGTACTGGCAGTACTAAGAATTGTAATACACTGAATAATTAAATTACTTTTATTTTAGAGAGGGAGGAGTGTTTCATGTCAACCCATTAATTATGGGTTTCCTTTTACTTAACTGTCCAGCTGTGTTTTAATTGTTCATTCTATTAACTTCAGCTTTCTTTCTCTATCCCTTCATCCTTCTAGCAAAATATATGAATTACTAGTTTTTTAGAGTAGTTGTAATATTGCTGGCATACATGTCCTATAGTGAATTTCCCCTCAGAAGGGCATGTGATCATAGAGAAGCAGAATTACTAGCAACTAGAGAAATACCCATTGATATTGACCTCATCCTGCTTCATATCATAACTTGGTGCTGGTACCACCAACTGAGGGAAGAGTAGGTCTCATTGTCTAGTGTTGGCATTCCCTAGGGTTGAGCTGATGCAGAATGTGATGTCAGCCTTCAATCAAAGGCTTGTGCATCATAGAATCATAGAATCATAGAATCATAGAATCATAGAGTTGGAAGAGACCACAAGGGTCATCCAGTCCAACCCCCTGCCAAGCAGGAAACACCATCAAAGCATTCCTGACAGATGGCTGTCAAGCCTCTGCTTAAAGACCTCCAAAGAAGGAGACTCCACCACACTCCTTGGCAGCAAATTCAACATGTGAACTATCTCCACTAAAAAGTGTTTGGTGTAAGACAATGGTTTGCATCCAATTTTAGTCCTACTCAAGGGAGATCCATTGAAAATAATGGACATGAGTGTCTTAGGTCCATTAATTTCAGTGGGGCTACTCTGAGTATAACTTAGTTGGCGACAACCCAATGTGATCTTCTGACTGCAGCATTTCACACAAGCTGTCGCTTGATGTTGTGGTCTTAAAAGAGTGGTTTTCCATGACTGCACCTTTTGATTCCAAAGAATCAATTCTTTCGTTTCAAATCAAAACCTTTCCTTAATCAGCCAACACAACATGGCTAGAGACAGCTCTAAAATCAAGGAATTTTTGTTTATCTGTTGCACCAAGTTCTCTATTTTCAGTTGGTTCCAGTTCAAAATCAGCCCCTTGGCACCCTCATTTATCTCCTGCGTTTGAGCATCATGGTTACCTTTCTTTGCTTTTTGCCTTTTTCATTCAACATCATTGCTACACAATAACTGCTGTCACATTTCCTTAATAAAATCTATATTAAAGAGTAAAGATTTCCATGGGGCAAGTCTAAATCTAAGTATAATTTTATGGTCATATATTGCTCTAATTCAGCTCTAGCATAAAAAGACTTTCCCTTTAGAACTTGGCAGGAAACAAGCAGCTAAACCAGTGGCTACTCTACATTGAAAATATTAAAGAGATTATGAAACTGAACAGAGTGAAATCCAAATTGGGCCAATCTTTTAATCAAGATAAGACATTCAAAGTCCAGCAATTGCCCTCATTCCATAATTTTATTGGGGTGCCACAGATGAGAGAAGCCCTGGAACATAAGAGGCACACAAAAATTATGAGAGTACAACCAATATCTACTAATTTCTTGGATCAAAAATGCCTGCATATTAGAGACAGGCTCCTATAATATCTAGGAGGGCCTTTCTCAACCTTGGGTCCCCAGGTGTTGTTGGACTACAACTCCCATCATCCCTAGCTAGCAGGACCAGTGGTCAGGGATGATAGGAGTTGTAGTCCAACAATATTTGTGGGCCCAAGGCTGAAAAAGGCTGGTCTAGGAGGAGCACCTGACATAGCATCATCACATGGATATCTCAGTGAGGATGCAACGGAGGCAGCAACGTATGCCCATTGATGGGTATGTGTGGCCTGGCTCATAAAAGTTTATAATGATGAAAAGTGTGACATTTATTCTACACAGGGCTTCTCAAAAGACAAAAATCAGTACACTTGAATTTGTTCTTTGTGAATTCTGACACAAACGAACCCAATCAAGGTACTAGATATAACCCATGAGACATTAAATTACTTAGGAGATCTCTAAACAATGGGAGGAATTCAGCGTAGTTCTATGGCAATCATTCTGTCATCGCAAGCATTTCTGATCCCACTGAGTCCAACAATAACTATCCGTCTTGTGTGTAACTTTTCATATTTAAAATTTATGCTGCAATCTGAACCCCACATACTTGGAAGTAAGCCCCAGTGATTTCAGTTGCAATTATTCTGGGTAGAAATGGTTAAGATCACACTCTTGATATATTTTTTACATCATCGCATTCCTGCTTTTTAAATTTCTTTATCCCTTCCCTTCATTTCCATTCCTGCCTTTTTGTATTCCTTTCCTGCCTTCTGAATTTCTCTGGGTCTCCTTTCCTCTGTCTTTCTCTCATCCTACCCTTTTCCCCATCCCTCCTCTTCTTGCCCTCTCTCCTTCCTTCCCCCACTTTTTTCTGCTTCCTACAAGAATGATTATTGATGACCTTGACACTACTGCTAGAGACAACTTGTAATTAATTGCTTCTGACTGGGGATGAACTGTGGTGATTGCTATTGAATGACTGTGGAGATTCATCCTGAATTAATCCTGACCAGAAATGAACTATCATGATTGGTCCAAACTCCCTGAAGAAGTGAGTGTATTTGTTTTGAATTGCTGCTGATTGCGGATTTCATACCATGTGGGGATGCTGGAGGAAAATGTCATTTCCTTTACCTTCCCCCACCCCCAGTCCTACCTTCTCCTCCCTCTGTCCTCCCCAAGCAGGTTCACATTAGGGCATAATCCCAAATGAAATACACAGTTTCACAAACTGAGTTGGCTATGACTGATCTTTACCTTACTACCTCAGTGAATTCAGCATCAATCCTTGAAGTTCTTAATTATCAAACAATTGCTTTGTGTGGGCATTCCAAAGGTCCAATGGAATTTGCCCTCTGTTCCTTTGCCCCACCTTCCCATCACTGACATCCCTCCCCTCCGCTGGAAATGAACATCACAGAACAGCCAGAGGAGCAGGGGACATTGATGGGGGGGGGACTTTTAATTAAGTAAGAGAAGCAACCAGAAGGAGCACAAATGAGAAGCAAGAGAGGATTGGTATTCCAGGCTCCTGGATATCAGAATTCACTCTTTAAAAGGAAAAGTGAGATAGTATCAGGAGCTGGAGTCAGCTTTAGGTCAGCAATAAAAACCCAATGTGAGTGGAGTTAATTTTTTATTCAAAGAAACAAAACAGCTTAGTCCTAGTGGTCACACCAACCCTTCCCAGTAGGTCTTGACCCAGTGAAGCAGTAGCAAGGACTAAAAGTTCCCACCTTCCCATCGCTCTGTAAGGCTCTTCCCCTGCTTCCTTCCCCAGCAACCTAAGGTGTCATCTCCTGCCTCTTGTTGCTCCATCTTCTCCATTTCTCAGCATGTTTGGGGAGATCAAGGGGGAGGACAGCTTGTTGCAGCAGGAGAGGGAGACTCCCTTGATTCTTCAGCAGCCTGCCTCATCACTGCCTCTTGGCTTCCAGCCTCCTCTTTAGCCTCTGAGCCTGGACTGACTCTGCCCCAGCCTCTTCCTGCTCACTAAATCCAGTTCCCTCTTCAGCTTCCGACACATCCTTCTCCCAATCTGATCCCTCTTCTCCCTCTGACCATTCATTGTCGTCCCACCACCATTTCCCTTGCTCTGAGCATTCTCCCCCTGGGGATTCCCTTGGGTGATCCCCAGCTGGTGCCTCCCACCCCTCCTCGGCATCCAGCCAGTCCATGACAGGTGGTTTGCTACTAATTACAGGTAGGTAGCCGTGCTGGTCTGACGCAGTCGAAACAAAATTAAAAATTAAAAAATTCATTCCAGTAGCACCTTAGAGACCAACTAAGTTTGTTATTGGTATGAGCTTTCGCGTGCATGTATCTGAAGAAGTGTGCATGCACACAAAAGCTCATACCAAGAACAAACTTAGTTGGTCTCTAAGGTGCTACTGGAAGGTTGCTACTAATGTACATCATGTGGATAGTTCCCTGAAAAATTTGACATGAACAGCCTCCAACTCACACTGGTGTGGCATGGATAAGGCCTCTCTCTCTCCCCCCCTCTCCTTTCCTTTTAACTGAAAAGTCTTTTTTAAAAAAAATAATTTTTATTGCATAGTTTTATTTTACAGAAAAAGAAAGGGATCAAATTAACAAACAACAGAATCCATTTACTTTTGATATGCATTTGCTATTCTGCAAGCTGGAAATTTATGCGGGAACAAAGTTATGCTTCTGTTGTTAACTGAAAAGTCTTATATGGGGTGGTATCCAATGGATGGCCCTTCACTGGCAGATGCACTGCATCATCAAAATGGGGAGACACATTTCAGCTGTTCCCCTTCCCTCCCAAATCTCCTCCAAAAGATTGGGAGACCCAGCACGTCAGATTTGAGAGCACTGGGGACTGCAGGGTAGAAGAGGTATTGTTAAAAATTGTCTGTTTCCCTGTTCTACTGACAGATCCCTTTCATCACAGGATGGAACTAACTGGTAGCTACACACTAAATGTGTAACAAAATGTGAGGGCAGGGGTCACATTAGAGTGCTACAGTACAATTCACTAGTACAGTTTAGAAGAAAATAAAACAAGTGAATATCAATATACTTCATTTAATCATATAACTAAACATTCATGCCTTCTACAACATCATTTATATCCAGTCACGTTGTCAGTTATTTCTATGTGATCTAGTAGTTGGGGACAAATATTCCCATTTTCTAACCTCTTATTCTGCCTTCTCTGCATGTAATAATGGTTTTAAAGGACTTATAATTCCTTTCAATTTATTTTCTCAGATATGATTTATTACATACCTTTATTTTTCCATTACTGAAGTACAAGGCTGTTTGCTCTGATTAATAAATGTGCTGTTATTTTCAGTTTGTGGCTTGGTACCAATAGTTATTGAATTATCTAAGAATCAATCATTTCAGATCCATTGATACTAGGATGCCCTTTATCTCTGGGGTTTTAACTGCAACTTGTCTCCAGTACTGGGGAATGACCAGGAAAGTTTCAACACCTACTTCATGGAAAATCAATCTTTTAAAAGTTAAGAAGAAACAATTTGTTATTGAGTACTTTAACCCATGCTGCAGAAAGCTCTTTGAAAGAAAGAGGCATGCAATATATTCACAAAGCATCTCTTGCTGGAAGTGATTCTAAATCCAGAAAAAAACCCAAATGGTAACTTTTTAATCATCATCAAAGAGCTTATTGTATTAACCAATGGCCATAACAATTTCATTACAATGTGCCAAACTGCAAACCATAACATAATACATAATACAAACCATAGCATAAAACCTTTACATAATACAAAGCATCCAACTGTTTAAAGAAAGGGCACCAGAGTTCGTAATGATCCACTGCTAACTCATATCCACCTTAATATCCTCCGAATCGCCAGTGCAACTTGTTGCAATTTTGTCCATCTCTCTCTTTCTTATTGTTCTTGCAGCCAGACCATAAAGCGCCACTCTGTGTGTAACAAATCTGTTAGCATCACTCCAAAGGAGTATTGGAGTTTTGAGAGCTTTGGGTGAGGCTCTTCATGCCTCAGGTCCTGTGGTGACCATGCTGAAGCTGGAGGTACCGGTATCTCTTACAAGTCTCAAAATATGATAGTATTTGGTCCTTGACTTGTAAGACCTTAAAACCTTGGTGCATGATGCAAAAGAAAGTAACTCACATCGTGTCTCCCAACTCCTGGACTCATTTTCTTCTGGCTGGGAGCTGTCTCAAAGTAAAGATGAGAGGAAGAAAAACACAGTTCTTCCATCTTCTCCATATTCTCTAGGTTGCCTCTTAAAATTAATTATCCTGCTGAACTTCAAGCAATGGGGGGGGGCAGTGAGACACTCCTTTCGGCTTGACTCCAGGCAAAGCAGCAGCTGTCTCCCTTTAAAACTGATTAACGATTTTTGGCTCCGTGGAGAATAAAACAACACTAAAATGGTCCTTGCCCCCAATAAATTTGGTTAGCTGCTGAGCCAGCAACAGTATTAAATATCAAGGGTCTAGACACTAAAAAAGAAAAACAAACAAACCTCAATTAAAACAGACTGCGGAGCTCAGCCAAGAAGAACCTTTCTCACCACCATCTTAACTGGAAGTCACTTTTTACTCTTCTTCCTCCACTATTACTTGTTTTATCTATGCAAGTTTTTTTATCAGAGTATTTGTCAGAGTATTGTGAGGGGTTATGGGAGTTATAGTCCAAAACATTTGGAAGGTACCGTATTGGCTTCCCCAGGACTAAAGGGAATGGATGATTTCCTTACTGAACTTGTTCATTGAATCAGTTACCATGTTATGGAAAGCCACCACGAGGTCCTTCCCTCCGACACAAAATATTGCTAACAAACTTAGACAGGTGTTCCAGTTGTTGGTTACTGCCCTACTTACCACCTCATCAAAAAGAAAATAGTGTAGTTTGTTCATTCATGCTACACGTGTGTGTGTGTGTGTGTGTGTGTGTGTGTGTGTGCATAAAGACAGGTAATCGTCAATAAAAATAAAACAGCTTCATTTCAGAATAAATGGGAAGCCTTACTGAGATCAAGTTGTGGCAAGATTAGATGCCTTTCTAAGCTGAAGGAGAAAAGGCCAAGTGTTTGATTTTCTCAAGCAAATCTGTTGATGCTGCATTGAGAAAGCACAGGCAAAAGCTTCAATTCATTGCCTGTCACTTCAACTTTTTATAATGCTTCCAAGACAAATAAATGGATCAACTGGACCTTGAGAAATTCAAAAAGGTAAATAGACCATTTTGGAATGTGTTCATATAAATCACCAGTTAAATTGAATCAGCGGAAACTTGCTGCATCTGTTAAGATTAAAAATGTGTTAGCAAGGGAAACAAGAAACTCACTCATTTGTGAGAAGGGCATTATCTGTGATACAATTCAGAGGTACATACATAGCAATATGTGGCTTTCTTGTAGATGGTTTTTCTCTCTCTCTCTCTCTCTCTCTCTCTCTCTCTCTCTCTCTCTCTCTCTCTCTGCAGAGGCCCTGCTTCAGTGAATATTGATGTGACCAACATGTTTCATGAAGTGGGGAAAGTACATGGGGTGGGGCAGTGGAGATAATAGAGTAATTTTTTTAAAAAAAAATATCAAATTTGACTCCTGCCCTTTCCCCTGAAGGAACCCGGGCTGGTTCAAATTTGGTGATGATCTGTTCCTTCAGATCAGCGGCACAGCAATGGGCACCCACATGGCCCCACAGTATGCCAACATCTTCATGGCAGATTTAGAACAACGTTTCCTAAACTCCTACCCACTCAAACCTCTCTTGTACCTGCGATACATTGACAATATTTTTATTATCTGGACACATGGTCAACAGACCCTGGACACCTTCCACCAGACATTCAATGACTTTCACCCCACCATCAACCTAACAATGAACCAATCTATGCAAGAAATACACTTTTTGGACACTACTATAAAAATACTGACCGACAAACATATCTACATGCTTCTAGCTACCATCCCAAACATACCAAACAATCCATTGTATATAGCCAGGCCCTACGTTATAGCCGCATCTGTTCCAACTCTACAGACAGAGACTCTCACCTAAGAGATCTACAGCAAACCTTTTTAGAACTAAAATATCCGCCTGATGAAGTTAAACAACAGATCAACAGAGCCAGACTGATACCCAGAGAGAACTTGCTGCAAGACAGACCCAAAAAAGAAAACAACAGAACACCACTAGTAATCACATACAGCTCACAAGTTAAAACAGTACAATGCATCATCAGAGATCTACAACCTCTCCTAGACAATGACAGTTCTCTTTCTCAAGCTCTGGGAGGAAGACCTTTCATCGCCTACAGACAGCCACCCAATCTTAAACAACTCCTCACCCACAATAATACAACAACAGGACTCAACATGGACACTGGTACCAGAGCCTGCAATAAACCCAGATGCCAACTTTGCTGCCACATACACCCGGACAACACCATTACTGGCCCCAACAACATCAAACATACCATCTCAGGACTATTTAATTGCTCATCTTCTAACATTGTGTATGCCATCAAATGCCAACAGTGCCCTTCAGCTCTCTATATTGGACAAACAGGCCAAACCCTACGCCAAAGGATAAATGGACATAAATCTGATATCAGGAATCACAAGACAGAGAAACCAGTAGGAGAACACTTCATCTCCCAGGACATGTCTTAATACAAAGGAATTTCAGAAATAGACTGGAAAGAGAAGTTGCTGAATTGCAACTCATTACCAAACTCAAAACCACGGAGAGACCTGGTCTGAACAAAGACATTGGATTCTTATCTCATTATACATGACAAAGCTATCTTTAGCCATCTCACCCCTTGCTTTTTCCTGTAAGACCAATTGCAGTCGTTAACAGTCATCAACAGGTTTTCCACACCAATCAGCCAATCACCCATTCCCACCACCCTTCTGAGTAATACCCCTCCCACTCTCTCACTATATATAAGGGTCTGGTGACTTCTATTTCAGTGTATCTGAAGAAGTGTGCATGCACACGAAAGCTCATACCAAGAACAAACTTAGTTGGTCTCTAAGGTGCTACTGGATTTTTAAATTTTTTTTATTTTGTTTTGACTATGGCAGACCAACACGGCTACCTACCTGTAACTGGTACTTTTGTCTTGAAATACAGTTCATTTTCCTTATTAATTCAGCTTAATAAAATAGAAAAATGGAAATAAAGGTGAAGGATTTGTACATCTGCTTTTTAAGAAAGGAGAACCGGGAGGCTACATCCAACTGAGGGAAAGAACCACCAACCAGCAGACTCTTTTCACCGTAACAAGTAGCCATTTTAGTTCAGCATCGTTGCTTCTGACATATAGCCTTTTAATTGTGTGTGGGCAGTTGTAGCTTTTATTTCCCCCAAATGTGTGCATGTAAAAAAAAAAACCCACCACTTATTGCTTTATTTAAAATATGACCAAAGTAGTAGCTTGTTAGGTAGGTTTGTGACAGTGCTGTAGTCTCAGGGAGGGGGGATAACATGCCCTCCATGTACCAGGTAATGTTCTTGTTTGGCTTCTAATGGCTCTTTCTAAAATTAGCTTTGCTAATGAAAAATGTTGCCCTTTATTTCTGCTCTCCACCTCACAAGAGACTCGTGTGTTCCAGGCTGTGCTGGAGATGGTTATAAAAACAGCTAGATTTTATACCTTTCCAGATTTTGTTGGACTACAACTCCCATCATCCCTGACCATTGGCCATGCTGGCTGTGACATGGCCAACAGCATACGGAGGGCCTCAGATTCCTCATCTGTGTTGCAGAACATTGAGGGGGAAGGGATAATTCCTGCTGACATTGTTGTACATCCCACATAAATCTTAGCCCTTAAGTACTCTTCCCATACCATCCCTCAAGTGTCTCAGAGAAACAGATGACACCACAGGACTTTCACAACTCCAGACAAGAAGCTGAGTCTATTCCACAGCTAGAGAGCAGATTTGTTTTTTTGAAACAGGAGGGATATTCCAATCCATTTTTTTCAGGAACCTAAGGCCTGCTTCATGCAAGATGCTTTTCCTACCCAGGTGTGCACAGGTATAGGGGTTAAAAACCACCAAGTACACCATTGCCATTTACAAGGACCACAAGCATATATGCATGTGCTGAGAATCCATTCGTCGGTTGTGGCTTTCCAATACATGATGAACCTATATCAAAATAAATAACTGACTTTTCTCTGTCCTTGGAGTGGGAGGGGGGTATCTTGTGTGTAGTAACTCCTACTGTTAACAACATGCTACAAAATATCTACATTTTGTAAAATAGTTCTATCCCAGGGCGGAAAAGCAGTGAATGATGTGATTCATTTTCAACTTGCTTAATAGACTCCTTGCCATGTGCACCTCGGTTTTCTCATCCTCCTCTATTATTCTCTCTTTCCCCCCCCCACCTTAAATTAATATTAAGGAACTGGACAGGCAGCCCTGAATACTAAAATGCTCTAATTATCTACTGACAGCAGAAAGGGAGAGAGAGATACAGACAGAGAAAGAAACTACTGCTTCTCTTCCATTTCCCTTCAGGAAAGAATCCCTCGGCAAGTCCATCTTTCTCCGTATCTGTCCAGTGTGGCAGTAACATCACTGCCAGAAATAAAATGGTTGCCTTTGTATGTTTTGTTTTGTTTCCTTGGGGTCAGTATCTAATCGCTACAGCTTCTGCTGCAAGCACTCCAGCCACCAAATGATAATGAATTCCTGCTAATCCATCACATGAGGGCTGAGCTGGCACCAGCACCCTAGAGGCAAGTGGTCCTGCATCTTATTACTGAGCTGAAAAGCCCCCTAATGTCTCTGGATAGATTGCTGCCGGTGACTTGCTTTTGCTTTTGCAACCTACCACAGTATTCCTCCATTCCTTTCTGTTATAGTGAAGCCCCAGCAACAGGAGCTGCTACAATAACAACAAAATGTGTGTGTGTTTGTGTGTGTTTCTGTATGGGGAGGGAAGGAGGAAATCCCATGACTGCTTCTTGCTTTTACAGCTTTGGTATTTGTCCTGTTATACCTGAATATCAGCAGTTCAAAAAGAGAGACGGAGGTTATGAATTTTAATTATCTCAGAATCCTATGCTTGGCTACCTAGGTCATTTTACATTTAGGTGCAAATAAGTGAGGGTCTGCATGGTTTATCCTCAGCCTCTCACACGACTGTCTCTGGTTAGGGCTTGAGCCATTCCAGAACAGAAGTGTTGTTTCAGACGAGCCGGGGCAATGGGCTCTTTCCCCCTTCTCCACCCTCCTCCCCTCAAAACATAATGTGCAGTTTGAGCTAAAAAGCTTGACTGAGGGCTGGATTTTCTAGGGTCCTATAAGCAGTTAGGGGGTTCCATCAGGCCAATTTCCTCCCAACTATTTTGACATTCCATGGTTCAACTGTGCTCACATTTGCTAGACTGACACAGTGTGCCCAAACTCCACTTCCATTTGTCATAGTCTAGCCCAGGGGTCAGCAAACCTTTTCAGCAGGAGGCCGGTCTACTGTCCCTCAGACCTTGGGGGGGCAGACTATATTTTGAAGGGGGGGGAATGAACGAATTCCTATGCCCCACAAATAACCCAGAGATGCATTTTAAATAAAACACATTCTACTCATGTAAAAACACTGATTCCCGGACCGTCCACGGGCCGGATTGAGAAGGCGATTGGGCCGCATCTGGCCCCTGGGCCTTAGTTTGGGGACCCCTGGTCTAGCCCCTGACCATCAGTAACCAAGTGGATTACATTGCAAAGCTAATTGCAAGCCACTCTCTCCCACCAGCCTCAGCCTTCCCTGGCTGCAATATGGGGATAATGAACTGTATTGACATTGGAGGGGGGAAATCACATGGAATAATACCAGAGTTAGAAAATGCTGAGTTAACAGAGCATGTTGATGGTAATAAAATATTGGATTTCTCCATTGTTTTCTATGGGCATTTTCAAATAGGAAAAACCTATAGAAAAGTCCAAGAACACCATGGAATCCTTCAGCTCTCAGTTCTATACCAGGGAAGACTGAAAATTACAGTCCTTGTGAATCCGGAATTTCCCTCTAAAGATAATAAAATGAGTTACTCTAGGGGGGGGGTTCCCCTTGTGTATTCCATAGGTCCTGAAAAGCTTCAGAAATTCAGACATTCAGGGGGGCTGGACGTATTTTTATTTGTATAAGTGCATTGTTCTGTGCACCTAGGGAATCCTAAGCATGTCTAAATCTTAAGTCGGTGTCCAAGAATGCCTGGCATGCTTCCATGTGGATGTAGACACTCGACTACCTGAGTTTGCTATTAAAGGGAATCACTATAATGTTTTTGCACGTTTCTTTTGAGAAGCAGGGCCAGAGGATTCAAAACTATAAATCAGTGACTCTTGGCACTATTGTGTTTTAACCCCCATTTATATTAAATCACATTAAGGTCTCAGGAAAGCTTGCTGCCTCTGGCTCAGTCTACAATACTTGGTGCTTTGGGACCTCATCTAGAAAGATCCTTAGAATGTCCACTATCTAGAATTTAAAACAAGGCTGGTGACAAGCCAAGCAAATGAGCACATCTAGTGGCTATCACAACTGTATCCCAAGAAGCAGCCCTAAAAGACATAATGCCAGAGAGGGGCAGCTTCTTAGTATATGTATTTGTCAAAACATTTACTTCACAGTAATGGCATTTACCTCTGAGTAGGCATGTTTAGGAGCCTATCCTGCTAAGAATCTCTCTGTCCCTGCCCCCCAACAGTGCTGGGCCTCTCTTTAAGCCCCTGCAGGGACAAGGAACATCTGCCAGAGCCAATAGCTCTGCCGCTTCTCATCTTGTATTGGGATTGCAGGGACTTTGTGCTGTCCAAACCACTCCTGAGGCTGGGACTTACTTTTGAGTAAACATACACAGACCAAGGCTGCAATCATAATCCCACTTATCTGGGAGTGAACCCCATTTTTTCAATGGGACTTTTCTCTGAGTAGACAAGTTTAGGATTGTGCTGCACATGTCATATCCATTAATTAGACAATAGTTAGTCATCATGATCAGGAGCAGACCTACATTTTGGGGGCCCTGAAGCTGGAACTGTCATGGGGAGGAGAGACTTTGCAACCTGCAATGAGGTCTGGGTAACCACTGGTTATCTTCTTCAACATTGGGTGTTGTTCCATGACAGATCACCGCACCTTTACAACGTCTCAAAGTTTGACAGCCAGTAGCACAGAAGTTGTAAAGACCCCAAATTTTTCAGCAATTTTAAAGTCACTCAGCTATACAAAGATCTCAGTGCCAAAATCTCCAACTATAATTTTGCTGCAAAATGCATGTCCTCTTAATTCACTCTGTTTTGGCTGGTTGTTTGCTTGCTTGCTTCACAACTACTAAACTCTGTGAGAGCCTTATTTTAAAAACAGGTGCCTGCAATGTGGGTTTGTATCCAGGATATATACAGTTTATGATTTTGAAGCACTGGCCTATATGATCTATTCTGAAAAGGCTGCTATCCAGCTTTCTGCCTATCCACCATTACTTGTCTTTACTTGAAGTAGATCCCAGTGACAAACTGCAGGCTGTTTTCTGTTACATGTCTGCCCTCTAGAGGATTAAAAGGTCACTGCCTTCCACAGCAGTCAAAAAACTATATTACAGAAAATATGGTTACATATAACTTAGGAAATGCTTCAAAGATGGTATCATATAATGAAATCATTAACAAGATGCAACAACAACCACCCTCATCTTTTTTTTTCAATATTTGCAACTCAGAACTATTGTTTATCCCTTAATTATCAAATACGGTTCTTTAAGAGGACTTGCCAAATTTGGGATAAAAACAAAATAATAAATAAATAAAAATCCTTCCAGTAGCACCTTAGAGACCAACTAAGTTTGTTCTTGGTATGAGCTTTCATGTGCATGCACACTTTTAATGTTAATGTTGAAGGAATACCCAACACACGTGTTAAGCAAAATTCGTAACATTATTGTGAATCTAGAGAGTTTGCCCAATTTTTATCAGTCCAAATGGGAAAAAAGAACTAGGTCAGAAAGTACCAATAAATATACATAGATGGACATGGCTGAATGTACCACAGAATATGTCTAGCATAAACCTTGATTTTTAAATGGTATCTCATGCCTAAACTTCTTAATCGTACTATACACAAAATGTCAAATACATTTGTTGGAGATGTGAGATGTCTAATGCCAATCGCTTACATATATTTTAGAACTGACCTAAAATAAGAAATCTTATTAAAAAAAATTAAAAACACCAAATCTTATACTTTGCTAACACATTCATTCATCCTTTTATTTGGTTGTAACAGACGCAGTGATAGATAATGTGATAGTACTTAATAACTGCAGTCCATATAACCATCCCTTAAAACTGGAATAAAAGTTGTCCTCCAACCATGGAAGACTCCCAAATTAAACTTAGTTGGTCTCTAAGGTGCTACTGGAAGGAATTTTTAATTTCATTTTGTTTTGACTATGGCAGACCAACACGGCTACCTACCTGTACCCCCAAATTAATGTTTGGTACATGGCCTGTATGGGTAAGACACATGTATGAATCTTTTACTGAAAAGTGGGTACTGGTGCAATAAGACATGAGAAAACTCAGGTGCACATGCTTTGTTAGGAAGATTTACAATTTTTTCATTTTTGAACTATGGCTGGTGAAATATTAGGAATTCTTACCCCTTCAACTAGATGTATCAAATTTTTCAAGTTCCTTTTCTTTTCTTTCCTTAAAATGGTTGGGCATAACACTAAATAAATGCTTTGAAATAAATTTAAATAATTTTTCCCGAGCCCTTCAACAAGCTTCGCCTTCACCAAGGATGAAAAGGACTGCAGGGTTGGGGAGGAAGAAGATTATTGATTTAATCAAGCAAGCACAACCTGAGCACCTGAGCACTTCTCCTGGCATTCAGAAGCGTTAAGACTATGGAGGTAGAGCATAGCCATCATGACTAATAGTCACTGCTTGCCCTCACCTCCATTAATTTGTCTAATCCTCTTTGGAGGCCATCTTCCAAAGCTGGTTGGCCATCATTGCCTCCTGTGGAGCAAATTCCATCGTTTAACCATGCACTGCATGAAGAAGGGCTTTCTCTTATCTGTCTTGAATCTTCCAACATTCAGCTTCATTGGAAGACCAGGAGTTCCAGTGTTAGGAGAGTGTGACTAATGTCCAGCAAAGAGAAGCGCTTGTGTTGTTTGACTTTATAGTTTAAGAAACTTGATTCGAGGGTTTACTACCGTACAAACTGAACCCTAACACAGCTTCAGTGATATTCAAAACAGCTTTTCTAATCACCCTTAAAATGTATGGGGGCAAGACATTTCTTATTTCACTTGCGTTACAAATTGAAAATGCAGAATTATATTGCCACTTGCATTATTTTCACAAAGAGCTCAGGGAACAGACTAGGACAAAGTATGGAACTTTTCAATCAAGTGATCGACAAATAACTTCAGGAGGACTATGAATGCACTTTTGAGAAAATAATAGTTTTTGCTGCGGAGCAATGACCCAGAATATGCTCTCACCACACAATGACTAAGCAAAGAGAAGGCATTTGGTATTCAAGCGACAGAAGGTAAAACCTCCACCCACAGCAACTTATGAAAACTTCATTCTCTAAAATATGTTTCAGCATTCAAGGACACCCTTTGCCCTTGGCACTCTACCTCTTTAGTGTCCTATACCAATAGGCTTCCTAGAATGGATCCAAAAATACCAGAAGCACACTCCTTGTACTTGTCCTTGAGAATAGTTTTCTCCCCACCCCAGCCCCCCGTTGATCTGAAACTAAGGGTACACAGCAGCACCTAAGTTTATTTGCAATACTCCACCTAATTTCCTTTGGTTCCATCCATATTCTGGCTGGCCTTGTGGAAGTGCAGGCAGTTTTCTGGGTTCCCCCTCTCCTGCCCATGTAATCTTTTTCCATCTGCCACCCCTCACCCTCGTCAAAGTGGTGCACAGCTACTTCTAGAGATCTCCACTATCCTTCCCTTTCCTCTTTATGTTGGAAGGGCTGTGGAAATCTTGGTTTATTTATTCATGTTTGGTGGGAATGCCTCCATGTTGTTGTTGTTGTTGTTTTTTAAAAAAAATGGAATACAGAATTCTCCATTATATCTGCCATTACAGGCCCAATCCCTTTCTCCAAATCCTGTCTTAGTCTTACTATCTTTGGACAAAGACTTAGGTTCCACCCTGCAACACAGAGAACTAGTAAGCTTCTTACTGACCACAGCACAATTAGCAATAGCTCAGCAGTAGAAGAACCAGACTGAAATACCCCTGAGCACACAGGGAAATACGGTAGTATCTGGGATACAGCAATGTTTGAGCATCTTACCAGATACAGGAGGGCAATTAAAGGCATCATAAATAAATACACCTTCCAAGAAATGTGGAACCTTTTCTTTCACTATGTTAATGACCAAAATCAAGACCTCCTCACACCAGCCACTCCATATTCTCAGTGGAGAGGTTACCTTAAGTAATATGTTTGAATGTTGAATGTGCAAGTCAATGGATAAAACAAACACCATTAGATGTACTGCTGGATAAGTGTTTGGTGGTTCTTGTATTTGTATTTGTTTAAAAACAGATGAAAAATTGTAAAAAGAGAAAGAGAGAGGGGGAGAGAGAAAAGGAAGTACTAGGTTTTTAAAAACAGAAAGCAAGTTAGAAAGAGGAGAGGACCTTAAAAGACATTCCATCTTTTTACAAACTATTGAAGATACAGTGTACACTTACACTCCAATTATCACTGTGTGCATGGGTACATGGAAAGAGGACTAGATGCAATCATTCTTGCTGCTCTATGAGCACTGCTTCCTTTCATGTTTACACCTCTGTGGTACATAGTACATCTTCCGGTTAGCTTTCGGGATTTGCAAGTCAATAAGAGGCCTCTCACAGCATTCTCTTGAGTTTTTTGAGTGGCTTGTCAGTTGGCATGAGCAGGGGGGAAAGGGGTGAATTAAGAAGCCCTGCTGTCTCAAGTCTAACTGCGCATCTAGAGTCGGATAGATGCATGCTGAAGTCTCTTCCACCTCTGAGCACGTTCCTCTTCTCCTCTGTCCTTTCAATGGTTTCTTTATCAAAAGATTGTTCTGCTTCATTTGCTAACATGAAGAAAACCAATACAATACCATCTCGCTTTTACAGGAGTCTGATGGCAGCACAGCTCACTCAACAGGGTGTGAAATTATAATCTACTTTCCTAAAGACATTTCCCTACCTGCCACACCATCCTATTTTCCACCATTTATTTAGAATTTACAGCTTTGAGGTGTTATTGTACTGGAAATAAGAATCCCGGAGGGACAGCTACCTTCATAAGCAAATCATCATATACAATGGAATGGTTTTACATATCAATATATTAAAAGGAAAGCATTGCAGAGCAGGTAAGTCAAGGGTCTGAAGTCTGTTCATTCATCCTCAAGTTTTCTTTGATAATACTGTACATTGTATGGTTCAGTTAACTTAATGGCCCCAAAGCTAAGTTAATGATGTGTTAAATTTTAAGCACTTTCTTTGTCATTGTACATCTTAACACTTAACAAAGTTATCATTATGAACTTGATTTCCAAAGAAACTAACCCCACACTTCTAGTGAACACAGCATATGAGATGTTTAAATTGAAATTAATTTTAACTAATCAGCATTAATATTGCTCTTTTATAACATAATTTGAAATTCAGACACTATTCAATGAATTCAGATCTGGAGTAATCAGTTAGCAAATTACATTGACCTTGAAATGGCATCATGACACTCAGTACAGAATAAGTTCTTGTTACAAAGGTATGTGGTTTTTGTATAGGGCAATGCAGTTGGGAATTTTTTGTAACATATCAGGACCGCAAGCCCAGGCTCAAGCCCATAATCTATTACAATACCTGATACCTTCAAATCCATAGCAAACCAGCATAATGTTGCAGAGAAAATCCCCTATCTCCTAGCCATACTTTATTTCACTTCTGTACTATACTGTATGTATCCACATATCATCATTAACCCAAGCACTGAGACAAGTCAGGATACTTTAAAAAGCCTTTGCACCTGCAGTTAAAAACCTGTGGGTCAAAAGCACTCCATTAATATTGAGCATTCTTGACATTTTTTGCTATTAAGGTGACAGATTCAGGCTGCAATCCTACGCATGCCCACCTACCAAGGAGAAAGCTCTCCCCCCCCCCACGCCCCCGATAAACAGATGGAACTTGCTTCTCAGTAAACATGTTTAGGACTACACTGTTAGTGTGCCTCATAACATGCTCTCAAAAATGTACTTTGTCATCATGTTATAAACTGTCACGGCAATAATTATCTGTTTGGCTCTGTTCTAGAACCTAGAGATGAAACCTATAGAAAATTGTGGTTTAACTACTTTGGATAAGAAGTTTCAGGTATCTTCGCTAGATATCAGAATATGCTTTGGGGAAATGCACGAGGGTTTTTAGGGGGGAAATGAGTTCACTCTAACTAGCACATTATTGCCAGCTGGCTGCACAGCTTAAAAGTTTATTACCTTGATCACGTTAAGTACATTCAATTATGGTGCCCATTTCTGAATAACAGAAGTGATAAAGAGTGTGTGACCTTGACTATTTGATAAGCTTTGCAGAAGATTTGGATGTGTGCATGAGCCCTCAACCCAGGTGCAATGGGGATGCCCTCCAACTGTATAATTATATGGGTCAAGCAATCAGACTGAGGTTTCTTTAAAGGGGATTGTACCCTAATAGAACCCCCATTAATCCAGTATTTACATAAAGATTCTCCTGCATTGTCAGCTGTATCATTTGTGCCAGATTCAGCCAAGCACCTGTTGGCATTTCATGTTCATTTATTTGATTTCTTACCCACTTGTATTCCCTTATATTCATTGGAGTTCTGGAAACTAGCCATCCCGTTCTGTACCCCATACATGCCATTATTACTCCCGTCCCAAAGAAACTAACCCCACACTAGCTGCAACCTATGGCTATAAACCGTATTACAGAAAAGAATGTTAAAAAGTATAGCCTCTCCTTTCGTGTAACTCCCTTTATCTGCTGCAGGCAGGAGACAGAACTACTGCAGCTAGAAGTGGATTTCCATTCTCATTGACTCCATCATTTGTATTCTCCCACAGGAGTCACAAATTAAGAATGCTCAGTACAAACACATTCATGAACAGCTGCTTTAATATAGACCTGTATGGGATGTTCAGGTAGATAACACTTTTAACAGAACAGGGGAATCCAAGTCACGTTTGTACTACTAGTCAAGGTTGATAACCTGCATTCACTGTTACAAGCAGGGTAGATGAATGCATTTGAAACCATCTTTGCTGTGATTCCTACAAGACCTGCTCCCTGCTTTGCAGGCCCAGACCCTGACTAACTCCTACTACAAAAGCTGATCCTGTTGCAAGGAACAGGACCAGCTGCCTAGAGACTACTGATGTGGGCGTTTAGTTTCTGTTGCAGTCAAGACTGAATTTTGGAGGGGATTAATTTTTGCTGTTATTGGTATTGTTTCTGTATCTTTATTGTTAGACTTTGCTATGAGCATTTTCTGAATTATTTGAGGATAGTTTAATTTTTTGGTATATTTATTGAGGTGTTTTCATTTATTATGACCACTTAAATTGTGTTATATTTTTGTAATTATCTACATCTGCACAGACAGCATGGTTTAACTATGGAAAGGGGGTACACAAATAAACAATGATGACATTAACTTATCCCATTTCCACAATACATAATTTTGATCACCATCAGAAACAGGCAGAACTGGGATGCTTGTTTTACTCTGATGTTATCTAAATGAAACCAGTGACTTCAAGTTTCCAGTACAGACAAGGAAAAAAGCCCCTGTACAACCCAACTCAGCTAAGATTAACTTCATCCCACTAACATTAAAAACACAGAGTTATTTGAAATATGTGGTACATCAAGATAGCCACACGATGGTACTGTGTAGCTGTCAGAGAAGCTACTGAAACAATTTGTAAAACAGATTGCAGCTTGCTGTAAAAAATATTAACAGTGACCTGAATTGCGAATGCTGTGAGTGCTTGCTCCAATTCTGCCTTCTGCGAATACTTCATTTGACATCTTGGCCAGCCACATATTCACAAAGTGAGATACCTGAGGAATGCTAAACCAGCGATAGGAAACCTGGGGCCCTCCAGACATTGGGCTCCGTTTGCCATCAGCCAGCACAGCCTACAATCAGAAATGCTAGCTTTGGTCTAGCAATATTTAGAGTGCCATAGATTCCCCAACATAAGCAGTCACCATTTTCCTGTCAAGACTGTGAGAGATTCCCTTTTTCCCATGGCACTTGCACAAAACTTCCCACCCATATCCTGAGGGGAAGTTACCATAATCACAAGCTCCTTTAAAGGTTAGCCACCCATTATGCAGTGGCGCTGACCCTGCGGCAAGGCAAGTGAACTAAGTGTCATCCCAGCCTTCTTAAGCCTATCCCTTTGCACTCTAGATTGAGGAGTTGGGTTTGTGAGGAAATTCATTTGCACTAACCATAAGCCACAGAAAATGTTGGACCAAAGGAGAGAGCAATGTAAAATGCCCTATGTGAAATGGGGGGAGGGAGGAATAATGGTCATTAGCTCTGCTTGGCTAGTTCCAAGAGTTAAAGAGGTCTCCTATGATAGCACTTCCATGCAAATAAATGAGCCAATGCTTTAAAAAGCTTTCTTTAGGATGGGGAGGAGGAAGATTCTGCCTAAGGTAGGAGAGGTGAAGGATGACAAAGCAGAAGAGAAATACCTCCCATGCTTACTATGAAGAGCTATGGATTAAAATAGAGCTTATTTACAAGTAGACCAAAGATTATAACTTGATACCCTAATATAGCCTTTCTCAATCTTGGATCCCAGGATGGTGTTGGACTACAACTCCTCTCATCTCTAGCTAGCAGGATCAGTGGTCAGGGATGGTGGGAACGATAGGCCAACAACATTTGGGGAACAAAGGCTGAGAAAGGCTGCCCTAAAATTTTCAGCCCAATGTTAACCGGACTTGATTCAAGTGCCCTAGTGCTTTCCTGAAACTAGCTTTCACTTAATATGCTACAAAGGTTCTTCGACTGTCGTTCCTTATTTTTAAAAAAGAGAAAGCCTCTTCATCATTTCAATGGGTTGTTGAAGGAAGGTCATATTGCTATCCTTGAAAACTTTCCTGGCTGAAATCTCCAGATGACAAGTGGTTAATTATTTAAACAGACATTTCCCAGGAGATGCTGGTTATGCTGTTCTATCCCCCTGCCTGAATGGAGATAAGTATGGTGTTGGAAGGCTTTTGTCAAATCAAGGTAGGCAGATCCAAAATTGCTTCTGCTTCCCATAGCAACTGAACACTTGGTCAAATCACAGAAGTGGCATGTGCATGATTCGGTCATTCTACAGTAGCCAACATCAACGCTCCTTTAGAATGAAGTCTAGGCCACACTGCTGATCGGAATTGCAAGTCCCGCCTCATTGCCATCCTCCTTCCAGTCTGGGTACAGCACCATGTCTGAACTTCAGAGTTGTCCATTTCACTTAACTAGACTACCAAACTCAGATTCACAGATCCACATTCAGGTGAGCAAAAGGCATGAAGCAGACATAGCAACAAGCCACCAGATGACTGAAGCTGCAAGACCAACCGTGTTTAGGAGCCTCCTTCACAACCCTATTTGTAATTTTCTCCTTTTGTCATGGAGAGCAATCTGGAGTCCTAATCTTAACTGCATTGACTAGCTTTGTCCAACCTTCTGGTTTCTGGCAAGTTTTAATTCGTTTTGTTAAGTCAGTTCATTCAAAGTCATCTTGCAATTTTAATCCAAGTCCTTTATTATGAAAATTAATACAGCTTGCTCAAAATTCAGCTTAAAAAGAGATAAGCCTGTTTACATATTATAAGGGAGGGGGAAGATCAACTATTATTTCATCCAAAGTAGCCAGGAAGTCTTGAGTGGACTGCAGGGTATCTGAAAATTTAAAAAGCCAGTTAACATCAAGTCTGATACATTCGAATTTTAATATTTTCATTTCTAATGTTCATGGTTACATTTCTAATCTCCATTTTTTTCCAGTGCCCAGTTTACCCTAGTCACCCAAATGTTAGGCAGTTGTTACTGGACAACCACCAATTGCTTTTCAATTCTTTCTGTGTTTGCTCTGTTCCAACCCTTACAATGTAGCATTACAGCTACTCACTTTGCTGGATGCAAATCACTTTTTTTTTTTTTTTTTACTTACCATAGCCCCATGAAATGGAAGGCTCTTTTGCAGGTACAGAGATTGTGCTTGCAAATCTGTCAGAGGCATTTTCAAATACCATCAGAGGAACTCCAGTCAGGGGCATGTGGCTCAGCCTGTGCTCTTCGGGAACTTCAAAACTCTCAAAGTCTGTTCAGAAAGAACAACAGTGGTTAGCACTGCCCCTGCACATCACTCTCCATTACTTGTTAGAGGAGTGGGGCAGTGACATAATTCACTCAGCTAGCAGGGCTTACACCGCTATTGAGTAGCACACAAAGAGCATAAATAAAATACATCAAGACTTAATTCAAGTTCACCATTAAATCAAATTCACATTTCCTCAACTTATTTATCTGTTATGCCTGGCACCTTCTAGAAAAGTAATCCTGCAACTTACGTGTATTTAATGTGTGACCATTCAGTTTAACAAGCTTGGTTAATGATGATGGTGATGATTATAATGATATTAATAATTATAATAATGATAATAAAAATGATGATGATAGGACAGATGGACATCTGGGGGGAAAGTCTTTGGCAATCCCACCTGCCACTGAACCAAATACATTTTGACTTTACACAATTTTGCCTTTAGGTGCGATCCCCTGAACATAACCCCAGCATGCGTTGCAGCTTACGGTATAGAAGTTCAGTTAACAAGACATACAGCAGCCTCTGACACTCCAGCAGAACCACTTCCTGCTTCATATCTTTGCATTGATTATCAATCAATCAATCAATCAATCACCCCCACTATGCCAAAGAAACCAAAATAATTCTTGGCAGGCATTACCTAAAGGATCATAGGAAAACAGGTTCTCCTTTTCTGGATAGTCTTCAGTAACCATGCTGCTGCTTTCAACTCTGTTTGCAGTTTCAGTAGCCTTAAATGAGGATAACCAGAAAATGTGGTTACAACAAAGTCTTACAACAACCAGACTAGAGATTTCTCCAGTTAATATGCTGAATCTTTGCTTCCCACTGGTGGACCATGGACCACAGCTTGGGAATCCCCAAAATCATGTTTATTATAACACCATGACTTCTTGTTCCCAACTCCTTAATCAAGGGGGAATTAGAAAACAGGCTGCCTCCCCATTTCTTCCCTTTCCCAGAGCCTTCCCTTATCTTCACTTAGAAATCCCCTTTCAGGAACCACCCTGGTTTTTGTTCTTGTTGTTGTGACCAACATATTTTCCATTGTTCTTAGCTTTGATCATCCTTATGAATGCATTCTTCCTTCATGAGCTAGAGAGAAAGCTGGTCTCTATGTACACACAACTCTCTTTTTCCTGCTATGTGCCAGTCATCCCCCTATTTCATACCCACCAATGTACCTGTACTACTTTTCTGGAAGAAAAGTTTTACATAAGATGAAAGCTTCAGTTACTCAAGTGGCTAGTTTAAGGTGCGCTGATCATTATCACTTGCTGAAATTTTGACAAATTGGCACACATCTATGATCTTTTCTATTCAGCTTGCCTAAGCTGCAGCTCTGATTGTTTTGCTTATATCTGGGACAGTTCTCCAGCCTAGGAATCATTCTGTTTTGAGAATCTAATGCAGTCCTATGGAGTATTAGTTCTACTAACCTTTTTCGTAGAAGACTTTTTTCCTTTTGGGAAGTTACTCTTTGTTGTTGTTAAAGGCCTATTCAAATTTCCTAGAACCTTCCTGACAGACTGGGATGCTGCTGGATTTACGTTAGCTGTCCTTCCAACAAGTGGAGTCTTGGGGCAAGACCTTTCAGCAAAACTCTTTGCTATGGAAGAAAATCAAGTCAGCCAACATGCTTGAGACCCAAAGTACCAAAACTTCTTCATTCAAGGGCACCACAGACAAAACAAGCCAGAAAGTACGTTTATCATGTCATATGAACCCAAGTTTGTTGTTTGTCTCTCTCCAAACAAGCCAAGAGCAGTAAACCAAGGTTTGTTCTTAGCTTATAACTTTTGGTTCAATTGGAGATAAAAAAAGTACATGTTAAGGTGACATGACAAACCAGGCCCTGGTTTGTTTCATCCAAAATGCAGCAGGAATGCCCCAGGAGATTCTTAGCGTGCTGCTTGTTTCACATTAAAGTTAAATCATGGTTTGAACATGGGTTAATGTGACAGGCAAGACAAGCAAATCATGCCAGTGCAGCTAAGAATACTCCATGAGGCAGAATAAAGGAAAAGCCAGCTAGTTCTCATTTTTCCTTCCTCCCGGCCTCCTGTCCTTCCACAAAGACTTCATCATCCAGTATCTTTAAGCTGAGCTGACTTGTTATCATTGCTGCCTTTAAAACAGGAGAACACTATAAAAAGTTGATATTAAGCATTCTGAATTCAAGTTCATCAGCATCTTGAATGAAGCTTTGGTTTAAAATAGGTATTTTCGTTCAATTATACAATTTAAATTCACAAGAATACAAACTTACATGGTGCAGATACCAATTGCATCCGACCCTTAGAAGAAGCAACCATGCCAATTTCATCATTCTCCTTTTCTATATAAATTTGTGTCGCCATCACTTTGACATCCAAGGAATGCTAGAATAGATATATACATTATTATCTCATGTTTTCTTGAATGCTTAACCTTCTGTCATCATTACAGGAATCCAAGTATGTCTCACTAGTAGTACCTCAATCACTTTGGGAAACACCTCCAGAACCTTCTGGAGCAAAGGCAACCACTGGTTTAAAGCACTTCTTTAAAGTGTTTGTCTTGACTAGGTAGTGCACTGGTATGTGCAGATAACTGTTAAATACTAGACAGAACTCAAAATGCAAACAAAAACTACTCACTAAAGCAGTTTAGAAAAATACATAGTGGTGGTGACAAAACAGTTTGTTTGTTTGTTTTTTAAAAAGCACTTTTTTAAAGTGTCTATTTACAGAGGACTACATTCTGAAGTTAAGAACAACAGCGAACTATTGCTGCCTACTCAGAAGTAGGTCCCATTGAGTTCAATTGGTCTTATTCTCAGATAAATGCTTAAAAGAATTGCAGCCTAAAATTACTGGTTTTGACACATATACTAAAGCAATACTTTCCATGCTACCACATATCCTTGAGTGGCAGTGTTAAATGCCAGGCATTAGCATTATAGCAGTGTAACCCAAAAAGTAACAGCAAAAAAGGGAGGGGAACCCTACAAAGTGTATTCCCACCCACATTGTTCTCCATCACTTTAATGCAGTCTCACTAACTTGCCTGACCATGCACAGGAGTACTCAGCAATAAGGCACAGAGAACTCCAGGACACCTACTGACTGCCCATCTTAAGTACAGTCAGGACTGGAGTCTTAAGTTGCCCTAGACCTGATTGATTATTTTAACTATTATTTCTAACTCTAAAAAAAACAAAAACAAAAAGCCAGCTTCTCTTTTGGCATTACTTACCTGCCTATAGAATGGACCAAACGAAACAAAGAATCTGACAGCAATAAGAAAATAAATATTTTAAGATACAGAATTCTTAGAAAAGCAACACAACTTGTTAATAAACCTAAAACCAGCACACTTGAATTAGAATAGATAAAGACGAAACATTAGGAAGCAATAACAAAAAAAGGAAACAAAAATTTAGGGCAAACAAGCTTTTAAACCTCGCATCCACCCACTCCTAACACTCACACTAAAAGCGACACACCAACTGCGACCCAACGAGCTCTGTTTTCACTTTTAAATCATGACCCTCCTTCCCCATTGGTCGTTATTCCCCGCGTGAGCCGCTGCTGATTGCTACCTCAGTAAACAAATGGCGGAGGAGAGGAGGCGGGGTTTCACGCGTTTCCGGCTTGTTAAAGAACCCAAGTTGCATGTAACTGTATTCCTACGGGAGTTGATTCCCAGCTACGTATGCATAGGATCAAACTGCAAAGCCTTGCCAAGTCACCCGGAGTAAGACAGGAGGTCCTGGAGTCCAGCACTTTAGGAGTATAAATAATAAATTGTTGTTGTTACTGTTACCATTTCTATTTACAGTATTATTATTATTATGGGCGGAGGAGGAGGCAGCCCTGTCGATCTGCTGCAACAAAAACAAAGGGTTTAAAGGCTTGCAATGCTAGTCCTACTTTTCCGAAGTCTCATTGTACTGGGATTTACTCCCAAATAAGTGGGTAGCCATATAAAGACTGAAGCCAGCCACAATGCTTAAGGCATAAGAGTCCCATCTAGTGCAAGGAAGCACATGCATACGGTCACTGCAGCAGTCCTGTCCAGGAGGACTGCTTTGCTCTAGTGGGGGGCCTCCTACTGCCCTTACAGGACTGCAGCCTTTAGCTCACTGTTTACCAAGCTTGGGTCTCCAGCTGGTTTTGGACTACAACTCCCATCAACCCTAGCTAGCAAAACCAGTGGTCAGGGGTGATGGGAATTGCAGTCCGAAAACAGCTGGAGACCCAAGGTTGTGAAACACTGCATTTAGCTACTCCAGAGGAGGTTGCTGGACCAAAACCCCTCGTTGCCTGGCTTTCGACCCTCGGGGCTGTAATCAAGACGCGCACCGAAAACAAAGCAGCCTGGAGTCATTGTGGGACTTAACCCCGAGTAAATGCACGTGGGAATCGGGCTGCGTTGGTGAGACAGGGCGGGGGACGCCAAGTGGCCTTTTGAATCAGGGCGGTGCTCCTTTAAGAGGAAGGCGGATGGAGCGGCGCGCTGCATTGTGGGAAGCGGAAGCAAAGCGGAAGTGAGGCCTGCTCGGTGCCGAGAAGCCTGTGGCGTAGAAACAGGAGCGGTGGGGACTGGCAGCTTCGGTAAGGCTGGATTTTGTGGCTGCCCTGCGAGTGTTACCCGGAGTAGGAGACTTTACTTGCCCCATAGGAGAGCAGAGGCCGGTTCCAATTTCCTGAAAGTTGTGTTCATTTATACGGAGTACGTATTCGGGATATTGTGTCTCCCTGGGCGTTTAAAATCCGGGACCCTCCGTGGTGGCTGCTGTTTCTCCTCTTTCCTTTGGGTTTCGGTACATTCTGTGTTCTCACATAGAGGAGTAAACAAAGGCCCCCTAGGCCTCTCGTCAGGACCTTCTCTGGGGGTTTATTTGGTTTACCTGTTTCAGCTACGTATTTGTCGCGGGAAACACAAGAGGATCGTAAAAAGGACTTTTTGTGCTTCTTTTCGGCTTCTTGAAGTCCTTGTGGGGGGCGGGGGTGTTAAAGCTGGGGCCGACCGTATAGTGAGCTCCTGCTCTAGCCTACCGCCCCCCCCCCACTTAAAGCCGTACGGAGTACGTATTCGGGATATTGTGTCTCCCTGGGCGTTTAAAATCCGGGACCCTCCGTGGTGGCTGCTGTTTCTCCTCTTTCCTTTGGGTTTCGGTACATTCTGTGTTCTCACATAGAGGAGTAAACAAAGGCCCCCTAGGCCTCTCGTCAGGACCTTCTCTGGGGGTTTATTTGGTTTACCTGTTTCAGCTACGTATTTGTCGCGGGAAACACAAGAGGATCGTAAAAAGGACTTTTTGTGCTTCTTTTCGGCTTCTTGAAGTCCTTGTGGGGGGCGGGGGTGTTAAAGCTGGGGCCGACCGTATAGTGAGCTCCTGCTCTAGCCTACCGCCCCCCCCCCACTTAAAGCCACCTCTCCGTTAAACGCACAATTCCAGTTGCGATGTTGATTGATCAGTACACTAACAGTGCCTGAAATTATTTATTTGCTTCCAGTTGCTTAGATCAGATAGATGTTCATTTGTTATGATGGCTAAGCAGGTAATAGTTGAGGTGTTCTCATTAAACTATTACTAATGAGAGGGAGGGGAACCCACATAAACATAGTTATGTACCGCTATGACTAATAATGCTAACTCGTTGGTTCATAAAGATATAAACATCGGTGGCTAAATCCTGCTAGAGGAGTCTTCTAGGGATCTATGCAGCCACAGAAGGAGTGAGGAAAATAGCTGGGAGGCTTATAACTCCCAAAGCATGAGATAGGCTAGCTAGCTTTTGGTTTCATGTTTGCCTAATTTATAGGATTTATAGGAGGTATAGGAGAAGGGTTATTTAACAGTCACATTGGTGGATCTGTCTTCAGTTAGGATGGTGTTGAGCAGAGCGTGGTTATGATATGACGCTATCTCTGCATGTTAGGGTTTTGGACTCATTTCTTGGATTCATGGAGAGCTTGTGCGTTATCCCACGAATCCCAGCTGCTTCTGTTTCTGTTATCTCTCAGAGAATGGTGTTCTATTTCATGTGGTAGCTACTTTTTCTGATGGCTGTGGCCTGGCTCCAAATACAGTACTACAAGAACACCAGTGAAGGGGCAATGGGAGAATTAATACATGCAAAATACTGACTATAGTTAACAGTTTGAGATTATTCATAAGAACATGTATTAAAACAGTTTGATCCATTTCTGTGGCTGATAAACCTGCATTTTTTTATTTTTTTGGTTAAAGATCATGGAATCTGGTAGTATGGAAACGATACCTACTAACCCTCCTGGAGGGTCAAATGGCTTAGAAGAGCCGAAGAAGATGACCAGGGAGGACTGGAGAAAGAAAAAGGAATTGGAAGAACAGAGAAAACTGGGCAATGCACCAGCAGAAGTAGATGAAGAGGGAAAGTAAGTCTTGTGTATCCCTTTGTATCTGCTAGCAGATCCCTTGCAGTCCCTTCAAACTTGCACTTCTTTTATGACTTTCTGTTGTTGTTGTTGTTGTTTTGGTTTGGTTTGGTTTGGTTTTGAAGTTAGGAGATATGTACCTTGAAGGAATTTCTTTCATCTTGCTTGATAATTTTGGAATTTCTATAGCCAATGGGTAATGAAATGAATGAACTGAAATGTGTGGTTTATTCCTGCCTTCAGCCTGTCTAGCCTTTTCCTAACCTTTCCAGAGTGGGGCAGGCAATTGAAGGGATTGAAAATCTTGAAATGTGAGGTTTAAAAAAAAAAAAAAAAAGCAAAAAGGAAGGGCTAAAGCTCAGTGGTAGAGCGTCTGCTCAGAATATCGATCTGGGAGGGGGAAAGACTCACTTCCTATATAACATGGTATTCTTTTATTGTTAAGAGAATTGAACATGGTTTTGACCCTCCATTGACTCATGGACCCTTATGGAGACACTTTGATTGCCTTTATTGGAATATCTAAAACGTACTACCATCTGCTGCTATTTTCTCTCTTTTCTGCACAGCTGCTAAGCTCTGTTTTCCTTGTATGGGTATGTTTTGTTACTTGAAATTAACAATCTATTTTTAAAGTATTTTTTAAAGCACTGAATTCGGGATTCTGTTGTCGTCCCTTCTGTGGGTCTGAGTCTATGTACTTGGAGGCATGTCCCAATTGAGTTCAGCTGGATGTCAGGTTTCATGATAGAGATAAGGCAGCATATAAATGTCAGAACACAATAAAAATAAATAATGACATGATCCTAACTGTTTCCACTTGGAAGTCTTCTTGATCTCTACGGTATCTCAACATGGGAACCCTTACTGACTTACAGTCACAAAGCATTCACAACATTATTTTGTGAATATCTGTAACATTTACTTGTTCAACAATGCAACCATAACACAACCATATTTATTCAGAAGTAATTCCCAGTAGGTTCAATGGGGCTTCCACTTCAGTGTATGTTTTTTCTGTTTATTACAGAGACATCAACCCTCATATTCCTCAGTACATTTCCTCAGTCCCATGGTATATAGATCCTTCAAAAAGGCCTACACTAAAGCATCAGAGACCTCAGCCAGAGAAGCAACAAGAATTTACATTTCTAGGGGAATGGTATAAGCGAGGAGTCAAAGAGGTAGGTCGCCATGATGGGAATACTGGCACTCTAGAATGTGAATAAATCCTAATCAGTTTGCTGTCCTTTATTTCTTATCACGGGCATTCAAAAGATTGAGTTCAGTGATAGTTTGTCATCTTTCTGAGTATCAGATGTGGGATAGATTTACACTAGTTGACTTGCAGGGGTACACTTCAAGCTAAGGATGAAGTTCTCTGCAATTATCATTATAGATAATTAATTGTAATTAATTAATTGTATTCTAGAGCTGTTTCTTTTGCAGTCAAATGGGGCCAACTGTATTCTGTTTGAGGCTGAGCGGAGGAAAGTAGGTGTGCTGTTGATAGGAAGTTTTTGTTTGTTTTTGTTTTTTGTTCAGAATTCTCATGCAACCAAGTACCGCAAAGGAGCATGTGAGAACTGTGGTGCCCTTACACACAAGAAGAAAGATTGCTTAGAGGTAAGCATTATTATTATTATTATTATTATTACATGAAATTGGATAAAATTAACTGTGAATCTTGCCAACATCCTGAAAAATTTCCCCCAAGCTCTCTGATACAAAAGAATGAATAATAATGTAGCCAGTTCCTTTTCTGAAGAGCAGGAACAATGCAAAGTTTGTGATCTGTTTCCTTCCTGGCAGAGACCTAGAAAGGTCGGAGCCAAATTCACAGGAACCAACATTGCACCGGATGAGCACATGCAACCACAGCTGATGTTTGACTATGATGGAAAAAGAGACCGTTGGAATGGCTATAATCCAGAGGAGCATATGAAGATTGTAGAAGAATACGCCAAGGTTGATTTAGTAAGTAGGGTGGTGTGTTTTATTCCTTTAAAAAGATTCTGACAGTCTCTTGGGAAGTTGTGGCATATAGCGATGTTAAAATAGGTCACTTTTTTATCTAGAGTAGAATTAACTTGCACACTAACTTAAATACCACTAGAAATGTTTAATGTGCATGAAAAGCTGCCTTTTACTCAGCCAGACCATTGAGTCAAGAGTGACTTTCAAACAATGCATTTGTTCAGTGCTGCTGTTTCGCTCATGTAGCATACTTAAGCTTGTGCAAGAAAACGTCCACTTCCTCTTCTTCCTGCAGACCACCGTGGATCTTCAAAATCTCCAAATTGTTGGGGGGCTCTCAAACAGATTTTGGGGGTACACAAGGGGAGGAGGGGAAGAGGAAGTTCTGTTGAGCATGCAGAACACCACTCACACAGCAGTGGATAAATACCACTTGTCCAGTGGAAAGATTCCCTCTGTTGGGAAGAACTTCTGCTTGCTAAGGGTTAGTAAGTGGATTGTTCATTCTGAATTTTAGTACCAAACTAGACTGATTTAATTTTAATTAAACAAGATGGATGTTTGCATGATGAATGAAGCAGTTGTGCAAACTTTCAGTCCAATGTGAGAAGTAATCCTGCTTTCATTTTAACAGGCTAAACGCTCACTGAAAGTGCAGAAGCTCCAGGAGGAGCTGGCTTCAGGAAAGCTGACAGAGCAAGTGGTAAGTGAAAACTGAAAACATTAGTACCCTGATGTTTTACCACAAGGGATGTATGTCCCCCTTTCTCACATGTCACCTCTGCTATTAAAGGTAAAGTATAGGGTGCTGCTGATGGCACAAATAAGCACTGGGTCAGGCTTAAGGTAGATTTAAGCTACAGCTTTTGCTATGAACAAACCAACAGGAGTGCTTACTCATTTGGGCGTGCCCTTCATTTTGCAGAAGATACTGAATTTCTTCACTAGGTGGCAGTATAAAGCCTACTTTTAATATTAAAGCTTCCTTTGAAGGGGGGGGAACCAGAGCCATTTCAGAGTATTTTCTTTCAGCTTCCTCAATAAAGTTAATTTCAGTCTTATGCTTTTTTTTTTCTTTAAAGAAATTTAAAACTAAAATACAAAATGGAACTTATGTAGTGTGCTAATGCTACTTTTCCTTGCCACAGAACTCCCCGCGACATAGATGGGGAGAAGAGGAACCAAATTCACAAACGGTAAAGAATATTTCAAAAAAACTCAAAAGATACAGCAGAGATAATTGTTTTTTCACAGAAAATGGCTTGGTGTACTATGTGGTGGGCAACTGGATCATGCTAAAGGACCAAATCTAGAACTGAACATACCTCCGTGAGCCATTTTGATAGGTGCTTGGAACCACCCACCTATTAATCACCTGCCATCATATGTGATGGACCAGAAACTATTACTGTTACAAAGGAAAGTGAAAAATTGGGGGGGTGGATGGATCACCTCTTTTCCCACCCCAACCAGATGCCTCTGATAATCAGCATCACTTTATGAAAAGATGGGAGGTTTGTGGGTGTTTTTTAAGCCTTTTTGCATAGAGACAACAAAATTAATCAGCTGCCCTTTCAGCTCTCTGTGCTGCTTGAGTAACATGGACCAGTTAGAAGGATGTTTCACATCTATTTCTGTATCTAAGTGACCTGTCCTGCAAGGCTGAAATAGCCTTTGGCAAATCTAACCTCACTTAGATCCTAATAAATTAAAACATATATGACTCTATAAAATTATTTTTTTATTTACAGAGCACTAATAAAATTGTGTGAATTTTTAAAATAGTTTAAAGGTCTTTGCATTTTAGATTAATTGTGCAAATGAGTTCTACACCTACTGCTCTTTTGAATAATGCATCTTACTATGTTTTCAGGAAAGAGATCATAACAGTGAAGATGAAGATGAAGACAAATATGCAGATGACATTGATATGCCTGGACAGAATTTTGACTCCAAAAGGCGTATTACAGTCCGAAACCTGCGTATTCGGGAGGATATTGCTAAAGTAAGCAGATCCACGTTAAGCCTTGTCATTGTGTAGCTACTGTCTGTGTTTTACTGGTGGATTAAGAAAAGTACACAACATTCTTCTTGCCTTCATCAAGCTTTATTAATTAATATATGCAACCAATTGTCTCTTTTAGATTTCTCATCCTTAACTGAAAATTTATTGCTTAGTGACATTAAGAAATCCATTTAACTTAAATTGAAATGAGGATTTGATTAGCTGCATAGACATGTTGGCATTAAAAGATCTTCAAGGGAGGGTTGGCTCTGTTACCTGCACTGAAGCTTCAAATCTGTATTCTCGTGTCTTTTCAGTACTTGCGGAATCTTGATCCCAATTCTGCATACTATGATCCTAAAACCAGAGCAATGAGAGAGAATCCATATGCCAATGCCGGAAAGAATCCAGATGAGTAAGTTTGAAACTAACTTGCTTGGATAATTTAAATGTCTTGTGCATCCTTTCAAACATTAATATTTGGGTACCAGTGAAACCTGTACATGACAGTGGAAGTTGTGAGAAAAGCTTTCATTAGTACTAATTTGATACCGGGGATTTCCTGGGTGGCATCCAAAACCATGTGAATGGACCTCCCTTTTCCCTATCTGCCAGAGGTTTCCCAAACTAGGTTTTAGGGCACGCAAGGGTGGGGAGAATCTGTTCTACCACCAATATCCATTCCGCTGGTGAAGAAACACTGTTGGATTTCACCCATGGAAAAAATTGATTTGACACCTCCATCACCCCTAATCATTTGGTTGAAATTAATTATTCTGTTGAAGAATGATTAGTCCCCCTTTATTTAGTAGAATAGCTAAATGCTGCACAGACATTCACATATCCATGTGCTATCCCACATGGGGCAAGTGCTCTTGAGCTTCTGGGGGGACTGATGCCCAAAAGCTTAGATCTCTTTCCTCCAAGCTTTACTTTGTGCTGGAGTAAGGAGTAAATAAAAAATTATCTTGAGTCTCTCATGCTGTTTGTTACCATAGCCAAGCTTGAGATGAGACCACGCTTTCCTTTCAAGCCTTCTGTACATAGCCAGAGGGTTCAGTGAGAGACATGGTTTTCTCGTTTGAATTGCAGTTTGGGAAAATCTCATGTGGTTTTTTTATCCACAGCAAGGGCTGGTGAGAAACCCCTGCCTATAAGACCCACAGCACACTTGGGAGGACTTTCATGGGGATGGGAGAGGGTTGGTGGTGAGCATAAATAGAGGCTGGCTTGCAAGTCACCAACAAATGTGGGCCCCAGATGCTGTGTAAGAAAGCTCTGTTGCAGGAGGGTGGCAGTACATTTCTTTCTTGTGTGTGGTTTTAATCTGAAAGTGGTTTCTCATACTGCATTTTGATAATGGATAATTGCTCTGACAGCGGTGCGTGCAGTTGAGTCTCCTCAGAGACGCAAGAAGCAGGCTGGATTTTACAGATCTGTGGCAGAGCTCGTCACTTGTGTTGCTTTTGGGGGTGGTGCGGGGACTTATGTTGCTTATTGAAGCACACCTTTGCAAACATGGGAATGGCTCCTTTCAATGAAAGTGTCCTAACAAAGAAGAAAGAATTCATATAGTGATGTAAAACCACTCATACTTCCTGTGCATCCTGATTACTTAGAAGGTCTTTCCTTCCAGGGTCAGTTATGCAGGTGACAACTTCGTTCGTTACACGGGGGCTACCATTTCTATGGCACAAACTCAGCGTAAGTACTGAATCTGCCGGACAGATGTTTTCTTCAGTTGTACCATCCACTGCTACTTAATGAAACATGCTTTAAATGTGGGTTTTGGCAGTGGAAGGAACTATTCTCAGTTTAATCTTCAGTGGAGTTTCAACTTTGGGCATTTGGGTGCCCAATAGAGGGAAAGGGTCCCTATTCAGAGGAACACCCCCCAATACCTCTCCTTTCCCTTAAAAAAAGAAAAACCTGTGCTAAGGGGTGCATTTGTGCCTCCTCCATACTGCCAAAGGAACACTGGCTACAGAGAGCATCATGCAGTTGTGAGTTCTCTTAGGCTTCTGAGCCCAGGAGTTAGGCTGAAAGGAAATAGCTGTTTGCTCACTCACTTCCCTTCAGCATGGGGTATAAAATGTGGGTGGGAGGGGGGCTGCAGTGATCCAGGTGTCCTCCAAGCCCAATGTCCCCTTCATATCCTTAGATAATTCTCCCCAAACTGCAAACTCTGCCCCTTGGAAACCATGAATCCTCTGCTCAAAGCAAGTGGGTTCCAGGCCAGCTTGAGCAGATGAACAGTGGACAGTGATGTTGCAGGCTGTTCTTGAAGCTGGCTCAGTAGAGCCAAGCCTAGAGAGATTCATGGCAGCTGTTCCTAGAACTGGCTCTGTGAAGCTGAGAATCATTCATGGGTGTAGAAGGGAAGAGTAAAAACAGAGAACCTTACCGTTGCCTTGTCTTCCTTTACTCCCACTTCCCCCATAATTATTTGGTTCCTATTGAGAGCAAAACCAAACATTCTCTCTCCTTAATTCCTTAAAAGTTTTTGCCTGGGAAGCCTATGAAAAAGGCTCTGAAGTTCATCTTCAGGCAGATCCTACAAAACTTGAACTCTTGTATAAGTCCTTCAAAGTGAAAAAAGAAGACTTCAAGGAGCAGCAGAAAGAAAGCATCCTGGAGAAGGTAAATCAGCCTCATATATAAGCACCAGCCTAGTAGCTGAAGGCAACCAGAGATTTTTTGCATGCAGCAATAGAAATGCAGAAAGCAAGATTTACTGAATTGCATATTTTGAACAGAACTGTGTGCCATGTAATCAGACTTTGAACTGCTATTTGTAAGGTTTTATAAATAAATTTTTTTAAAAAAAACCTTCATTTAAGCCCCTTAAAAAGAATACAACACACAACAGGCAGTAAATAGGTTCACAAACCAATCTGATTTTTGTGGTGGAAATGGATTTATAATTCTAACCTTGCTGTGCAATTTGCTTACAAAAAATACCGCTAGAAATTTATGCAGTTTTGCTTGTGTTGGTGTATTCTGTTCCACTGAATAGAAATTTGAAAATGTTTTCATTACACATGCACATGAACTCTTTAAAAGCACAGTGGACAGGCGACGACCATTTTGCGCATGTACAATTGATGTGCAACCACTGACATGCGTGTCTTTGTAGACCAGGAAAAGGGCATGCCGGGCTTCTGTGTGCTCCACTGACCAGAAACACAACCCCATGCAAATCGGGTTGCCTGTATATAAGGATAGCGTAGTGCCTTACAACTATTTCCTGCAATATCCAGAGAGGGATTCTTGATTAGTAAAATACTGTATAGTTAAACTGTAGATAATCCTTTGCTAAAGAGTTTTCCAAACTTTTATTTCTTACAGTATGGAGGACAAGAACATCTGGATGCCCCACCGCCTGAGTTGTTGCTTGCTCAGACAGAAGATTACGTGGAATATTCTAGACATGGAACAGTTATTAAAGGCCAAGAGAAGGCTGTTGCTCGTTCTAAATATGAGGAAGATGTAACTATCAACAATCACACAGTAAGCACCAAGAACAGGAAACCTTACTAAAAATAAGGCTACACTTTATATTTTTGAATAAGGGTTCTGCTGCTCAGAATTATTCTGAGCTGTGCTCCCCTTCAGCTGCAAGCAGCCAAATTCTGACCTGCACACACTTCATAGGTATGAGTTGAGTTCTCCTGTGCTTACATGGTCACTACTTCACTGTAAAACAGTTGGTTTTAAAAGTTACTTACTACAATGATTCCTTTGCAGGGAGAAGCAATAAAAGGTGCCTTCCCTCCTTCCGCCAGTGGGATCTCTCCTCAGGATTAAAAGCTTATTTGTGGGCAGAAGGAACCTTCTTTTAACATAGGGTGACATCTAGATCCAGCCCCATCGTTTCACTTAGCAAATATTTGACTTGGAAACTTAAAAAATCAGTCTTCAAAATCTGCAGATACTGTACATCTGTTCAGGGCACAGTTCAGCAAAAATGAAGCACTTTTATGTCCCATTTTGGCAGCAGAATTATGCATATATTCAGAAACTCAGTCAAGTAAACTAAAACATCAAAAGGGCTGAACTTTGGATTGCCCCAGATGTTGCAACCTTTCCTCATAGGGCAGTTGCTCTAATCCTTAGTCCAGCAGCCTTTCTTCACAGTGGCCAACCAGATGCCTCTGGGAAGCCAACAAACAGGATCTGAGTACAACAAATCCTTCCTAGGCTGAAGATTTGACTTTAATAGAAGTTTAATAAATCCTCTAAGTAGATTTCATGCTTTCAGGGAAAGTAATATTTCTCAAAAGTTTAGTTGTATCCTGAACAACATTTATTTATTTCTATAACTTTACATCAGCACAAGCAATGGTAGTAAAAGTAACTGATTTTACTTTTCTTTCTTTTTTCCCTGCAGTGCATTTGGGGTTCCTATTGGAAAGAAGGCAAATGGGGATATAAATGCTGCTACTCATTTGTAAAGTATTCGTATTGCACAGGAGAAGCTGGAAGAGAAATTGCAGTAAGAACTGGCCTGAGGGAAAAAAATTCCACTTCTAAATTTTTAAAAAACCAGGCTAATACTTGTATCTCCTGTTGAATTTTATTTTCTCTCCTATTTATTCTCTCTACAGAACGCTGATGAGGAATTGCCCATTGAAGTGCCTGAGGAAGAGTACGTGACCAAACAAAGAACTCTAGTGGAGGTAGGTTGCCTTTTTCTCCTGCCTGCTTCCCTTTACAAAAGAAAAGAGAAGAGAACCCTATTGGTGTGTCAAGAGGAAGAGAGATATTTTTAGTTTGTAGAGCAGGAAGGGGGAACTGGATCCAGCCAGCAGGCCAGATCTCCATGCGCCCACTGCAGGTCACCTGCCATCACTAGGTGAAGTAGTTTTTCTTTGCAGACAAACTTGAACTCAAGTCAGGCTGCAAAGAAAGGTCACTAGCCAATACCAGCAGGGGTTGTAGTCAGTGCCAATCAGCTAAGTGACGCTGATTAAAACCTCTGCTTTTGGCAGGAATCAGTTGCGCTTGGGAGCTCGGATCAGGAAGTTCTTTAATGACACTAATCTCAGCAGAGCTTGTATTTGGCATCAAATTTAAAAGGTTCCAAATGCAAGTCCTGCTTAGCAAGAAACAACTGGCAGCGTTCTTTAAGGCTCCCAATCGTTCTTTAGCAGCTGTGGCTTCACTTGCTCCACACCTGATGTTACATATGTTTCGTGTGCAGCAGATGGATGTGGTTTAAGGAAAACTGCCCCATGGGCCCATTTAGAACCCCTTGCCAGACCTCATTTGGCTTGTGGGCCGGAAGTTCCTCACAACTGATATAGAGGAATAGTTCTCTTTAACTGCAAGATCAGCCTAGTGCTTATTCAAAATAAGAAAGCACAGCCCATGCAACATTTCATCCTTCAAAGTCTCAAACATTTCCCTAGGTTCGTTTACTACAAGGTGTTATATGTGGGGCTGCCTCTGAATACTATTGCTCTTTCCCACCCGTTGCAGATGCATCAGGAAAAACAAAAAGAGGAGAAGAAGAAAAAGAAGAAAAAGCACAAGAAGAGTACAGGTTCTGATAGTGAAGAAGATAGAAAGAAACAGGAAAAATTAAAGAAGGTATGCTTGAAATAAGAATCATCTGCCAGCTGCATTTTTCTTGTTTATTAGTAATTTTCAAACCGATGGATTCCTTTTGATAGCAGAGGTAAAGTGTTGAATATAACTTGGTGACTTTTTAGTCATACTCTTTTGGGTGAATACTTGTGACGGTTTTTAGACCTGTAGCCAGCAACTGAAATCCCATGGACTAAACCTACATTATGCCACATGATCACCGTAATGCTGAAGACAGTTTCTCTCCGTTTTCCATCTCCAACCCTGCCTATCATTTAATGCAGTGTTTTTCAACCTTTTTTGGGCAAAGGCACACTTGTTTCATGAAAAAAATCACGAGGCACACCACCATTAGAAAATGTTAAAAAATTTAACTCTGTGCCTATATTGACTATATATAAAGTAATTTTTCAATTTTTCCCACGGCACACCAGGCAACATCTCGCGGCACACTAGTGTGCCGCGGAACAGTGGTTGAAAAACACTGTTAATGAAACCTCACTCCCTGTATTGGATCTTGCTGGCTTCTGTGAACTAATGTTGTCACACAGTTATGGATTGTGTTTTGTTTTCCTTTAGGCACTGAATGCTGAAGAAGCCCGTCTCCTTCACGTGAAAGAAATAATGCAATTAGATGAGAGAAAGAGGCCATATAACAGCATGTATGAAAGCCGAGAACCAACAGAGGAGGAAATGGAAGCTTATCGAATGAAGCGCCAGCGGCCAGATGATCCTATGGCCTCGTTTCTGGGGCAGTAACTTTTATGAAAGAACTTGCAAGCCCACAGGACTTGGGTGCTGTTTTTATATTTAATCACCAAGTGGAACACCTGCCAGTTTTCTGTATTGTATTGTATTTTATTGTGTATGTGTATATAAATATGGCAATGTTTCAACTGAAAAAAGAGAGTGTACAGTTTACATCTTGTGTTTCCTTTGTTTTGTCAGCCATAACCTGCTGATTGCAGTTATGGTGCCTAATAGGTTTATTAATTCAAAAAGGCAACATTCTTCTCACTCAGAAAGTGTCACATGCCCAAACAAAAAATAGCAGGAGTCACTATCTAGAGATTTTTTGTATCCCAAAATGACAGCTGTTCACAATGAAAAGCAAGCTGGCCTAAATAACACTTGCTTAGTTTGTGCATTTCTGTGTCCAGTAGAATTTGCGTTTTGATGCAGTTAATGTGCAGTGCTGTTACTGCCTTCATACTGCCAGTCTGCTCACTGGAGGGCCAGTCCCCCAACCACCAAAATCCCATCTCCAGTTCCTCCCGATACTTCTGCCTTTCCTTTACAGCTCAAGCAGCAGCCCTTTTCCATCTTTTCTGTGCTCATACCCCCAAACTTGTGCAATCATTCCTCACGGTTTGCCATTCTATTGAAGTCTGCTGTCACTTCCACTGCCGCTGCCAAAACATGGACTCGCATAGTATTTCTGTTGCCCTTATTACTGTAAGCCCTCTTTAGTGTCCCTGTCCAATAGGAGAATTAATTTAAGGTTCAGCTGCTTTCTGCAACCTTAAAACCCCACACACAGTAGCCGCAGGGCCAGAACCCATGTTGTCTTGTGGGAAAACCCTCTCCCTCCCTTAGGCACAATTCTTCCTCTTGCAGTTCTGTTCCTTTTATTAAAATGTGAATTTATTTAGTTAAAATTGCCTTCCCCGTTGTGCTCCAGTGAAACTTGCTAAAATTTTGCAATGTCAAAATTGAGACTGCAAGCTTTAAAAAGCAGTTCCTGTCTACTTTTCTGTCTATGAAACAAGTGCCAGTGGAAGGCTCACATTGCCTGAAGTGTCATTTTAATACGTACTAAATAGGTCACAATATAGTTTGTCACTATGATTTTATATATGTAAGTGTGGTGTGGTTATAGTGGGGAACCGGGTTGTCTCCCTTCTGCAGCTCGTGATTCTATGATTTCAGCCCCACTATCACAGAGTGTTTGTTGTGGGGGAGGAAGGGAAAGGAGAATAGCCGTACTCCTTCGGGTAGTGAAAAGCGGGATATCAAATCCAAACTCTTCTTCTTCTTCTTCTGCACAACATCTTGGTGCATGGTGTTCTCTGCAAAAGTGAACTAGCATTAGTGAGCCAAGCCTATTCAAATGTTGGATTCTGCACAACCTGAATTATTTTGATAGGCTTAGTTGATACTTCTTTTAGATCCTGGTATTACTGCTTTTCGTTTATTTGATGTCTGGGAAATTTTTTCTTTAAAAAGGCTTTTGGCTGGACAAATAGACAATCTCAACAGAACAGCTAAAATCTATCCTGATGAAAGCAAATGTAGTCTAAGCTTAGCATTTTGTTTTTCTAATAGAAATGGTTTATAGTATATACTCCCTAGGGATGTTGCACAAACACTCCCAGACTTCACAAGAGGGATGGGCCAGCACAATATGTACAGTTTTCCAGTAACTAACAAATATAGCCTTGATTTTATGGACATTGGAGCAAAGGGGACTTTGAGAAGGGAGCAGTTGAATCACACAAAAGAGGTGGAAACCTAATGCCCAGGATCAGAAAGGAGCAACTCGATACCCTTTGCATCATTTGAACAAAGCAGTTGGTGGTACCTGGATAAATGGCATCACCAGTCTAAGGTGGAAGAGGGTGCAACTGCAACCAGGTTGCACAAACTACGAAGACGCATGCGTGCATGTGCAAAACCAAGGGTGGGACGGTGTCATTTGCATTCACCATTAGAACTTAAAACACAAGCAACATAAAAAGCAGGCAAGATAGCATGTGTGGATGGTACATGGAGTTCAATCCATTAATTACAGAAGGAAGTTTATATCCCCAAGGGACATAAACTTCCTTTGCCAAAGAATGTGTCTTATGCTGTTACCTTGCACACTATTTCCAGACTGGTAGGTCAAATTTAAAAATGTGGTGAGCACAGCACAACTTATTAAAAGCAGCAGCACCTTTTATATACTGTACTGGGCTTCTTGCATTCTGCAGAAGTGTGTGTGTGTGTGCCAGTCTATTTCATATATCTTTGCAAATTGGGCTAGTACTGGGAACTTTTGTGTTTGTTATTGTCTTGCATCTGAATTGAAATTGGTGCCTGTGTGCACTGAAGTACCATAAGCCCTTATCCCCCCCAGCTTGATCACTGAGATCATCGGGAAGAGCACCGTTCGTTGTCTACTGTGCTAACAAAGCCCAGCTTACTTACTTCAACTAAAGTCATGCATTTGGTGTCACTGGTCCCATGCATCAGGCTTTTTTACTTTCAGGAGTCCCCTGAAAATGGTTTTTACACTGACGGCCTTTGCAACTGTTTTTAAAATAATCAATTTAATGATTATCTGTTGCTGGAAATCGCAGGAAAGTGCTTCTGTGCTCAGATCCTGCTTGCAGGTTTCCAACAAGCATCTTACCAGCCACTGTGAGAAGAACATCTGGTCGGCCACTGATCTGATACAGCGGCTTATTATGTTCTTATGTCATGTTCCAGTGGCTAAGAGTTACAACCCTAATAAAGGCTTTCTGGGAAGTGATATATAATGAGTTAAAGAAAATGTTTAAAAATACTTTCGTTAAAAAACCAGAAGCCTTTTTATTGGGGATAGTGAGTGAAAAGATGCCAAGAAAAGATAAAAGACTTTATGTACGCAACAACAACAGTGACAAGAATTCTTTTAGCCCCAAAATGGAAACAACAAGAAGTACCAACGAAAGAAGAGGGCACATGAAGATGATGGACTTTGCGGAATTGGCGAAGCTGACAGGAAAAATCCGAAACCAGCATGATCAAGTATTCCAAAATGACTGATATTTTAAAGATTACCACTCTAAGCAATTAACATCACTAGCAGGGTTGTCTGAAGACTTGTAGTGGGAAAATTTTCTTCCTTTTTATATTTACTTAAAGCTTTTCACAGTTGGAAAACGCAAAAAAATGCAATGATATATTATAAAGGTTAACTTTGGAAGCCATGAAGCAGGAGGGAAGGAAGTCGCCGGTCTCCAAAGAGCCACAAAGTGGATAACAATGATGTGATTGTATATTATTAAATGGAAAACTAATAACTATATATTATAGTGGGGTGTGGCTGGTTTCCCACCACCCCAAGCCAGGTTCCAAATTCTCTTCCTCTCTGCTGGGCGGGGGGGGGGAGGTCTTGGTCAGGTGGCTTCCACCACTCCTCCTCATCCAGCAAATCCCTGACATGTATAATCTGTCAAAACAAAATAAAAAATAAAAAAATTCCTTCCAGTAACACCTTAGAGGCCAACTAAGTTTGTTCTTGGTATGAGCTTTTGTGTGCATGCACACTTCTTCAGATGCATGCACACGAAAGCTCATACCAAGAACAAACTTAGTTGGTCTCTAAGGTGCTACTGGTACTGGAAGGATTTTTTTATTTTTTATTTTGTTTTGACTATAGCAGACCAATACAGCTACCTACCTGTAACTGTATGTATAATCAGTGTCCACATGGAGGATTTTTAGCGGCGCCCACTCATAGCCCTCCCCCTGCCAGCTACATCGCCTCCCCCGCTTCAGAAGGTGTATCATCGGTTAGGTCAATTTTCACTCACTTTTCACAGGAGAAAGAGTGGGAAATCCATTTTAAAACTCCCAGTGTGGACGCACCCAAGTACAGGCCATATGAGTGGAGCCATAAGCAGACTCTTGGCCAAAGCCTGACTGAGATTTGACTGAACTGCTGCCTGAAGCCAGATAAAATAGCTGTCGGCAGCCAGATTCTTCCTGTCAGCCAAGCATGTTCTGGAGAGTCTCGTGTTGCTTTTAGGTGACCTTACACAAGACACTCTTCTGTCCGTGGGTGATAACACACAACTCCTGGCCCCCTTTTGAGTTTCTGAGCTTCCGCAGAGCAGGGCTTTTTCCTTTTTCCTTCTTTCTTTCTTTCTTCTCAAGTATCCGGAGCCTTCCAAGCGTTTAGCCACATGTGTGTAACGTTTTCTTCCCTGTCTCACGTGACACGAGGCAGAAGCTCAAACATTACACAATAATCAAAATATGCCTCTGGCGAACCTGAGCCAAAAAGCTGAAGCCGCTGCAAGAAAGTGGGAATGCAAATGAAAGAAACCCATTTTTACTAACGTCGAGCAAGGCATTTGAGAATGCAAAGTCGGGAGCCCTTCGTTTAAAGGAAAGGTTTTGCAATAATAGCTAGGAATCCCACGAAGCTGGACAACTATGCTCTGCGGTGAAACATCTGTTTGAGATTCTTCAGCTTTCCTACTGGATGTCAGGATCTTTTTCTGGAAGACATTTGTGCTTGTGAGTACTATTTTTATTAAAATGCTTTCTAAACAAGATGTAACAGCTTGAGCCAATGCATTTTTAAAAGGCTGAAACCCTCATCCCAGTTTCCTGGGAGTAAACCACAATGAATTCAGTACGATTTTCTTCTCAGTAGGTATGGTTAGGCTTGTACTGTGAATCCCACTCGCACACTTATTCTCAGGTAAGTGTGCACAGGATTGCAGCCCTGCAGGCCGGGTACATGTTTACTCAAAAGTCAATCCCTTTGGGTTTCAGCCGGGCACTGTCCCAGGTTAATAGTGTGTAGGATGGCAGTCTTCGAACAGTTAATTCCTTGCAGACTGGATGGAACTCCTTAATCGAGTCAACTGCAAGTTAAAAGGGAGAATGCACTGGGGGAAATGCTGTGTTTAATTTACGAGAGTTGTCTGTCTGTGCAACCCTTGTAAAACTTTCCTCTTGCGCACAGAAACTTTGCAATAGGAAGAGTCACAGGGAATCGTCGTGCTGGTTCAACAGCAGCTAAGCTCCAACTTCTGAAACAGGAAAGGAAAAAAAACCAGAGAGATGGGCCAAGTTCATTCCTGGTAACGTTCTCTTCTCTCTTGCTGAACTCCACACCAGACAATTGCTACCTTTTTAGACTTGAAGAATCCACGCTACCCTTAACGTGTTGTGTCAGGGGTGCCAACCTGAATAAAATATTGTGGGGGCCCAGGTACGCCCCATCCCACATAACTGATCACATGATGTGGTGCACATACACCATTTAAATGCAATGCCCATCAACTTGGGGGGGGGAGCACAGCCCCCTAAAGCAGCTTATTAGGGGGGGGTCCAAAGCCCCCTCAGCCACTAGGGTATGGCTCCTATGTGTCATGTCATTGGGTTTTGATCAGAGGATGTGCTGTTTTTATACTAACCTCCTAGTCCAGTTTCTCCTAGAGACAGGGGTAAATTTAACCCCCCACAAATTCCAACAGTTTAGAAGCTGTAGCCACACAGATTTGGTCTGAAGTGGCAGTTACCTTCAGGTATGACTTTGGGACATACGACTTTTGCCTTTGGAGGTCAAATTAAAGTTTCTAATGGGATCAGACTGCTCCGCTTATCTACCGAACAAAAGCTCAGGTGAAGGCAAAAAAAACAAAAACACAACAACACAACAACAACAACCTCCCATCTTTCCAAATAGCTTCAAATCAACAATAACAATTCAATTTCTTAGTACCCCTTCACCATTAGGTTCCATTGTGGGTTACAACATTAGAAAGATACAAGATTAAAATGAGTTTAAACTATTTACTGTCAAGAAACGGCTGTTGTCAGTTGTCAAAGGATAGAATAAAGATGGGCATCAAATCCTACAGTCTACAACGGAATCCAGCTTCTCTCCCCCTCCCCCCCCCATTACAGTATTGCAGGGTGAGATTTCACCAACACCTTCCTTTCAACAAATAGGACTCAAGAAAATCAAAGGACAATAGCAACAACAATAACTAACAGGACTTGTTACGTTTCACAAGTCAATTCCTGGTCTTAGATCCTGCAGATTACCCCTCCCTCAGACAACTCTCCATTGGCAAGCTAGCTGTAATTTAGCAAAAATGTAGACTTGGGCCGCAGTTTCATACCTACTTGCTGCGACTTCTGTCGAACTCAGGCTATGTACACATTAGTGGCTGAAAACACAGTGAGGTGGTTTCCCACTGCTGTGTTTCAAGTTTCATTCGCGCATTGCTGTCCACACCACAGAGGGGATGGAGATGGATGTCTTCACTCAACTCCCATTACCTGCTTGGTTTCCGCATGCCTGCAGCCCCCCTGAAAGTGGCTTTGTGTTTTCAAATCAGATAGAAGGTGGTTTGAAGGGGAAACGACCTAAATATAGCAGCATTTCTCAAGAAACATTTTGCCTCACAACAACCCTGTAAAGTAGGCTAGGCTGGGAGATGGTGAGTGGTGCAGAGGCTCATGCCTGAGTAGGATTCCCTGTGCCTTGTCTGGCACTCTAAGCACAACACTGATGAGTCAACAAATAATTATATCTGTGCTACTTTTGTTTTCGTGGTTTTTATTACTTTTGAGGGTGGCTTTTATGGTTCATGTTGCAAATGTAGTTGGATCGAGCTTTGTTTTCTTTTCATTGTCAGCTGCCTTGAGCAACTTTACGTTGTAAAAGACAGGATATAAATATTTATAGATATGAGCAACAGTGTCTGAAATGGGAACTATAAAATAGCCCTTTTTAGCAAGAATGGTGGCAAATGTAGATGAATATCCCTACACAGATTCCAGGGCTGAATCACCCCTGCTGTTACTCAAATTCACTCCTGGAGATCCTAGGCTGAAAATTAAGCCTTGGGAAGTTATCCAAAGAGCTGCATGGTTTTTTGGGGGGTGGGCGGTTGTTGGAAGGAGTGTCTCAGATGTGGGTGATTCTGTGTACAGTATTTAATTTCTTCAGCAATCAAGGATCCATTTTAGCTCTGCTGATTGTAAACGCTCTACAGAGTAGAAGGAGTTATGGTCTCCACACAGATTATGGGAACCCACACAATGGGGGAAAAATTACAACTCTCCCCTCCCCATCCAATATGATTTATTCCCACCCCCTCAGTGACTTCCTGTATTTCTAGTTCTTTGCTTGAGGCATCATATGGATGTGCTGTTAGCCTGTTCAAAGATTCAGCTGCCTTCTGCTGAGCCAGGACACTGGTTAATCTTCCTCCATATTGTCTCCACTGACTGGTACAGTCTACTCAGGTTGAAACCCACCCCCCCCCCCCAATAAAAACTCCACCCAGTTAAGAGGATCCTTCTCAGGGGCCTGGCCTAGGTCCTGGGATCTTCATGATATGGTGCTAGTTTTGTTAACAAAAAAAGTTTATTACACGGTTCCTCAAATAACTGCAGTTTTCAAGTGATCGATAGAGGGGCATGGGGACTTTGAAAGTTGTTGGATTACAGTGTTAGAGCTCAGGTATACAGGTATAAACTAGGTTTCAAATGGCTCCTTAAACCACGGTTACAGTTGCCCAAACGGAATGTCTAGTTGCTATTTTTGGGCAATGATTTTTAGAATGATTGACTGTGACTGATTCTCAGTTAAACCTCTGGCTAATTCAGATGACAACCTTGAGCTCAGTTAAGAGCCTTGAGAATTTAAAGAAGAAAAGTCACTTGATCCAGGGACAGTCCACAAATATATTGGCCTGTTCTGACCCGTTTTTCTTAATAGCGACTGCTCCTGCTCAGGCTGCACAGAAAAAGCATTTTGGTTCCAGAAATTCATTTCAATTGTGCAGATAAAACATAACTGATAGAATTCTACAGGATGGGGTATTAGTGTGCAAAAACAGCCCAGATCCAATGATCCCCAGGCATACACCTCCAGATGGTGGAGTTAAAAGGTCCCATCCTAGCACCCAGGCATCTTCACTTGGTTGCAAGCAGTCAAAAGCCAGGTACAAAATGTGCCTGATGCCTGGCTAATTTCAAACACCGCTGGATTAGACCCTTCTTGCTTTGAAAAGAAAGAGTGCCTTATATGTAGGCTGGAAATCACACTGTGTATGAGAATTACCGGTAAGCATCTTACAAGTCTGTATCTCAAAGGCTCCAGCTAATGAGCTCCAGAGGCCACTGGATCGAAAGCCACTCCTTTTCTTGGACAGAACCCCTCTGCAGCAAAAAATAAAATAAAATAAAGAAGGAAGTGCATTTCCCCCACTGTTATAAGAAAAGACTGTTCCCTTTCCCTTATGGGGTATTCCAGAGCCCATATAGTGTCCTTAAGTGGGTTCCCTATTGGTAGGAGAAAATAACAGAGGTCAACCAGAGTACAGTGTTACCTTGTTTTGAGTCCGGGATCCATTCTGGAGCCCCGGACGCTCCACGAAAGGGACGCTCGACAAAGCGCCGCTTTGCGCATGCACACGGAGTGGTTTGCGCTTCTGTGCATGCACGAAGCATGTTTTAGCGCTTCTGCGCATGCGCGAGCAGCAAACCTGGAAGTAACCCGTTCCGGTACTTCTGGGTTTGCTGCGGACATTCGCCAAAATGGACGGTCAACGGGGTGGACGTTTGCAGAGGTATTACTGTATATTGAGAAGCAAAGCTGCTAGTAAGCCTGATCTTTATTAAAGGAACTGTTGCAACAGGGTCCCCACTCCCTACACGCAGGAGGGAGGAGAACCCTGAACAATGGCGTGCAAACCCTTATAATAGACTTTTGAAATTGCCCACCCTATAGCCCAAGACCACCCCCCTAAAACATACATACATACATACATACATACATCACGTTTCCATGCGCTCTGGTTTCCGTCATGGTGTTCCTTTGTGCCAGAAGCGGTTTAGTCATGCTGACCACATGACCCGGAAAGCTGTCTGTGGACAAACACTGGCTCCCTAGGCCTGAAAGCGAGATGAGCATTGCAACCCCATAGTCGCCTTTGACTGGACGTAACAGTCCGGGGTCCTTTACCTTTACCTTTTACCACATACATCACAGAAGAAGGCAATCTACAGCACAAATCCTGCCTGCCATGATACCTGATAATGGTCACTGATTGCATTACCTGGGCAGTCTTGCCATTCTTTTGTGATGGCTATCACTTCAGTTCCTGAATCCAGGTCACAGGCTCACCCTATTCATACACAAATACGCTCTTAAGGCAGGATTTGCAAGCAAATAGACAATGGGAAGGCTTTCCCCATTTGCCTCCCTTCCTGCAGAGGAATATTGGAGGTCATTGGGAGAGTCTATTCTATTTCTATTTCAGACACATGGTTTGTATATTTAGATATGTGTGCATTTATGAATATTTATTATATATTTGAGACCTTAAAAATTATTATAACACCACCTTCCGTGCTTTCCATTCTATCCAGCAGAAGTGGCTGGCCTTTAGATTCAGTGATGGCTGCGCAGCTGTTGTTTCTCAACTGCTGGATTTCTCTGCCTAAGAAGCAAAGTCATAAATGCTGGTATTACCACTGGCAGAGTGGAAGCAACATGTATTTATTCTGGCTTCTCAGTGCTTTAAAAATTAAGTCTGCCTGGAGGCTACAGTCCTTGACCTGGAAATTCTGACTCTAAAACTCAGATGTGTATGTGGACTGGCTGTCATTGCTTAATGCTGTCATTCCCCGTGACGGGGAAATACTTTGCAGATGTTCGGACCCATTCACTTCTCATTACTCTACTTTTTCCCCCCGGATTGAGCTCTGGCAGGTTTTATGTCTGAGGCCCTGGTTGTGACCCCTCCATCCCCCGACTAACAAAAGGGGCATGAGAATTTGATGAAGTTTATACATCTGGTTTTGAAAAGGTACAAGGGGAGATGCTATTGAATAGTCACCAGCTTGTGTATTTCAGACATCAGGTATTAATACAATAATTGTTCAGTGTTAATGGAGCAATTCACCAGTAATAGCTCAGTATGTGCAAAGCAGCTGGAAACAGAGGGAAATAGTGGGCAGGGAAACTTTTCAGAGATTAGCCCCACCCCCAGCCTGCTTTTGCATGCTCTTAATCCCTAAATAACATTAATTTGTAACACATTTTTCCAGCAAGTGATTTGAGATGAGAAGATCCATGGCAAAGGATGCGGTGTGTGTTTCATTCCCGCCCCCGCCCCCGCCCCCCCCAATATGCCACGCACACACAATTTCTTCCCTACTAACCCAGATCTGAGGATAGGCTTGGGAAGTGATGACAGTCTTGTTTTTTATGTTCTGTTACTGGAATTTATACTCCTCCCATCCCTACAGCTCAGAGCAGGAAATGACACCCATATCACACAAACATTCTTACGTACAGTCAAGGTATGTACTGTACATCCTGTTTGAATTCTGTGGGTTTACATATCAGGACATAATAACAAACACCCGTCTCTTAGCAGGTCTTAAAACTAGGTAAATACAGCCTCAGATAAACAACGACACATGGCATATTACACTGTGCCATGGCTTATTTAACAGAAATAAAGCCAAATTCACATAGTACACTGTTCCATGACTTAACAATGTTTAAGATCAGTTTCATTAATGAATTGCCTTTACCTTTCAAATGCATCTAAGATGCTGTTTTATCTTCATAACATCCTTGGAAGGCAAGTCACTGTTTCTCCTATTTTGTAGTTTATGTCCGTTTCCTGAAGCTGAGATTATGATGATAGCAGTCTTAATGGTATTAGTAGTAATGCAATAATGTTTAGCGTTTACATTGCAGTCAAGAGTCCTCAAAGAACTCCATATAAATTATCTCCAGTAATCCCCTTACAGCAGATGGGAACTGATGCTTGCCTGAAGCAACCTGTGCAGTTCATATAAGGAGGACTTGATTGGCAGTTAGCATCATGGCAGTAGTTAAGAGCTGCCCTGGAATTTGGCCGTGAAGGAAGGAAACAGATAAAAAAAGCTAAACGTCACCTTCCTGGTTCACATCAGCTTCCTCTACTTCTGGTGTGACACGAAAGCTCATACCAAGAACAAACTTAGTTGATCTCTAAGGTGCTACTGGAAGGATTTTTTTATTTTGTTTTGACTATGGCAGACCACCACGGCTACCTACCTGTATTTTGCCCATGGCTGTGCTTCAAATTCAAGAGGACAGTCCACTAATCCACACCAATTCAAAAAGCACTTCTTTGTGGATTTTTGTCGTTGTCTTGTTGGGCCAAAACACCCACCCACCCCACTCACACATGAAATCAAAGCTCACCACAGCCAATCACAGACAACAACCTAGGCCAACCCCAAATTCTCTCACCACCAAAGGAACACAAGCAAATAGCAGAGAACCTGCACAAGCAACACTGACACAAAACCCCCCACATATATTAAGTAAAATAGAAACATCCCACCCGCCCCCCACCACTCACCTTCCACCTCTTTCCCCCTTTTCTTCCTAATGTAACACTAATGTCTCAACAAATGAAACTGATCTGTAGAAAATGTAACTTGAAAAAGAGACATTGCACATACTTTTGTAAACCAAGAAATCTAATAATAATAATAATAATAATAATAATAATAATAATAATAGGACTTCTGTTTAACTTCATCTTCCTCATGCTGCAAACTTTCAAAATCCAAACAGCATTGGAAGGGCAACGTGACAACAGAAAGAACTAGGTGGGGATTTTGGCAGTCTGGGGAGAGGATGAATAAAAAGCTAAATGACAAGTTTCTCATTAAACAAGGGAGAATTTGCACACAAGGCTTCACAAAGCCTTTGTCGTGTCAGGGCAGGCCATGTGTTGACTGGATATTGCTAACCCAGCCGTGGGTCTTTATTCCAGTGTGACTGGCTCCCAGCACGACATGTGGCATTGCAGAAGATTCTGGAATGCTCTTGAGATAGATCAGGTTCATGTGCCGTGCCTAGCAGAACTGTGTCACCTAAGCTGCTCCACCATCATCTGCCTGTATGCTCAAGTCAGCCCTTTCCCACCAAGAGTTCTTTGGACATGGACCCTGTGATGCATATGGATTTGTACCCTGTCACTCTCATCTGCTCTGAACCTTGTGGCGCTTACGTGTGACAGCTGCAATACAAGCCCATAACTCTCTGCGTTTGATTTCTTACAGGCGACACCATGATCTCCCTGGTTCTGTTTGTCTGGATTGTGCCCTGCGTGGCCAGTCAGCTTCTCAGCAGCTTTGCGAAAGCAGAAAGTCAGAAAGGTTCCAAGCAGATCATCTGCAGTGTGCCAGGACCACAAGGCCCTCCTGGTGTGCCTGGAGCTCCAGGTTCCCCCGGGACGATGGGAAGGATGGGTTTCCCAGGAAAAGACGGACAAGATGGAAAGGACGGGGAGAAAGGGGAGGCAGGGGAGGAAGGTAAGAGACTACTGCTCCCTTTTAAAACTCAGTCTGTCACAATAGGAAGTGATACAAAGCAGGAACATCCAATTGGGTCAATTCCAACACGGTCCCAGTTGGATGTCTGTTTGCCCTTATTAATGGCGTACTGGTAAATTTTGAAGTGCGGGCACTCTTCATTACACTCCTAATAGCCATGTCCCTTCTAAACCAAATGGTGCAACAAACAAAACTGGACTTTTTACCAGTGCAGCAGACATTACATCTGCATGTCTGGATTGTTGGAGATCTTATTGTTTGAAAACTATGATGGGTCCCTTTTCTTTAGTCGTGAGGCTTGAGTTTCTCACGAGACTCTTGGAGAAACCAGGAACCCAAATGCCACAGGTGCTAATACAGTGGTACCTCGGGTTAAGAACTTAATTCGTTCCGGAGGTCCGTTCTTAACCTGAAACTGTTCTTAACCTGAAGGTACCACTTTAGCTAATGGGGCCTCCCGCTGCCACTGCACCGCCAGAGCACAATTTCTGTTCTTATCCTGAAGCAAAGTTCTTAACCTGAAGCGTTATTTCTGGGTTAGTGGAGCATGTAACCTGAAGCGTATGTAACCCGAGGTACCACTGTATCTCGCATAGTCTGAGCAAGAATGGCGCTATAAGATGTTTCATTGTCTCCTGAAAAATGGGACAACAGCATTATTATTATTATTAGCCAAGTGATCTATCAGTATTAAAACTGTGAAAGGGAATTATGAGGTAAAGAATTATGGGAATTATGTTTCTGCCTTGAAACAGGAGTCAGCGCTCCAACTTTTTCTATTAAAAATAGTGGCGTGTATCCAACATTTCTGCTCGGCTCACACAGCAGACTTCCACATGTGTGACAGATCCCCCTCCTCTCCCCTGTAGCCCCTCACCTACCCTCAAAATCTGCTACAGAGGGTTGAAGGACACCCCACACACACAACAGATTGGGGGTGGCACAGGGAGAGGAGGGAGAAATTGAACTCGGTGAGCATGAGCGGAACTTGTTTTGTGCAGGGCTGGATTCAAACCATGTTTTTAAAAGTCCAGAACCTATTTTCTGTGTGTATGTTATCATGATGTATACTCATTTTCCAGGCTCAGATACCGACAATTTAAAGCAGTGAAAGTAGCTAAATGCTGCCCTGCCCCCACACTCAATATAGAGACAGAATCCGTTATTGAAAGGAATTCCTATTGCACATCCTGGACCGCAGCTGTTGCCCCTGCATGTAGCAATGTCTTGGAAACACCCTAAAACTCCGGTGGCAGCTAAATGTCCAGTTACTTACGGAATTCCATTTCTCTCCTAGGTCCACAAGGCAAGACAGGAAATCCCGGCAAGCCGGGGCCAAAGGGAAAGGTGGGAGCCATTGGCAAAGCTGGTCCTCGTGGTCCAAAGGGCCTGAAGGGGAACCCCGGGAAAAGCGGAGGTGTGGGGAAGAAAGGCCCCAAAGGAGCCCTCGGGGACCCTGGGATGCCAGGCCCCTGCAGCTGTGGGGCAAACAAAGCCAAATCCGCCTTCTCTGTCGCAGTGACCAAAAGCTACCCGAGAGAGAGGCTGCCCATCAAATTTGACAAGATCCTCATGAACGAAGGTGCAAACTACAACAGTTCCAGCGGGAAATTTGTGTGCAGCATCCCCGGCATCTACTACTTCACTTACGACATCACTTTGGCCAATAAACACTTGGCCATTGGGCTGGTGCACAACGGGCAGTACAGAATAAAAACGTTCGATGCCAATACCGGGAACCATGACATAGCTTCTGGCTCGACTATCCTATCCTTGAAGCAGGATGATGAGGTCTGGCTGCAGATATTCTACTCGGAACAGAACGGACTCTTTTATGACCCTTACTGGACAGACAGCCTTTTCACTGGCTTTCTGATCTATCCTGACCAGGATTATCTCAATGAAATATAAAGGGAAGACTGTCGACAACAGCAACACCAGCCAACTGTAACAGGAAGTCAGACATGGAAAATGAGAGCTGGAATAATATACATTCAATATTCAATATTCTTTGAAATATTCCCATCTTTGCAGAAGCAGTCCTAACCTGGACTGTGTCCCAGAGGCGTTGCTGCCATGTTTTATAGATGATGGTCTAAGCCCAGGGTAGTCAACATGGTGAGCACATGTTGATGAACTACAACTCCAAACATCTCTGAACATTGGCGAAGTCCAACAGTACAGTGGTACCTCGGGTTAAGTACTTAATTCGTTCTGGAGGTCCGTTCTTAACCTGAAGCGTACTTAACCTGAAGCACCACTTTAGCTAATGGGACCTCCTGCTGCCGCTGCGCCACCAGAGCACGATTTCTGTTCTTAAGCAGAGTTATTAACCTGAAGCGTACTTAACCCAAGGTACCACTGTATCTAGAAGGCATCATGTTGCCTACCTCAGTCTAAGCTTTGGTGTTTCTTTGTGTTAGTCTGTGGGCCCCCTTAAAGAATCAGCCTAGCTTATAAATTCTGAGCAGTCAGATTTTTCATCATTTGTGGCCAGTGGCCACTGCAGTATAATTCCCCCCAAACCCAGCAAGGCAATCCAAGTATATGTTGAAACATATCCATTTACAGAATGACAAATTATAAAAACTTAAAAATTGTAATGCCCTCTTCCCAAATCATTTAGATCAGTGTTTCCCAAACTTTATCAAAAACGAAAGACCAAATTTTGCTTCTTTGTCCCAATAATCTGCATGTATCCTGAAACCTGTCAGGCACAGCCCCTCCTTTGGCTAATCTAATCAAGTCTCTTGTTCTCCATCTTTTAAACTCAAATGACAACATCACCTCTGGGTTTTTCTAAAACACCTTTGTTTGCTCAACATCTATCCTGATGAAGTGTTCTGGAGAACTCCCAAAAGGTTGCCCACAACTTTGTGACATTTGAGTTGGTCCTAAGGAAAGTGTTGCTATCTGCAGCTTAAACAAAATAAAAAAAAATTCCTTCCAGTAGCACCTTAGAGGCCAACTAAGTTTGTTCTTGGTATGAGCTTTCATGTGCATGCACACTTCTTCAGATACACTGAAACAGAAGTCACCAGACCCTTATATATAGTGAGAGAGTGAGGAGGGGTATTACTCAGAAGGGTGGTGGGAATGGGTGATTGGCTGATAGGTGTGGAAAACCTGTTGACGACTGTTAACGACTGCAATTGGTCTTACAGGAAAAAGCAAGGGGTGAGATGGCTAAAGATAGCTTTGTCATGTATAATGAGATAAGAATCCAATGTCTTTGTTCAGACCAGGTCTCTCCATGGTTTTAAGTTTGGTAATGAGTTGCAATTCAGCAACTTCTCTTTCCTGTCTATTTCTGAAATTCCTTTGTAGTAAGACAGCTGTCTTGGTAACTTTGAGCTCATCCCTATCCCTCAGCCAAACCTACCTCACAGGGTTGTTGTGAGGATAAAATGGAGGAAGGGCAGAAGCATGTATGCTGCTTTGAAATCCTTGGAGGGGAGGCAATGTTGTTAATGAATAATAAATAATTAGTAAAGGAAAAAAGATAAATAGAAACCATCAACATGTATCAGCCACTTGAGGCTTTAATGCTGTATGTATACTGCCACCTAGTGACTACCATCCTCATTGCACAAGGTGCTGCCTGAACAATACAATTTTGCAACCAAGCACTGGTGTTTTCACGTGCCTTTTAACATGCTCACTGCACATACAAGCAAATGATGCCATGCACTTTTAAATGTACAGAAATCCAGGTGTGGTTTTTTCCCAATCAGCTGAGGGTGGGTGGCTTGCCATTTGCATTTTCAACCCTTAGGAACGTTTTGTCGGTGTTTCCTGGTACAGACTTTACATAACAAATGAATAATAAAAATCCAGGTTTTTTGGTGTGCACTTCCAGGAGGTGAACAAGAAATGTTTCCATGTGGTTTTTTCCCATTTGTCAATATTCATTGGTATTCCACTGCTCTTCCACACCATTGATGTTTATCAGAATGTAGCAGAGGTGTTTCCCTCTCACCTCAGTCAATTTCCCCCCCCCAACCTTTTATGTACTGGGCATGTTCATTTCTGTACCCATACCTGCAAGTGAGCAAGAGTAAACATTTACCAGCCTTAGATACTATGTTTCACAATGGGCAAAATGGAGACTTGTTTTCTTGATGGGAAGCAGTATCTATTTCCATTTGTTTTGTTTTGTTTTTGTTTGTTTGGTTGGTTGGTTGGTTGTGTTTTAATACTGAGCTCTTCTACAAGACTTGTTACAGAATTGTGCAAGAAGGTTCTTGTGCTAGACTTCCACATTAGAATCCTTTTTTTAAAAAAAAATCCATTATATGCACTGATCCAACAACAGACTGAAAAAAGTGAAGCCCAGTATTTTTGTACTACTTGAGACTTGAAGTACATCATTGGTGGTCTGTTCCACTGAATTGGTGAGGGACATCCTCTTCCACACAGCTAGAGGGATTGTGATTATCTTTACAATGGAAGAAATATCACAAGCAATCAAGTGAGAATCAGCATGAGGAGTGGTGACATTGTAGAAATTTATGGGTGATAATTTGGTCTGGACTGCTTTAACAAATGCTTCTTCTAATCAGAACAGGGAATCAATGCACTGCTTCCAGTTTAGATTATGCACCATTGAATTCACTAGGATTCACTTCTGAGTACATACAGTTAGGATTGCAGCTTTACATCACAAAACAAGGAATTCTGTGCTCATGATGCATATTCATATGCCGACTAACCTCAGCAAGCGAGGCGCACGTTACATTTTATTCTCTTCCTCCTATATCCTTCAAACATGTTAGACAGCCTTAACACTCAGGAAGAAGCTGAGCAGTCATAGCACATCCATACTCGGAGTGAAGACTCTGTTGCTGATGGCATACCTTTAAGCAATGGTAAAGACTTCCACTGGGACACGAGTGGCGCTGTGGTCTAAACCACAGAACCTAGGGCTTGCCGATTGGAAGGTTGGCAGTTTGAATCCCTGCAATGGGGTGAGCTCCTGTTGCTCGGTCCCTGCTCCTGCCAACCTAGCAGTTTGAAAGCACATCAAAGTGCAAGTAGATAAATAGGTACTGCTCTGGCGGGAAGGTAAACGGCATTTCCGTGCACTGCTCTGGTTCACCAGAAGTGGCTTAGTCATGCTGGCCACATGACCCAGAAGCTGTACGCCGGCTCCCTCGGCCAATAAAGCGAGATGAGCGCCGCAACCCCAGAGTCATCCGTGACTGGACCTAATGGTCAGGGGTCCCTTTACCTTTAAAGACTTCCACTGGGTATTCCGAGATTCTGATGTTTTGACAGTTGGGCAGTTGTTAAAGAGAGTTCTCAGAGATCCACTCAGAAGGAAGTTCATCCTTTTTTTTTACAGATCTCATATACCTGGTAATTATTTTAAGACTTTTATCTTCTCCAATAAATTCATGTGAGATGGCTCTCTTACAATATAGCTACAACCAATGACTATGCTAAGAAAGACCACCTCTGTAAACTAGCTACTTCTAGGGACACCACTGTAGCTTGTTATGCCAGGAGCCAACCTTGCAGGTGAATTTGCCTCTGGGAGGGGGGTACCTTAGTGAGGCTCTAGAAATGGGGAAGGCAATCTGCAGCCCTTGTTTAATTTCACAAAGGTGGAGGGAACCCAGTAAGAAAGAAACTATTTTAGGTTCCCGCCCCCCAAAAATGCTGCTCTTCTGTCAATTTAAATCAGGGGTGGGGAAACCTGTGGCCTTTCAGAGGTCACTATGCTCCAACTCCCATGAGTCCCAGGAAGCATAGCCAATGGTTAAGAATGATGGGTGTTGTAGTTTGGCAACATCTGGAGGGACACAGGTCCCCCACCCTTGACTTACAACTGTTTTAGGGTATTGTGATTTATAAAATTAATATTATTATATAGTAGTAAGGTTGAACACGCCTAGCAATATGCTGATTATTTCTAAAATTAAGCATCTGCTGGTAGGCGGTAAGAAAAAATAAGAATAGAAAGCTTTAATAAGAAGAAAAAGTGAGTTTTTGAATGTTTAAATTTTGTAAACCATTGCCTTTCCCATGTTGTGAGCCCCAAAATCAGATTTCCTGCAGTCAGGATACTTACTGCCAGTTCCTGCCCACATGTCTCACAGTGACATAACATAGCCATTATGTGCCTTCCGCAGGTCAAAGAAATCAAAGTACTTTTAAACCCCCGCTTCCATGCCAACAGATATGGGAGCTGAAGTTCGCAAGACTCTGGAACGTGTCTATAGCTGAATACGATAATAAACCAAGGGTGAGTGGCCATGGAGGTTTGTATCTCATTATCTTGCTGGGTTTGTAAACACGTTACAAGGATGCCTCACTTTTCAGCATTTCCACCATTCATCTCAACTCTTGTTTCTGCATCACTCTACCCAAAGATGTACATTACACTCTGGAAACTACGACATGTGATTTCAGAAATAATTTGTTTTCATCTGTGTATATATGGCATTGGAATTGTGGAAAGGCAGACATAAACTTCTAGCTGTGCATTTTATAAGTGACAAGCAATGCATGGCTCCAGTTTCAGTATAAATGTAAAGTTTGATGTTGCTGTGAACACTAGAAGCATCACCAGATTGTGCGTTCCACTCAGCTGGCACTTTTGTTTACTTGGCAACGAGGTCTTGGATAAGGAAACGCTACTCTCCAGATTCCGATTCTAGAATTCTAGGATTACCATAGTGGCCTGTTCTCTAATTTGTTACATTTTCTTCTCAAGCATGACACCTAGGTAGGCTCTTAAGAAACAACATGAGAAATTCCCTGTGTTGATTGGTGTGCAGTTTCATTCCAAATTGAAGTAAAAAAATTGCTCTAGGTTTTACATGTCTAACCTGCCTTAAGCAAGGGAGTAAACTAGAAGGCTGGTCTCAAAAGTTTGTATTCCCCTGAGCTATTGCATTCCATCCTGTTTAACTTCAACCCCTTCTGTGGGCCAGGAGAGCTATCAATGCCCGAATCTTTCCGTTTCAGTGTATCTGAAGAAGTGTGCATGCACACGAAAGCTCATACCAAGAACAAACTTAGTTGGTCTCTAAGGTGCTACTGGAAAGAAGTTTTTATTTTGTTTTGACTATGGCAGACCAACACGGCTACCCACCTGTAACTCAAATCTTTCCATTATTCCTCACAAAGATATTACACATTCACTTTCATTCCTCTCAGTCTTTCCCCATTCTTGCTTCAGCTCTGCAATATCCCACCTGTTCAGTGTCCTCAGTTCCTCGGCAGCTGGAAAGCAGGTGGGAGTTTGCCACATGAAGGCTGTCCCTTCAGGCGGAGAAGTATGGCATTATGATTCTGCCCTGCAGACTATTATCCATCACCAGGATAAGCAAACATCTATCTGATAATAGATAAATTGCTATTGTTATTACCTGCCCTTCGCCCTAAGGTCCTAGGATGGGTTATGTGAATTAAAACACTATGTTAAATCAGTTAAAAACGACCTGTTGCATGGATCGACAGTGCAAACTTAAACCATGTCTACTCAGAAATAAGTCCTGTTAAATTAAAATGAGGCTTGTTCCCAGGTTGCTTTCTTAATACGGCAAGAAAATGTGTTGAGGCCGGCATTACATTCTCCTTTAAATGCAGCTTCTTCTTCTTATTGGGGAAGGGAGGAATCCTGCAAGCCATTGAGCTTTGAACTGGGCCAGTTTTGGAGGATTGGGGCACGATCCTACTTACAGCGGTGGGAGACGAGCACCTATTACAGCAAAAGCCTCTTCCCTCGGACTACAACCGAGTCGGTCCGTCACCCATCTACGACCTACACCCGTTAGTGCCTCCGATGTGATCGGACCCCTTGCCTGGATTACCGTAGTTCGTTTTGAATGAAGCTGCTGCGGTTTGGGCGCCTCTCTCGAAATTCCCCCGCAGGAGAAGCGGAGCAGCAGCAGCAGCAGCAGCGCCGAGAGGACCGGGACAGGGGAGAGGGGCTCGGGCGGCGGTAGCCTTGGCGTTGGTTTCAGAGGAAGCGGGAGGCGTAGGAATCCACGGGCGGACAGACGAATGAATGAATGAATGAGCGAGCGAGCGGGACTCCCCAGCGCGAAAAGGAGCGCGGGAAGGCTGCTTTTACGAAAAGAAGCGAAAGGGCTCCGTGGTGCGCGCGCGTGCGCAGTGCGGCGCCGGCGTGTAATCTCCCCCCTCCTCCTGCTCCTGCTCTTGGGATCTTCCATCCAGAGCAGGAGCTGCGGGGGGAGGGAGAGGGGGAGGCGGAGAGAAGCGGCTAAAGGGCGGGGAGATCACCTTCTCGCCCTCCACCAGCTACACCGCGGGGAGCGAGAGGGGGGCGGATGTGCATCTCACCTCCGCCCTTCCCGCCAGACTCTAAGTTCAACATTGGGGAGGGGGGCGCGCGCGCAGAGAGATAAGTTTAAATGCTCCCCCTTCTGCCTGGGCTGCAGTATTTTTCCAGCAAGAAATAGCTGGATGCCGGGTAGGACAAAGGCTGGGGATCCCGGTTTGGAGGGTAAAGAGAGGCAAAAAGGTAAGCGCTGCGTGGGCGGGCGCCGTCTTCGCAGTTTGTGGGGAGTTGCAAACTGCGGAGGGGGGGGGAGTGTCGTGCAACTTGCAGTTATGGTTCTTTTTAATTAAAGGTAGACTGCCTTTAAACAAAGAAGTTGTGCAGTTATGAGTGCTTTAGCAGACCGGGAGTGGGTGGGGGGGAGGGAAGAGAGAGAGAGAAGTTCGTTCCCAAATCTTTGGAGGTAGTCAAGGTAACAGCCTTGGTGAGATCTCTGCAAAGAAGTGATGGCGGCGAGGAGGTAGTAGATCTCTCAGGTGCCCTCCCTTCGGATGGACTGGTGCACATGGAAGCGTCCTTGGCGGCTTTTCCGCAAAAGGAAAGGGCGCGGGGAGGGGGAGGGACCCGTCTTGCAGGTAAGGCAGACCTGTGCCCGCCGAGATTCCTTGGGCGACTGTAGCTGCATGGGAATCTGTAATTGTGGGGACGCTTTAATAAAGCAGGGAGAAAACCCGGGTGTTTAATAGAAGTTCGGTGGACTGAATTGGACCCCGGTAGAAAACTTGGATGTAATTGCCCTTTTCCCTTGCCGTCTCTCTCTTTGGGCGCGGCGGAGGCGAGGAAGGTGAAGGATGTTACAACTAAAAGGTCTCGGCCAAAAGAACTTAATAACAGCCAGATCCCATGCAGGGACATGTGCCCTGAAGCCTGTTGATTTCCGTAGGATCGGGCTGTTAGGCTACAACCCATAAACAACTTGACTAGATAGAAAATGTTGTTGGTTAATCTGGTTCACTGTTTATTTCTCCCTACCTAGGTATTGCCTTTTCCCCCAGACCAGGTTTTGGATGGGAAGTCTAAAGATGGAAGAGCCATGGTGGAAAGGAGACCTTGCAGCAGAGATTCATCAGACTTTGAGGTTGAAGGTCAGTTAGCCTCCCTGTCTCTGCACTCTTACCTGCTCTGCCTTTGCTGTGTCCAAAATTTTTTTTCATGGTGGTTGATTCTTACAGTGAAAGACTGCAGTCCTCAAGGCACTTTAAATGGGAGCAAGTTAGAAGTACATTGCATCTAACACAGTGTAAGGAAATGTGTATAGGTTGCTCTGTATGGAAGAAAGATACTGAATAGGCCCCCCCCCCCATCTACCTCTAGAAGAAAGCAATATGTAATTACTCTGGACTCCATGGTAGTGTTGATTCATATCCTGCTGCCATGTAGTGTGCTGTTGGAAAACAAAACAAAATCTTAAATTGATGCATTCAACCAAATTATTTTTCAAGGTGGATGAGAGTCTGTATTGCATGCTTAAAAGATTGGCTCACTCTCTTCAACTCTCTTGCAAAAACTGGTAAGAAGTCACTGTTGATTAAAGAGGGAGTGAATAGATAGTTTAAAGCAGGAGACTGAATGTGCCAGTCCTAAAGGCAATTATTTAGATGCAAATCTCGTTGGAGTCAATGGGATTTGTTTGCAAGAAGATATGTGGTTAGGATCAGCAGCTTTTATGGAAAAGAGTGTGGTGATGCAGACAAGGAAGAGGGCCATATGAAAGCAACTTTTCACTGGGGACTTGATAAGGACACATTCATGCTAAGAGGGATATGCGTGAAAGGGGTGTTGCATTGCAAATGGGTCAGCGAGTTGAGATAAAGCTGACAGTACAGGTTTGTCCTGAATGAGCCCCCTCCCTGAGCGTATTCAGTGATGCACCATTCTGAGCTCCTAGAGCATAAAATACATACATTTACAAAGAAATGTCTCTCGACTGTGTTAAATTCCTTATTAGTTTTGGTGAAAATCCTTGCTTTAATATTGCGGATGCTGTGCACCTGTGCTGGTCTGAAGTGGTTACCGCGGTGCTGTTCCTTGAAAGCCTGCTCAGGTTCCTGTCCTCCACTATACCTAGCTTTTTGTCCTGTCCCTCCTCCGTGAGAGATGTTTCCTCTGTCTGGGGGTCTGTTCCCATGTCTTGCAAAGGCAATTCTTTATGGAGGGAGGGCCTTGAACAGGTGTCAAGCATGACTTGGGGGAAATGTGTCTTAGGTTCATGTTTCTGCTATTTGCAAGTATGGAGGGGTTGTCTGCATGTCGAGTGTTGCGTCTCAAATTAATCAAAAGCCTTGTGGCACCTGAAAGACATAACAAAATTTATTATGGCATAAGCTTTTGTCAACTGCAGCCTGCTTCACTAGATGTATGAAGCATCATCCTGAGATGACAGGTGTATATGCACATGGAAAGAAAGAAAGAAAGAGGGGTTAGCTGTGAAGTTAGAGGGAAATGGAGATGTAGGAAAATACAGGTGGTGATAATTATGTTAAAGTGTGGGCGTATGTACAATCATTAGTGATCTTTCACAAAGCATTGTTGAGGATAACATACACATTCTGGCATGGGTAAGCCTTGAAGCATGAGGGTAATCTAAGAAACTGTCATGGACACAATGGAAGATCTTTTCACAAAAGGAAAACTGGTAATTCTCAGAACCCTCCACCAGCCCACACAAAACAGGCAATAGCAAATAGGCTGCAGGGCATATATTTCTCACCCCTCCTGCACCTTCCTTTGGCTTGTATTTTTCCATTGTTCATTGTGTTCTTCGGTTACAATTGGAATATGTCAAAGTGAATATACTTGTTCAAGGTGAAATTTACACAGGAAAAGTAACTTGAATTGTGTGTGTTCTTTGGAAAGAAAATGATGTATAGCTTTGTCTTTGTGTGTAACTTATATATATATGTATAGCTGAATGAAATGCCACAATAGAAAGTTGCCCTGGGTCCTTTTAAATCCTGGGAAATAATGAGCAAATGTCAGGATTTCATTATAATTTGATTTCGTTATCATTTGGCACACCTGTCCTTCTCAGCAGTAAGTAGATAGTTTGGATGGTTTGCCAAGAGCAACAAAAGCCCCTGAGTGTCTCAACTAGCCAGAGAAAAATTCTCATCCAAGGGTTGGTTCACTTGAGTTTCCCATGTGGCATACACACACGGCAGAGAACTGCCAGCCAACAAATTAAGCAAACATAGCAGAATTCTGCAAACATAATAATCGTAACTGTTTTTGTTAATTTTTTTATTTTTTTGCATATGTAACGGTCATCGTACACTTTTGTAAAACATTGTATATATGATAAATAAACGATCTAAAAATTAAAAAAAGAGAGAGAACTGCCAGCCAATCGAAAGAGAGTATCCTGCACTAGGAATTCGTACTGTATGTGTATTTTAAGCCACACACATTCTAATTTTAAACATGTACACAACGAAAAATACCACCTGTGAATTAGCCCCAAGGCTTGAAGGAGAGGGTTATGTAATACTTGGTTGTCTTTAAGCTGCTACTTTTTTATATATGTACCATACTTTTCCGTGTATTAGATGAGGTTTTTTTACTCTAAAATAATGTTTAAAAAAAAAACCTGGGGTTGTCTTATACACGGATAGTGGGTAGGGGTGACGGGTGATTGGTTGCAGCCGCGAGCTGCAGATTGTCATTGGCGATTTGGTGTGTGATTGGTGGCTTTGGTTTGGCTGCCGCTGCGTCAATTGTGCTTGCGATTTCCTTTCGCTGTTGGCGATCGGGCAGACAGGCAGACGCTTGTTGCAGACTCAAGTGATTGTCAGCGAGTGACGTGAGCAATTGTAACTGTCGGGTTATTTACTACACTCCCCCCCCAAAAAAAACCTCAACAACTCTGGGCCATTTTCTAAATTTGGGGTCCCCAAAAATAGGGGGCATCTTATACACGGAAAAGTACAGTATATGAAGGATAGATCATCTCAGTTTTGTATATGTAACCCTTTCTGACATCAAACAAGAAGATGGAGGCATATGTTACTTTTAAAAAAAATATCCATTTCTTTTTCAAAAAACAGTAACAATCACACACTTATTTACAATAAAGAATGAGTTACAGGTAGGTAGCCGTGTTGGTCTGCCATAGTCAAAACAAAATAAAATAAAAAATTCCTTCCAGTAGCACCTTAGAGACCAACTAAGTTTGTTCTTGGTATGAGCTTTCGTGTGCATGCACACTTCTTCATTGCAAACAGTTTGTGAACCTCTGGACTCGTGATGTCATGGCACTGTGTCCATCCGCTCTGCACTCTGTGAGTGGAGTGGCAAACTGTCTGGTTCCTAAATTGCACAAGGAACCTATGCAAGCACAATTTTATGCATGTGAATGGCAGCAGCAGCAGATCAGGGGTTGGGGACCGACAACTCTTCCTCCTGCACTTGTCATCACATGAGGGAGAGGGACTCCACGCCTGTTTCAGTGTCTATTAAGGCATGGCAACAGCCTGGGCTGAATTTCACAAAACTTTGAAGCAAGTAGGGATTGGTAAGGTTTACATTGGAACTTAATCATTCAAAAGCCACCATGTAGTTATTCCAGGTAAGTGGACTGGTGACTGGAGACATCAGAAGGCAAACGAAACAATGTTTTCAAGTGGCAGCAGTCTGTGGGATCAAAACTTGCCCATATACACGTGCAATGTGTAGGGCATTCGGTTCATTTGTATGTGCTTTTAAGCCTGTTTTTGTGCCTTGTACTTTATTGTACAGTAAACACAATCTTTTTCCAGTAACCCACAAGCAGTGTCGGCTTAAAATAACGCAATATATTTGTGTAGGGTGCCTTCTTTTACCCAAATTGCCATGCCCCAGTGCCCCACTTCAGCCCAAGCTTTTTCTGAAAAGGTTTGCAGTTGTACCCCACCCTACCCCACATTGTGCAATTTGGAACAAGATGTAGGCCATGCACCATTTGACATATGGCTCCTTGCTTGCGTTTGCAAAATTAAGTTCACATCCTCAAATAGAAAGGAACATAAATGGATTGCTGACTCCCCAATTGTACTGTGCTTCTGAATGTAACTTTAGAGAGGGATCGAGTCCTTGGAAATCCCCCTTATTATTATTATTATTATTATTATTATTATTAAAGAGTACTTGGGAGGGGAAATGTTTTGGAAGTGGAAAAGACAACATTGTTGCTGTTGTTTAATATTCCAAGCAAATGTTCCAAGACACACTTCTGACTAGAAATATTGCTCTGAAATTGATTCTTAGGCATATTTCACTGTATTTGGCAAAGGATGACGTCCTTCCGTGTCAGCTTGTCACGCAACAAGCTTACTCTTGCATTGCTGGGCTTTTCCTCCTCCTCCTCCCCTTCATTCAGCACCAGATCTCTTGAAGATTTGTCAGGCCCTTCAGAGCAGATGTGGACAGCAGAGGGAATGAAATCCGTGTTGTGTTCCCTGGCGCAGTGTTGGAGAGTGCCTACAGTATTTATTGGGTGCCCAGCAGATGATGTGATGGTGTCCATACTGCTGAGATGAGAAACCTGTGGCCCTTCTGATGTTGGACTACAGCTCCCATCATCCCTGACTGCTAGTCATGCCGGCTGGGGCTGCTGGGAGTTGGTTGTCCAACATAATCTGGAGGACCACAGTTTCCCCATCCCTGCCCTACTGACTTCACATGACATTGGTTCTCATTTAGAAATGCCAAATGTCTGTGGAGGAGTGATGGCAGAATGATGCACAGTCCTCTACCAAATGGCGTGTCAGTACAGGTGGCGGCCATTTTGCATGCGTTAGGTGTGATCTCAGATGCACAGGTCATTTTGGAAAGAAAATGTATGCACATGGCTTCTATGTTGTGGTGCATTGTCAGCCTACGTACCTAAGCTGCTTACAAAGCCATCAGGTGCAGCAAGCCTCTCATTGAAATCTACTGTAATTATACTCCTATACAGTAAATATTTATTGTAAATGAAGAGTTGTGTTCATGGGGTGGGGTGGGGTGTAAAGGTGGTGTTTTTGAGTTGTACAGTGAGCCTTGTAGAATTCCTTGCTAGCTGGAAGGTGGGGTGTTTTGGTTTCAGTCAACTTTTCTGGAAAGCTGGATCCTTCAAATACAGCCAGCTCAACTCCATCCCTGACTGGGATGTTTTTAAAACCTTCATCTGGAACATGGGTAGGCAAACTAAGGCCTGGGGGCCGGATCCAGCCCAATCGCCTTCTAAATCCAGCCCAAGGACGGTCCGGGAATCAGCGTGTTTTCACATGAGTAGAATGTGTGCTTTTATTTAAACCGCATCTCTGGGTTATTTGTGGGGCATAGGAATTCGTTCAATGTTTTTTTAAAAAAATATAGTCCGGCCCCCTCCAAGGTCTGAGGGACAGTGGACCAGCCCCCTGCTGAAAAAGTTTGCTGAGCCCTGATCTGGAATCTGCTGAGGTCAAATGAGATGTTGCCTCTTGGAACAAGACTGGAGGGCTCCATCTAATTGTAATGTTAGCTTGTGAATGGGCCTTGTGTCTAAATAGACAGATAAGCATGCTTGCCTGAGGAAATGGGTCCTCTTCACCTTCGCATAAATATTTACAGTGCCGTCCCTTTATGTAAGAGGTCTTATCTTGCAAGTTGGTTAAGAAGTAATTAATGAACTGGCTTCTCCTTTTAAAAACTAATTTCGTCCATTTTCTTACTTTTAATACAGTGGACCTGTAAGTGGGCTTCAACTTTAAATTTCTTGTCTGAGCTGCAATTTCATTTTATACAGTTTGATTAAATAGTGCCCAAAATGACCATGTAAGTCATTGAAAAGTTATTGACTTGTTCTGAACCCATAAATGGGTGGTTTCTAAATTCTTTACTTCAAGAGCAAACAATGGAAGATAAACTTTTCTTTTGAATTTGCCTTTGGATTCCAACCTTCTGCTGAATTTGCCTCTAGGCCAAACAAGACCTGAAGCCAACTCCTTGAGTGCCTAAATTAACATAAGTTTTCTAGTGTAAGTAGCAGCTGTTGGGGCCCTGAGCAGGAATGAGAAGTTTACTCCAAAACACAGAGAGAGAGAGAGAGAGCGTGCGCGCTAGCTTTTCCCAGGTCTAATAGGTATGACACAGTTGTTAATGAAAAATTAGCTGTACACCTGTAGGGCTGGTTTTAACTATGCCAAGCAGTTTATACATTTGTACAATAAATAAAATAATAGCTCCCTTTAAAAACTAACAATTATTGTGGCAGTCCATGAAAAGTTATACCATCATAAATGTGTTGGTTTTTAAAGGGTGCAGAAAACTGTTTTTTTCTTTATAAATAATGTTGGTTCCTCGTCTTGAGCCCTGTGGGAGGGGATTGCTAGCTGATGGTGGATTATTATTATTATTATTATTATTATTATTATTATTATTTAGTTCGGCTCTCCCCCTGTCCATTGCCTGATTCTCAGGAGTATGAATAGTTGTCGCAAGTTTCCATTGCCTTTCAAAACAGGTTGGATATTCATCCAGAACAAAAGCTGGGTTGCTTTTTATTGCGTTAGTTGCTAAGCACTTGCCAGAACAGGTGGTGGGTGGTGATCTGTGGATTTTGGCATCTGAAATGGATATTCATGTTAATACCCCTTCTCTCTGTCTGTCTGTCTGTCTTTCTTTCTTTCCTCCCCCTCCTTTGTGTTGCCATAGGAGCTGAAACTGCCCGTGTACAAGGCCCATTCTCCGCAAATCGGGATGCGGCGCTATTTTGCTGACCTCTTGGCCATCCTTAGCAGCCGCTGCCAGCTCTGCCCCACAGCCAGACACCTTGCTGTGTACTTGCTGGATCTCTTTATGGACCGCTATGATGTTGCTGTCAAACAACTATATGTCATCTCGATTGCCTGCCTCCTCCTTGCAAGTGAGTAAGCTTACCTATTAATGCATACATGCTGTTGCGGTTATTACTTGTCCGTAGGGGGACAAGTAAGCTGTTTATCGGTTAAATGCCCTGAGCATTTTTTATTTCAATTCATTAAACAAAATATTTTTAGGTTGTTTATTTTGAGCAGGTACCATCTCAAGCATTTTTGAAACCATGAAACAGGAAAAGACTATTGGTCCTGCTCAGAGGAGTATGATATAGTTGACTCTTCGCAGTTTAAGTGTCGCTTTTACGGTGAAACTCGAAAAATTAGAATATCGTGGAAAAGTCCATTTATGTAAGCAATTGTTTTCATTAGCTACTGGAGTTTAATATATGAGATAGACTCATGACATGCAAAGTGAGATATGTCAAGCCTTTATTTGTTATAATTGTGATGATTATGGCACAGCTGATGAAAACCCCAAAGTTGAAATTGTTAATTTGGGGTTCTCATCAGCTGTACGCCATAATCATCACAATTATAACAAATAAAGGCTTGACATATCTCACTTTGCATGTCATGAGTCTATCTCATATATTAGTTTCACCTTTTAAGTTGAATTACTGAAAGAAACGAACCTTTCCACGATATTCTAATTTTTCGAGTTTCACCTGTAGAACAGAGCATCAACAACTTTACCTAGAATTTCCTGCACTGATGTACTTCGTTTTTGCTCGTATGGGGAGGAGCCTTAAGTTTCAAGCTGTGCTTAAGAGAAAAGGGATTCTCAGCTGAGTAACAGGTTCATTTTTATGCCCTTTAAATGAGGTCGTGGGTCTAAAGGTCTTTTACTTCAGATCACCCCTTGCATTACAGTACTATATTATCCAGAGCCATCACATTGATATTTAAATATTACTTGATAATTGTGGAATGAGCCCATGGAAAGGGGTTCCTGTTACATTTAAAGGGCACCTTTGACTCCCTGCCATGTTATATTCATGGAGAGCAGATACGGTGCCAGTTTATTCTCAAATTGCAGCCCTTTCTATGTACTTGCCTAGTGATCCATCTTGAGCTATATCCTCCTAGAATCCCTTTAGTTTTTGGCCACTTTAGAGAAACATAGTTGTCAGCCTTGCAGAGAGACACATGTCCTAATAACCCAAAGCTTTTTACAAAGGAGAAAATGCAGGTGGGTAACTTCGGAACCAACCCTTAGAGTAGCCTTCTGCAATGTGGAGCCCTGTGCATGGTCCTCTCTGACCACTGACCATGCTAGTTGAGGCTGATGGTGAATTGGGGTCCAACTTCGACAGGGGGTCCAAGAACAAGTTAGAGAAGTCTTGTTTAGAGCCTCTCAAGTCTCTTTTTAAAGACTACAGGTGGCAAAGGCGGATTAACCAGGCCAAGATAGACAGGATCTACTTTTTGCCAACCTCATGCTTGCATAGCTTGTCCTGTTAGCATGTTGTATATATTCCTGCCAAAGTTGCTATACTGACATAATATTTTGTCTGTTTAAGGATGATGATGATGATAATAATAATAATTTATTTGTTCCCCAGCTGGAGCAGGACTCAGGGCGGCTAACATCATAAAACTAACTCAGTATACAAAGAACATAAAAACAGGCAATCAGTTAATTAAAATACATCTTAAAATTAGTTCAGAGCAAATTAAAATCTGGACAGATGGCAGTCCACAGGTAAAATTGAGAGTGGTTAATATTCTCCAGGGCCAACTGTTACCACTGGTCTTATAAAGGACCTGTGAGCGGGCTAGGAGGCCTCTTTAATGCTTGTTCTTATACAGAAAGAAAAGAATCAGACTGAACCCCGACCAAAGGCCTGGCGGAACAGCTCCGTCTTGCAGGCCCTGCGGAAAGATGTCAAATCCCGCAGGGCCCTGGTCTCTTGTGAGAGAGCGTTCCACCAGGCTGGGGCCACGGCCGAAAAGGCCCTGGCTCTGGTCGAGGCCAGTCTAATCTCCCTGGGGCCTGGGGTCTTCAGAGTGTTATTATTTACAGACCTTAAGGTCCTCCATGGGACATACCAGGAGAGGCGGTCCCATAGGTATGAGGGTCCTTGGCCATATAGGGATGAGCATTGTGTCACAGTAGGTTTTTTTTTTTTTGGTAAAGTTAGGCCAGTCCTTGATGAGTGTGGCCGCAGTGTTTTCAGAAGCATCTAGATTCCAAGGGAGCAATCTAGAAAGGAGATAAGAAAGTGGTTGTAAAACTACAAAAGCAGCAGAAGCTGTTCAGTGGCTTATGGCTGCTACCCTTCCTCAGTCCATTGTCTGGCCTTTGTATTCTGCTCTGGCAAAAAGGCGGGGCAGGAGAGAAAACTTTTCTACTGCATGTTATCTTAAATCCTGCTAGGCTGGAAAAAATATTGATGGCAAATAAAAGAAACTTGTCAAACTGGAGGAAAAAGAATTCTTGGAACTTGCTAAAGTAGAGACTGGACTGGGTTCTTCCAAGGCCTATAAATTTAAATGTTGAGCAGTTCCTGTTGGAAGGGTTGGAATAGTTGTTTAAATCACACTTTCCTATTAGAAATAGTTGACATAAAATAAAAGTGTATAATCAGATAACCGAATTTAACATAACGTGTATTTTCCTCCTTTTTCTTTGAAGTGTGGGCCAGCTTTTTTCCCTTATGTGCTGGTCTTGGTTATGTACTGCATTGCATATTTATTTAAAATAATACATTGCTTTCACACATTGTGAGCTGCTCTAGTTTTCTTCCATGTTGTCTCATCAGTGAAAGTGGACTGCATGCTTTTCCAAAGCTCCCATAATTTTACACTCTGTACTATTTGTGTTTGACTAAAGCAGGCATAGGCAAACTCGGCCCTCCAGCTGTTTTGGGACTACAACTCCCATCATCCCTAGCTAACAGGACCAGTGGTCAGAGATTATGAGAGTTGTAGTCCCAAAACATCTGGAAGGCTGAGTTTGCCTATGCCTGGACTAGAGCTTATCCCATGCAGCGGCAACGGCTAGCTGATGAATCTGAATTCTGGGTTTTTCAGCATTGGCTTCTAGCTGAGTTCAGGAGAATCTAGATGGAGAGAATGCCTTGAACTCAAGTGGCTTGTTCTTTCTTTTCAATAGGCAAGTTTGAAGAGAAGGAGGACAAGGTGCCCAAACTGGACCAGCTGAACAGCTTTGCTTACATGTGTAGCCTTAACCTGGCACTAACGAAGAAAGACCTGCTGAAGATGGAACTTGTGCTCCTGGAAAATTTTAACTGGAATCTCTGTCTGCCAACCCCGGCGCATTACATTGATTACTACCTCTTTGCCTCCGTTAGTGAGAACGATCTGCACAATGGCTGGCCTATCACGTCCGTGACCAAAGTCAGAGCTTTCATGGAGAAATATTCTCACTATTTCCTAGAGGTCTCACTGCAAGGTAATTTCTTGATCCAGAGGCTCAAGGTACATGTCTGCCTTGCAGTAGCCTTTATCTCCACCCCCATCGTTCTGCCCGGACACTGGGGTCCAGTGCCGAGGGCCTTCTGGCGGTTCCCTCGCTACGAGAAGCCAAGTTGCAGGGAACCAGGCAGAGGGCCTTCTCAGTAGTGGCACCCACCAACCCCCAGACATCTGAAGGCACCCCTGTTTAGGGAAGCTTTTAATGTTTAATATATTATTGCATTTAATATTCTGTTGGAAGGCACCCAGAGTGGCTGGGGAAACCCAGCCAGATGGGTGGTGTATAAATAAATTATTATTATTCTTATTCTTATTATTATTATTACAGGATCATAGCAGTCCTTGGATATGGGAAACATTGTGTTTAATGCAAATGCCACCAAAATATTTGCCTCACCTTAAAAAAGGCATGAAATCAAAGCTCAGGCTTTGGCAAAGGGAATTCTTGCTCTTTGAGGTCTTGTTTTGGGGTTAGGCATACTCTGGACCAAGCTAGCCCACAACTTTAATATATGGGGGCTGGGTAGAGGCTGCCACAAGTAGAATTCCACTCTCAGGATTCTCCTGTTTAAGGAAAGGTGGAAATGTGATTTTCATCCATTTCCCCTTTACCCTGCAGCTCCATAGGAGTTGGTTGTTGTCTTTTTGTGATTTCAACCCTATGTTTGCCATCTCAAAGCAAAGAAGCCAACCTTTGCTTCTAGAACTTGGGATGGTCAGCTTTTGCCACCCCACGAGGAAGAAGCAAGTTTGAGAACCACTAAAAGCCACCTTCCCTCAATTTTGCCCCTAAGCCAATGCAAAATATAAAAACGAAATATGCAATATTTGGATCTTAAAGCCAGGCAATACTTGGCTTGTAGCACTGCATGTTTGTCTGGAAGTAAAGCCCATGGAGTTTAATGGCGTTTTCTTTCCAGTATGATTGCAGCCTTAAACTGTCTATAAAGTCTGAGATCAGATGGCAACGATCTATCAGATGCTGGGTTAAGAGCGCCCTTCGAAGCCTGAGTTATTGCCCATAATAAAAGTTTCACTGTGCACACAAAGAGGCTACAGTAGATTTAGTGGCATTGCTTGCAAGAAATGCTGACCTAAGTTGACTTGCTCTCTCTTGAGCCAAAGCTGTCATTGTGGTGCCTTAGTCTCCAGCCAGAAGGCTTGTACATCACATTAGCCCGCTGCCAGACTTACTGGAAGAAGTTGGCAAAGTCTTGCCATTTATTGATGGAGGTGCTTGGGCCTAATTTTGAAAATCCTTTTCTTCCAGATCATGTTTTTCTCTCGTTTCGGCCTTCTCTGGTTGCTGCTGCTTGTGTGGGAGCCTCGCGCATCTGTCTTGAGGTTTCTCCTTCTTGGACCGCACAGCTCCAGCAGTTAACTTGTTATTCCTGGGAGCATCTTGCTCCGTGTATCGAACTCATGCTTATGTAAGTTTTGAATAAAAATGAACTTTGTTTTATTTATGTGTTAGTTTTTTCAGGCGACTAATATGTCGAATTATCTGTGCGGACAGAATTTCAAACATTAACATCTACATGGTGTGACTCTTGACACCATGTTGATTGCAGACATGTAGCATCCCCAGTGTCCTCGCTATTTACACTTGACATGGCTGCCTGCCGTATTAATGTAATACTCATGCAAAGTTCCAAAAAGCCACAGTGGTGGAGCTGGTAAGCCCACTGGGAAACCTTATTCCCTTTCTGTACAGATGAGCGCAGTTATTTATAACATGGCTTAATTTGGTGGCACATTCCTTTTCTTTAAAAGGGCTGGTACACACATCCAGACCCTGGTCTACTAATTTCTTATTGCTGGTCTTGGACATAAGATTGCAAATGGTATTTTGGTGTCTGTAACTTTATTGTAAATACTATAATTTTCAGTGCGGCTTTTGGAAACACGATTCTAAAACATTCCATGCCTGCCAAATGGCCTGGAGCATTCCCAGACATAGGTATAGAGCAGTGTTTCCCAAACCTGGGTCTCCAGCTGTTTTTGAACTACAACTCCCATCATCCCTGACAACTGGTACTGCTAGCTATGGATGGTGGGAGTTGTAGTCCAAAAAACCCCCAGCGATTGCTAGTTACTTACCTGTCACATTTTATTTTTCTGTTTCAAAACCCTGGCCTTTAAGCTTGTGTGTGATTTTATTTTTATCTAACAGAGCTCATGATAAGGACATCAAAGAAGCCAACAAGGAAAAGGATCGTGTGAAGCTGTTGCAGCAGCAGCAGCAAGTTGTGGAAAGCCTCGCCCTTCAAACCCCGACTCAAGTTCTCTTCCAGCAATCGCGTTATCATCCCCTGGCTCAGCATTCAGCTGTCGTTTCACAGTTCCACTCCCCAATACAGGATCTGTGCTCGGCTTACCGGGACTCGTTACAAGCTCCTCGACTGAGTGGCCTTGCCTCGGGCCACCATAGCAATTCCCTGCATTCCTACTCCACCCTGCAGGCCAGCTTTCAGCCTGTTTTGCAAACGGTGTCCATTCAAGGGCCTATCACCATGCAGGTAGCCATTTCAGCGGAGCCTAGGCACTGCCTCGCTCTGACCTATGGCAGTAGCTATTTTAGTGGGCATCATTCTTACACAACAGGTTGTTTTGATGGATGAGTGCCTACAGAGGAAGGGTGTGAGACAGGACCAGTACATCTTGGTAGGAAAACATTGTATGTAAACTGAGTTGCACCTGCCACCATAGAAAGGAGCTCAATGAACCAACTACTTGCCAATATCTTGGACAAAAACAAATCCCTCATTGATTTTTCTTTTTAACATTTAAAGCATGGGTGCCTTTCCTGCAGAAGCAAGATTTTTCTGAGAAGAAATGCAAAAATATACCTCGAAATTCAAGATGCTACTATTGCAAAAGTGACTTACTGAAATTGGGGTAGGGTGGGGAATGTAGACACGGCCCTTTCCTCTCCTTGCTTCCGTCCTCCATAGAAGGGGTGCCAACGAACTTGAAACAAATAACACTGTAATTAAAAACAGTACTCTGAAAAGCAGAAACCTGGAGAGACTTCCAGCCATCAGATATACTTGGATGATGGCTCCCCCGTGAACACGGTTTACAGTGGCAGCTCATAACACTGGAGCCTTTTGTTGACACTAACAAGGCTTGGATTTCCTTGATACCTCTGAAACTGTCACTGGGATTTTTTTTAATGAAGAATGTTCCTTGCTGTGCTTTGACTGGAATTTTCACACAACAAGACTTTAAACTTGGAACACAAGACTTTAAACTTGGAACACAAGTCAAACCACTTTTGCCTTAATTTGTCTGGTGAGGCATCAGTAGACAAAACACCACTTGGGCCTCAAATTTATCGTATTTTTCTTAAAATGTAATCTTAACTTTACCTCTAAAATATTTAAGATGCTGCTGCCTTAAGTAACTAGAATATCATTTTGTGGGAAAACATGGTTTACAACTTATGTCAGGGATTAATGTTTACTTGAAAACAATTCATTGTCAAAATGTTTTTAATATTGCAGGAATCGCTGCCTTTTAGTGTGGTATGTTTGGTCTTGCAGTTTGAGTTAGTAATCTAAATATGGACAAATGTGTGTGGAAGGAGTTGATTTTCTTTTTAAAGGGATCCATGAGTAAGGGAACCTGAGGTAACCTTGGAAACTGGTCAGTCTTAAAAGCTGCACTCCTTGAACCAGAGTTGAGGCTGTTCATTTACAGCCTGCGAAGACATTAGGCCACCGTTTACTTTAAGCAAAAGCCTACTGATAATTTTTTAAAACCACAATGTCACTTAATAGAGACACCATTTTAGCTCTTGTACATCCAAAGGCTAATTCTCTCTCCCCCTCCCTTCCCCCATTACTTGAGAGTGGAGCCACACATGGTGGAGAAAGCAAAGGATTCTGAAGCCTGTGTTTTCCTGAGCTGTAGTGAGGCACTTGCGGCTACATAAAACAGGGAGCTGCTGCTTACCCCACCTACCAGTTCCCCCATGCAAATGCTACTCCCAAGCCATTTAAATTTCTTCCCCATTACCTAAGAGGTACCAAAATCAAAAGTGAAGCCTGTGTGATGGGAAAACAGCTGATGTTGGGGCAGGTGTAGAGGGAAATCTCAATTGATGTGTGACAAGTACTCAACCCAGCCACTTAGATTTTATTCCTGCTCCCACAATCCACATTTGCAGTGCCTCTGCAAATGCAGATTTGGGAACGGAGGGTTTGCCAGATTAACATGACGTTTTGCCTTAAGTCCCATTGATTCATTGCAGTTTAGTTCCACTTATCTGTACTTCAGGATCATGATCTTAACAATACTGGTGCGATTTAAGCTTCCCGAAGGATTTCTGTGGGTTTGGTCTTTTGAAGATTCCTGCTAGAATATGAAGTGCTCACTTGATATTCAGCTGTTTGTCCTGTTAGTCAATGAAAGCCAGTATTGTTTGTGAAAAGGGTTCTCAGGATGGCAATACAGACTATGTGCAATATATTGCTTTTATTCTGTCTAGAGTCCAGTGTGTGCATGTGTGTGTGATGGTAGGGTGTTTGTCATTCTGTTTTTTAAGTTAAATAATTTTTAGGAAAATAGTTCGTGAGAGGGTCGAGTTGGATTTTAGAGTGCAGAATTGTGTTTCCCCTTTTCAGAGGAAGTATGTTGGTTGGGGACTGATGTCTCTAAAGTGTACTGTAGTCTGGGCATGTCACACTTTAAGCAAAATGAAAGTAGATGTTGTGTTCCTTTTTTGTTACAGATTTAAATGAAAAGTGTTTATGCAAACAAACAAAAACAGAATAGTATCCGGAAGTTTTCTTTTTGTATTTATATACAACTTGGTATCTACAATATTTTGTGTGTTATAAGCAAATTTTAACCATCTTAATTGTGTAAATACTACTGAGGAAGCTCTGGTTGTAGAATCCAATGTGTTCATTTTATTAGCCTTGCAGAGAAGCCTCCCCCCCCCATGTGACATTCGTAAGTATCTCCATCTTACAGTAGGTTACTCAATAAACACAGTGCGCAACACTGATGTGCGTGTCTGCTTCTTGTATGCTCCTAAGAAAAAGGGTCTACTGACACTCTTTGTGCCCTTGGGTCATTCACTTTATTGAAGTATTTCACAGTTCCGTTAGTAATCATTAAAGTTCTTCTCAGTATTTGCAGGTGAACGTGATGTTTTCCTAGTATATGATGCTTTACTATTTCATTGGCTCTTAATATGCTTAGAACTGTAGCAGTGGATTACACACATTTATCCTAACTCATTTCACCCTCTCGTTAGCTCAGCATTGCAGTTACGGTAGATCCAGAGTCGCAGGACTTCATTTAAGTCATTTATGAAAGAAGTAACAAGGAAATGGGACTTGCTGCAATATGGTACAAGGCTCTGGAAGAAAAACTTCAGGGAACCATGTCTGCAGCTGCTTCCCTTTCGGATGTGTACATTCCCCACCCCCTTGTAAAAACCCATCATGCTGCTATTGGCGTGATGATTATCATATGATAAACTCGATTCTTGGTTTGCTGCAATTTGTGATAGCAAACCTTGATTCATGACAGCAGAGTGGTTTCATTTAACTATAGTTGCACATGGGAGTTACGTATTACTTCAGAAACCTAGGTGTTTGTGGAATGATTGAGAGCCAGTGTGGTGTAGTGGTTAAGAGTGGTAGACTCGTAATCTGGGGAACCGGGTTCATGTCTCGCTCCTCCACATGCAGCTGCTGGGTGACCTTGGGCTAGTCACACTTCTTTGAAGTCTCTCAGCCCACTCACCTCACAGAGTGTTTGTTGTGGGGAGGAAGGGAAAGGAGAATGTTAGCCGCTTTGAGACTCCTTCGGGTAGTGATAAAGCGGGATATCAAATCCAAACTCTTCTTCTTCTTCTTCTACGTACATCCGTTGCATAGACTGATGGCAGCAGGATTCCTCGCGGGCCTCTTCTGATGATGCTCCTACCTATTAATTGTTCAAGTGTGTGAACCTTGGATCTGTGTGCATGCTCCTTGCCCCCCCCCGTCAACTCTACTGCCAATGTTAACCAAATGGTTGGCAAGGTACCGTAATGTAGAATTTCACACTGAGCAGCCAACTCATTACAGAAGTGATTCTATATGTAGGGTTAAGGGAGACTGTTCAGATATTGGTGGGATCAGCTGGCATAGATCTTGCTGTCTGTATGCAATGTGCCCATTGTCATGGCAAGAAGTCAGAGCAGCCTGTATCTGTATTTTTTATGATAGCTTAAGACACTTACAACCTAAAGTGGAGCTCAGCTCAGCAGCTTGGGAAACCTGAATGGGAAGAGCAATGTGTCTCATTTACTGACTACTTTTAGTTTGCCATATGTGCACAAGGCACTTGGAGTGGGAGAATTGCTGATCATCTCCTCTATGTCCCTGAAAATGTAACTCCAGAGAATTTGGGGTTCTCCAAAGTGGGCTTGTAGCAGAGCGGGAAGCAGGAAATACACTACTCTCCTATTGCCTTCCATTTGCAAGCTGTTTGGGTCTAAGCCCTCTTCTGTGCGATGTCTAAAAAGAGCCCCTGAATGAGCAACTGTTTTTTCAGTGGCTTGTGACAAAATAAATTCAAAGCTGTGTGACTTCTAGAGCTATGTACACTTAGAAGTTGAACATAATTGAGTATCTTGGGACACTCGGCTGTCATGGATTTTAAAAACAAAATAAAATAAAAAATTCTTTCCAATAGCACCTTAGAGACCAACTAAGTTTGTTCTTGGTATGAGCTTTCGTGTGCATGCACACTTCTTCAGATACACTGAAACGGAAGTCACCAGACCCTTAAATATAGATTTTTAAATCAGTTAGTTTTAATACTGTATTGCCATTGTCTACCTTGCAAAGTTGCAAATGCAATTTGAAAGTGTGACGATGCATGGTGAATTATCACATGCTGGCCATCTTTTTGTTGTTGCATGCACACAAATATAAAATGCACTGTTTAAAGACTCAGAGATGGCACTTGTAACTGAATGAATACATAAGAGAATCTAGTGATGTGAAGTTGTATTTGACACACACAGGCACCCTCTAGTACTGAAATATTTTTAAACCACTGAAGTGAGTTGCAATACCATCAGAATGGATACTTGATGTAAAATGATGGGACCTGCTTTCCTATGGAGAAAATATCACTGCTGACTTTCTCTGGCATAGAAGTTGAAGGCTTCTGAGCAAATGCTAACCAAACTCCTTTTTGGCTTTCAAGTTACTTGTATTGAATTGGTGAAGGCCTAGGAAAAGAAGTTCAAATAATATTTTCATCCTCAGTTGCTTTATAATGCCAGGCAGTAGAGATAGTAGATCCAAATTAAATAACGTGTGCCTTAACCTTAGCCTTTTTGGCTCAGTTGGCCTCAAATTCTGAATAAATTTGTCTCGGTGCCCTTCTGCAGACTGTTTTTCTATTGTACTCATTAGGGAGCTTCCCTTTGGCTGGATGGTGTCTAGACAGTGAGAGCCAGACAAAGGTACTTATTTCTTGTCTGAAATCAGTCCCATTTCCAAGGAAGGGTAAATTGGCTGTGGGTGGAAGGAGGGGTAGCAGCTGTGTAAAGGTGCAGCAGAGCAAACATCTGTGCTTAAGTTTTGGGGGATGAAAGTTCAACCCCTGATTTCAGATGGAAATGTGGCAGCATCTCCCATCAGTCAGTGAGCAGGAGCCTTAAAGGATTTGTGCATTGTGAGCTCTGACTTTGGAACACATGCTTGGGCCTGGTTGCTAAGTGACTGTACAAGATCGAGCCCCAACACATGGCTTCTCTGTAATTGAGAGGGCAGCATTTGAACATGTGTTCTCTTGTTTTTCCTCCCTGAGAGCTTAAAGAACAGTAGAATATTGTTGCCTGATCCTTCTAACTAATGAGCTTATCTCTTGTTCAAGGAATTGTGTTTGCCATGTGGGAAGAAACAAGCCAAATAAATTCAGCACATGCAAAATGCAAACATTTATGAGTGCTCCAAGGAGCAGAAGCCCAGTAACAAAAATATGAAGTTGTCCTTGTAATAATTGAGGGAGTTTTTGCATCGCGTGCTTGGAAGGCAGGATCATAGGGTATCAACATACTACTTTTCTCTTGGGGTTGCAACCATTACCCAGTGTGGAAATGTCCCCTGTTTGGTGATGTTCCCCCGGATAGCAACACTCAGAGCTGCTTTGCATGTCATAGAATTATAAATACTGTAATACCTTCTTTAACACATTATAAAAAACAAGACACGTAATGCTATCAGGTGAGGGTGTCAATTGGTCCTATACTATGCACTGTTGGAAAGTTAAAAATCTAGCAAGGTGAAGTAGGAACATAGGAAGTTATTTTATATTTAGACCCATTCTGCCTATTGCACTTTCTTCCAATCAAGAAATAAATAGAGAAATAAACAAAGTTCTTAAGTTCGTTACTTTATATTGTTGTTGGTTTTTTATTGCTCACTTTTCAAGTATCATTAAGGCCACAATTATTCCTCCTCCAACGGCTTCTTAGGCCAGTCTCTTGCTGATTCTTTTGAAAGTTACATCGCCAATGGTAGAAATCTGCAGTAAAGGATAAAGCAAACATTGCTGATGAATCTGGAAGCAGGGATTGAAAATATAGCTGTTAACATCCTGGAATGCTTTGTGAATTCCCTTCTTTACAATTGTTAACAATTCAGGAGTACTGTGCCAGGTATTTAAGGGAGGAGGGGAGACGCAAAAGAGGAAATTTCCAATTCACAAGAAAAAATGTTTGTTAATGTAGCCCAAAGCGTTGTTTTTTTCTTTTCTTTTCTGGAGGGCACTATCGAACAACAATTTCAACCTAGTGTGTCTCTGCAACACTGCTTGCAAAGTATTGTGTTTCCTCCTCCCCTGTTGTACTTTCAAATGCTTCATAGTAGTGAGTTAGTTTTAGAATTATTTTGTATTTTGAATTGATCAAGTGACGTACCCAGTACGTGGGTATTGGTGGCCATTAAAATCATCATGCCTTCTATCCATTCTTCGGTTAACATTTTGCTTTAATGCCGTGAACAATATTTTACAAGTTTTTTGGGGGGGGATCACACATTTGATCCCCAAGGAAAGTTTTTAGGACATTACCTCAACTAGTTTACCCCCAGCAATCTCTGCAGTATGATGATAATTAGGGAAGTCAGCAACCACTTTTCCGCCTTCCATTTTAACAGTTGCCTGCAACAGATTTACATACATTAGTTGCCGCCTTGGCTGAATACAATTAAGGATTTCATTTCAATAAAGTGTTGCTAGTGTGCCAACCCAACCACACCACTTTGAATCCCAGCTAGTCCCTTGAAAGCAGTAGCTACAATCATTTACCTTGAATTTTTTACCACCCATTGTCTCCATTTCGGATTCCTTGCCAATAACAAACTTATTAGTCATGGAATGCCCGCTTGGGTAAATCTGGGACCAGGTGAATTCATCTCCATTCTGTAGCACTTCAGTAACAATCTTGAAATTTTTTCCTTTTTCAATTACGTCGGCAGGAAGAGCTAGCCCAATGGAAAGACAACGTTAATGTAAACCTTCTCCAATGTATTTGTTTAAAAGCGTTTCTAAATTGCTGTAGTATACAGATTTTCTAAGAGGCGTACAAAAATACAAACACAAAAAGAGGGGTATAAAAACCAAAAGATTAATAAAAGAATGCAGGAATCTGAGTTGCGATGTCATTCTATCAAGCAGAATACCGCTGCACTGCAATCTGCCAGAATGCAGTAGTTTTTATTCTGCTTGCCAAATAATGTTGTGTAACTCTGAAAGACTGCAGAGTTTCACCAGGAGATCCCAACTGAAGATGCCATAATTCCCATGTTGAGGCTCTCTTTTCTGAAACCGGCAGCTGACAATCCAAACAATTCTCTAAGTCGGCTTTCCATAACCTGGTACCCTCCAAATTATTTGGACTGCATATTCCATTGCCTCTGACTACTGGCTGTGCCACCAGGAGAGCTGATGGAAGCTAAAATCCAAAACAATTGCAGGGCAGCCAGTTGGGGAATACTAATCTGAGTGCAGCAAAACAAAAGTCTTAATATATACATACCCATGCGCTTCATAAAACTCTCATAGTTTTCCTCACTTTCCACTTCGTATCTGCCAGAGAAAGCCATGCTGTAATCTGTGGTACAGGAAGGAGGCTTGCAGAGGAGGGTGTTGGTGGTTTGGCTTGGTACGTTCGGGGGACTGAAAACCCCTGCCTTATAAAGCTTTCTTAGCTCAGGTTATCCACCCTAAATGCATTGCACTTCTCCATCATACCATCTAATGAGGAAGTTTGTTTTTTTACAACAGGAGGGTAATTTTGTATGAATCACTTAACACTGGTGTCATTGACCCTTGTGAAAGGCCCTATACCAATTCTGGCATGTCTCTTTTTACCAAAGGCTTTTCCCAAAGTAAGTTCAGGGTGATAGTGATATAGATATAGATTAGATATAGATATAGATATAGATATAGATATAGATATAGATATAGATATAGATATATTATTGTTACCCTACAAAGGGGGTCTGGAAATATACTGGTCCTCTTTATCTAAATAAAGACAGCAGCATCGTGAAGAGTTCATATTTTTTGCAGGCTGCAGCAAGAATAAATGATCCAGAGGAGTTTTCCAAATTCTGGACCCTGAATACAATATTCAAGACACTTGTATAACAATTACGTGCGTGATCATCTCATACACGATCCTTTCTAGCAATATGATGGGATAACTGAATGCATGGACAGCTTGTGGGCCCCTAAAACGTATTTCATTGGTCAGAACAGCCTGCTCATAATTGCTATGTCAACAGGTATCTTTACGCAAAGTTTGTACAAAATGTTGCTCTTTTTTCTTCTTCTATCTGCTACATGAAGACTTGTCTGAGTCAGGAGAATTTATTGTTCTCCTGGCTCTGATGCCAGCCCTCTGTCTGCTGCCGAAGGCCAGCAAGCTCTTGGCATGCTTTACTAACCTGATAAGGTGAAGCGAGAGGCCCATGGTGGGTGCTATCCCAGCACAAGACAGGGATGCAGCTTCTTTCATAGGTGCCGGGGGTGTCTCTATAGGCCTCTGTAGCAAGGTGGGAAACAATCTCCCCTCCACTCCCCCATAGCTGAATTCCTTTTAGTGAAAGTGGTTGAGGGCCAAGAGGCCCAATGAGGAGGACCAAAACACACCCACACACAAGCGCATTACACACACACTCATTTTCAATATCCCTCTCTCCCCTTGCACTTTTCAATTTGACTTTTTCCACTGTGCACCGAGAAAAGGACACCAAGTGAGCTGGCCATGCAGGAAGATTAAACTCCCACTTCCAAGAGCTGACAGAGGAGGTGAATGAACTCAAAGCTTTCCCGGTTTGTGCTGAACTTGCAACCTTGCTTTTCTAGCAATAATGCCAACGGCCTTGAAAAACTTCCTCTCATCCAGCAGGTGAAGAAAAGCTATGGAACTGCAGGGAACCAGGTGGCGGTGCATCTGGGCTCTCATGTTTATGTATGGCTCGGCTCACTCTGCAGAAATCGTATCTAGAATAAATATATTTGCACTCCGTTTTGTCTTGGTTGCATACCACTGTATGCAGCCTTAAACTGGCGGTCTCAGTCCAATAAGATCATTTTTGGTGCTCGCACCCTCCAATATCCTATCCTCAGTCAGCAATGCCAATCCAGAAGTGACATCATTCATACAGGGCTTGAGATGGATCTGATGGTTGTATTCCATATACAGCCAGAGCATGCGTGAAATACTTTTCAAAGTTTCCACCGTCAAGGAACATCTACCATGAACCCCCAACATACTGCTGGAGATTTGAGGGAGGGTGTTCCTGGGGTACACTCAAGTCACACGGAACCCTTAGCTGTGCACATGGTGGGGTAGAGTTGGGAACGGTCCTCCTGCAGTGGCATTGATGCAGCTTACCTGGACTGGGAGTGGGGGGGCAGCAAGGTTTTTTGGGGGGCAGCCCTGTTTAGGGAAGTTTTTAATGACTGATGTTTTAATGTATTTTTAATCTTTTGTTGGAAGCTGCCCAGGGTGGCTGGGGAGACCCAGCCAGATGGGCGGGGTGTAAATATATTATTATTATTATTATTATTATTATTATTAATTCACATGGTTGCATGGGAAGAACCAATGTTGATGCTCTTGCTGGTACAAACGTATGGCCCTGTCCCAGGCAGGTAAGCAGCAGCATTAGTGCCAGGGTCAAAATGGAGAGGTCTCTGTGGCTCCACCCCACATACTGCTACTGCATCAGACACGAGCCTGGCTTGTTGGGTGCAACAGGCATTGCACATGACCTGAAAGTGCGCCATGGATCGCACTCAATATCCAGCTGTAGCTGATAAGGGGTGGACAATCATATCACACAGTGGCGGACAAACTGTCTTTCAGGAAAGCTTGTCTACCGACAGGGCTGGACCAAAACATTTTGCTGACTAAGGCGAACAACAAGATGATGCCCCCATCATTCCATGTAGAACAAGCCTTGGCAACTGAATCTTATTTCAATGCAGGCACTGGGGAAGTATCCTCTAACGTACCTGAAGGCAATAGACTAGTTAGGAGGCTGCAGGTCAATTTCCACCAAAGGGTACAGTCAAGAGCTGCTGCTACAGTTGCTATCCTGAGGCATCAAGATGGTGGCTTCCTTCTGACGAATGGTAGGGTTGGCCCCATCTACCAGCACTGGTCTTCACACTGAGAAGCCTCTGATAATTTCAAACCTAGGAACCCCCGTGTTCCTCAGGTTACAGTCTGAAAGCCACTGCCTCATAGCACCATTTACCTGACTTCTAAATTTCAGTTCAGATGTGTGAAAGACTTGTGCATCTAGCTATCAGCTCAAAATAGTCAGCAGCAGTCTGTTATCAGAAGAGCTTCAAAATATGCTGTTATAACTCCATGAAAAAAAAGAATGTAGACTTCTTTGGGGTTCATTAATTATCCTTAACGAGAACATGGAACATTTCATATAATTGTTAAAGATTAACAGAAGTGGGAAAGGGTTGAGTAAGGTTCTTTTCACTAAAGGGCTGTACATTCTTGTTCTGTCATAAATAAGAAATGGCAGTTATCTCTCCTCCTCTTTGTTATCAAGGTTATTATTTTATGACTTGATGATCTCTTTACACTTTTATTTTCTCATGCATATAGATGGGAATTTAATCTCCACTGTAATCTTACCCATATTTAACTATTTATGAGAGAAGGCTTTAGGATTCTCAGGGAGTTTTTCGCCATCTTTAGAAGGGCAGATAATTCATGGCAAGAAAATAGTCTATTTGTTCAACAGATAGCTGGGCAACATCTTCTAATTGAAGCAGACTTGGAAGATGGGGATAATAGGCAAAGAATTGCATGTAAAACTTAACTGCCTTGATAGATGGTATTGGGAAGACACTCTGGAGTCTTTTTGAAGAAAATGATTATTTCTGCTTCAACTTTCAAGGCTGCCTAGCTGGCTCATTCTTTTCCCTGTGGCCTTCGAGTGCAGGCATGGATGTTTTCATGTGGCTTATGTTTTCAAACTGAATCAAAGCTGTTTTGGGGGGAAACACATCAAAATGCAGTACTTCTTAAGATTAATGTGGCTAACACGGATTATGGCTAATGCCATGTCTGCACAGAGCCACAAATGGGCAATGGAAGTGCACTTGGCGCAGAGCAAATGGGAGTGTGTACCTCTGTAAGTGGGTGGTGCTGTGGGTTAAACCACAGAGCTTAGGGCTTGTCAATCAGAAGGTCGGTGGTTCGAATCCCCGTGACAGGGTGAGCTCCCGTTGCTTGGTCCCAGCTCCTGCAAACCTAGCAGTTCAAAAGCACGTCAAAGTGCAAGTAGATAAATAGGTACCACTCCAGCGGGAAGGTAAACGGTGTTTCCATGCGCTGCTCTGGTTTCCAGAAGCGGCTTAGTCATGCTGGCCACATGACCTGGAAGCTGTACGCTGGCTCCCTCGGCCAATAAAGCGAGATGAGTGCCACAACCCCAGAGTCATCCACGACTGGACCTAATGGTCAGGGGTCCCTTTACCTTTACCTTTACCTCTGTAAAACTGTTTTCCGCCACTGTGCTCATATAGATTTTTAGGTCGTTTAATACTTTTAATGAAACAACTGTACCACAGTAGCATTTTAAGAAGACTCTTTGCCATTTTAATCTATCTTTGGAGGGCTTTACTTCTTTGCAACTTGTGCCCCCAGCCCCCTAACCACTGGTGTGCACAGACAGCATCCAACTTAGAAAGGCATCCAACTCAAATGGTGCGCAAATGCCTTTCTAGGTCTGGCTCAAAATATTCCACACAGTGTTTTGCCTTCCACTTGTCCACTGTAGACCTGGTTGATGGGAGGTGTAGCAGGCTGATCTCAGTCACTCTGACACTCACATCCAGGAGCTCCCTCTTGGACAGAGGGCTGCTTACCGACCTATCTCTAACCTACTATTTCTAGAAAAGGTTGTTGAATGAGCACTCACTCTGCATCTTCAGGCGCACCTGGATTCTGTCAGCTTTCTAAGCCCAACACATGAAAGGGGTAGTGGAGCAAGTGCACTAGCTCTGCTACCATTCCTGTTATCATCCAACACTTAAATTGTCATGCCTGAAGAAGACTGAAGTCCTTTCCAATCAGGCTTTCACTCAGTGTACAGCACTGACATTGCAATTGGCCTTGGTCACTGCTCTTTGCCAATAAGTTGACAAAGGAAGTCGTACTCTGTTGTCCCTACTGCATTTTGCAGGAATCATTGACAGCATTAACCATAAAGTGCTAGCGTCACATGTGTAGCAACTGATGTTTCTGGGTTAGCCTTTGAGCAGTTTTTACAGGGAGTCCCATAGGATAGCTAATGTGAGTTTGCTCAGTGTCCTCCCTCCACTATCACCCTGGCAAGGACTTCTCTGTGGTATCTTACAGGATTCCACCACTACTCCTCTCTTGATAAGGCAAAACAGTACTAGTGGAAGAACCAAGGATGCTTCCACGTGCCATCTTGTGGTGGGCTCAATGCTGTTCATACACACAAACTTTGCTCAGCATATGCACAATGTCATCCTCATCATAATATTATTTTTCCTTACAATTTGGATTTGGTGTTTCTGCAGAAAGCGTGATACATTAGAAAAGCAAACATTCAAATGGTAAATCTAGATTGGGGGCAGGGGGACAGAGTGGCATTCTGATGAGGGAGATATCAAGCAGACGCTGTGCGAAACCTGCAAGTGTGAGCGGTACTGAATCCAGCAGGAGATGCTGTGTGGAAGCACTCCAAGATGCAGAGCTAGCAGAGACAACAGCTGAAAGCTGCTTATTCATCCTGCCTCATCCTGAGATTATCAAAGTGTCCAGATGTTTTCCATATTGCTTTCTGCAAATGGCATTCAACATCCATCTGATGAGGCAAAGATACGTCACAGAAAGCTAATACGAATCCTAAAAGAAAGAGTTTTGTAGAGCTTAAAAGTGCTACCACATAAATGACATGGATGCTCTATTCCACCACAATACTGCGCTCAGGATGAAGTCTTAGCTACACATACCTGGGAGTAAGTTCCATTGAAATTAAAGGGGCTGGCTTGTGAGTAGACACATATAGGAGTGTGCTATTAATAGAAGAACAGAGTAGTACTTTAAGTACCATGTTGTTGTTTTTGTATCTTGTTTACCCTGTTTCATCTTATGGTCAAGCAGGAAAAACAGGAACACAACTCAGAAACCCAAGTTACAGGTGCCTGCTGTTCTAACCCCACAGGTGTTTTTATTTCATAGATACAGCTCTATGTCCAGTATAGTGTTTCAGTCCATTGCATGGTTTAGTACATGGGTCGGCAAGGGTCGGATCGCGCACGCACGCGCAATTTCCGGCATCTGCGCATGCTCAGACGCAATTTCCAGCACCACAGAAGTGAGTCCCCACACCGCACTGCACTGATTTAGCAACAGCGTGCGAGCAGGCAGCTCAGTTTAGTATCTTTCAGAAGTGAAATGTCACTTCCAACTATGATATAATGCAGGTTCTGAGGATACTGTCTCCCCCCAGCCCACTTTATTGCCCCATCTTTAAGGATGGCAATTACATGTAGATAGCGAAGCCTTTCTAAGACAAACCTTTGATTGCTGCTTTGGGGTTAGTTACTCTGCCTATAAAAGCTTCTGTTGTCTCCCCTCTAGTTTGGATTGCACTTCCCAAAGACACTTCCTCTCCTCCCTTCTGAATGGTTCACTACCCTTAACCCCTGTAATTCACTCGAAGGAGGGGGTCATCCAGGGCAGACAACTGTTTTAATGGTGCAGACTGGTCTTTTTCTGCCAAGAAAAGCCAAGATAAAAGGAGAACTGCATCAAAACAACAGCAGTTTGCACAGCAGAATAAATATGTGCTTACAGACCTAAATACAATGTGCCAAGTGCTAAAACACTCAGGTGAATTATTACCCTCAGTAGGTCAAAATGTATTTTACAAAGCCCATGTTGCTTTTTCTTCCTTTAGTTGAACAATTCTTGTTTTCCCTCCTGCTAATGAATATCTATCTGTTTCAAGGAACTGTGTGTTTGCACATATTTTACAAGCATGGATGCATGTTGTAAATCCCTATGCAAAGATGGCATTTCATGTTACTTTCTCCGTTACCATTATATCTTATTTTATGTAGATCTACTGCCCAACCTACTCTTTACAGCGACATCTGTGTGACAAAAGGAAACGCTTCTTCACACTGCATGGTGACAGCAATGTTTGGTGCATTAACATGCAATAATGCTGTTGCAGTGAGTCAGCTTTCGTTGCTCTTTGATGCAGTAGTTTATTTGTTAGAGCAGCACCTGCGGGAACTTTGTTTAGACTGGCAAGGACCCCAAGAGAAAGGTATTACTCCCTTTAACATAAGTTCAGGATATGTTGATTGATCATAGAATCATAAAATTGCAGGGCTGGAAGGGAACTCAAGATTCATCTAGTTCAACCCCCTGCAATGTGGTGTTATAAACTGTGGGAGGGAAGAAGGAGGAGGAGGAGGAGGAGGAAGGACTGCCCTAGATCCTAAAAATTAATAAATGGTAAGTTTTAGTCCAGTTCTCCAATATGTTAAGGTCCCACTGAATCCTGATTCTATCTTTGGTGGTATTAACTGCCCTTCCCAGCTTGGTGTCATCTGCAAATTTGACTAGCAAACCCTCTGTTCCTTCATCCAAGATAATTATAAAGATGTTGAACAACACAAGGCCCAGGACAGTACCCTGCCAGATCCCACTTGTCACTATTTTCCAGGATGACAGGGAACCGTTTGAAAGCACTGTGTGTGTTTTGTCAGCAAGTGAATCCAAAGCAGCCTGCTGTGTAAATAAAAGGGTGTAGTGTTAGAGCATTTCTGCATGATCTTTTTTTTTAAAAAAAAAAGAATTTTATTTTATTTTGACATTTTTAATGTGTTTTGCTCAGATAGTGCCTCTCTCATGGGCCTACTGCAGGCATAGGCAAACTCGGCCCTCCAGATGTTTTGGGACTACAACTCCCATCATCCCTGACCACTGGTCCTGTTAGCTAGGGATGATGGGAGTTGTAGTCCCAAAACATCTGGAGGGCCGAGTTTGCCTATGCCTTGCCTACTGTATTTTCTTGCAAGTCAAAGCACTATACTTTGTATTGTGCAAATGCAATATTTATTTTTTAAAAAGTCATTTATAGCCTTTATAACAGGTTAACTTCTTCCCAGTGTCACACAAGCTATCTACAAAATCCTAGTCAGACATATATTTGCTCCAACAGCTGTGCCATTTTGAGAATTTAAATGAGACGTGGATGGTGAGAACTGGGAAACCTTACTTGAAAAGCAAGGTTTTGTGTTGTAGCTGGTCAGCCTACAATCACTAATATAAATGACAAGAGCTATATCTCTATTTCCAGCAGAGGGCATAGTGGTATACCGTATTTACTAGAGTCTAATGAGCTATCAAATCTAATGCGCACATCAGTTTTCAGAACCTTGAAACTAAAAAAAGTATTTGTTGGCAAATGTAAATGTGCCAACAAATCTAATGCACACCTTAATTTTTGCAATGTCATTTGGCCAAAAAAGGTGAGCATTAGAGTTGAGTAAACAAATAGTCGGACACAACTGAACAACAACAAATACTCTGGTTGGCCTTTGTTTTCTCCTACCGAGAGGTAACCCACTTAAGGACTCTATATGGGCTCTGGAATACCCCATAAAGGGAAAGTACAGTATATAGTGGTGGCTTGTGCCCATTGGGAGTGGTGGGGCAGTAGGCAGCAAGTCCAGCGGTAGGTGGAGCCAGGGCCAATGACAGGCAGAGCCAAGTAATTCTGGTTTTTGGCTCCATCTTCGTGCCTGCTGAGGACTAAGGAGGAAGAAAGTGAGAGGCAGTGCCATCCCTTTTAATGGTTGTAAGTGGGAAAGTAGGCAGACAGACGCTGGCTGAGGGCACACTGAGGTTGGCGGGGCAGCAGCCCATCAATATTCTCTGGTTGGCTTCTGCTTTTTTTCTCCTACTGACAGGAGACCCACTTAAGGACTCTATACAGGCTCTTGGATAAGGGAAAAGGAGCAGTTTTTTCTTATAACAACACATTCAGGGTGGGCCAAAGACCCCCAAGAGATCCCACTCTGACATTTGGTAGATCTGCTCTCTCTCCTAGGGTTTCCTTCCTGCTAGCCTAAGAGGGGGAATGAGGTGCAGCAGGGGTGGCAGCCCCAGCACTGGGAGAGAAGGTGCACCTGAGGATGGGCTGGGCATGTCAGGAGACCACGGTGATCCAGCCGAGGATGAGGAGAGAACCACCGTAGGGCACTGTCTTGGTCTGGACCGGGTCCCCTGTCACCACGTGGTTATACAGGGTGCCAGAGAACATCCCCAGGGACAGGATGCTGCCAGCCATCATGGGATAGCACCAGTGGGGCACAGCCAAGAGCGCCTATCTGTGGAGGAAGTGGAATTTGTTGGCCATCTCTTTTAAGAAGTCATCTCAGTCACTTTGACAGAAACCATGAGGCCCGTAGGCAGCTGCCCAGACCGCCTCAGCCCCGCTCAGAGCCATTGGAAAAAGACCCTGGCACCTACTGGGTCCAGCTGCTGCTTGGGAATTGAGACTCAGTGCTGGGTCCAGAAGAAGAACCTTCAAAGTTGTGAGCCTGATCTTTGCAGTAAAGAGCAACCCCAGCCAAGATTTCCCCAGCTAACTGGTCCAACAAGTACCCTGCTAACATCAGCTTTCTTATCTAGATTACCGGTAAGTTTCCGTTTATTTGCCACCATCCAGTGCATTGTTATGGCCACCACTTAGGGATATCCGCGTTTCGCCCAGATTTAAAGAAAAGAAGACGTTGGGTAGGGATGATTCTCTAAGACATATGTCACGACTACCACACCAGTGATTTCATGCAGAGGTTAAAAACAGCAATAACAAACATGGGTTATGTGGAAGGCAAAATGGAACCCTGAGATAGCTCCCAGGATAGCCTCTGTGAGGAGGAAGAGTAGCCTCTCAGCACTGTACCATAGAGCAGAGGACCATAGAGCCTTACACTGAGTCAAACATCTAGCTCTCTATGGTCTAGACTAGCAGCGGCTTTCCAGGGTTTCAGGGAGGGAGTCTCCCCCATACCTGCCTGGAGATGCCATGAATTTGAAGCTTTGGGCACTTTCAAAGCTTACGCATGCATGCATCCAGCAATTAAAATAAGCGTGTGCTATGTGAAATGGTGCCACCTCGTGGGAAAGCACAAAAACTGAATGGCAAGCTTTAAAAGCAGGCTTCCTTTCCCCCCATTCGATCTAAATTTCGAAGTAACTGTTTGGGACCACTGCTACAGTGTGATTATTCTGGTTTCCTGTGCATGCTCTTGGCTCTGAGAACCTACAGTGAGCTACAAAGCTGAAGGCCTTTACGCGCATTTTCGTACAATTTAGAAGCTTAGGCTGCAGTTCTCTACATAGTAAACCCTATACAGAAATGCACTTTAATCAATGACACATACTTGCTATTTGGTGCAGGATTTCAGATGAGACTCAGTCCACACAACAGGCAATTTTAAGAGTACCATGCATGGGGTGGTAGGAGCCTGCATGTCTAATTGCCATTCTGGCCATGGTTAATGCCCTTTGGTAGATCCCTTGCCTCCTCCTAACTAAAGATAGGACACACTTTACTAATTTCCTTTTATGCTTGCTCCATGTCCCCATCTCTCTGAAGAAATTAAGTAACTGGTCAGCTAGGATTGGACGGTTCTTTACCCCTGGCCTTCTCAGTTTGGCTCTTGAGACAAATGTCCAGCTTTCTTAACTGAATCGATCCGGATTGATAAGGACTTATGAAGACAGGTGTGGGGAACTTCTGGCCCTCCAGTTGTTGTTGAATTACAGCTCCCACCATCCCCGACCATCAGCCCTACTTGCTAGGGCTGATAGGCTGTAGTTCAGAAACATCTGTAGGGCCAAATGTTCCCCACACCTGCCTTAAGAGATATATGAACACAGATCTGTGTGTGCCGCAATCTTTATTTTATTCTTTTTTAATAAAAAAAAAAGGAAGGAAGGAAGGTCTGAATAGTTGCAAGTACTGCCTCCTGGTCTCTTGTTATAGGATCCAGAGAGGATGGCTTCTCCCTGGTATCCAGAGTCGAATAGAAGATGGGTAATTAAATAATAGAAAGGAATGAATGATAATGATGGAGCTATAATGAGTGCCTGGTGAAATGAACAGCTGAAGCTGGCTCTGAGATGAGTTCTTTCTACCCACACAGAGAGGAGTCTGAGCTGGGGTTTGGTAGCGTGGAGGGCAGCCAACGCTGGGAAGCCAGGAAGAGGAGCCTTTTGTATACAAAGTCAGGCTCCCTCTGCATTTGATGAATGAGGGTATTTTGTGATGTAGGCGGCTGGGCTGAGCCAGAATCTGCAAAGTCCTGAGGACTAACCCGTCTTCCTGAAATCCACAACAAAGAACTTCCAGCAGTCATGATTTCATCATCAATCTTCCAACGGTTTTCAGTTGCTAACCAAACTCATTCTCCTCTCTCACACAGGGTGGTGGACTGTTTTACTATTGTATGCTGCAACTGGGGCTGGATAATGGGTTTGGCTTTTTGAGACTGAAGAAACATGTTTGTAAAGGCAAAACGGGTGCGTTTGTAGAGATTCACTGGCTATTTCTTTCTTGACCATTTTGTTTCCTGTGACTGGCATACTGTATAGGAAAAGGAATGCATTGTTTCCGGCACTAAGTTAGCCCGTCTCTTTACGTTAAAGCAAACACCTGCACTTTGTACCTGGCCTGTTTCAAAAGGTTTACTTTTGCTTGGGCATTGCCAGTGCTGCATTGCTTTGAGCCACTGTGACCTACATACAGGGATAATCCAAGCTAACCCCTCTCTCTCTCTTTTTGCTCTTAATTTTTCATACCAGCACTGGTGCTTAAGCTAATTTCAACCCTTTGGTGGCCTCCATTTTAGCTCTTCCTGTGGGGATTCAGGAGATTACATTTGGGTTTTTAACCTGAGGAAATAAAATGAGAACAATTTTTTTAAAATCAGTTGATGCTTTGCTTGGAAAATTAGAATATAGGATTTTTTTTGTGAGCTGCTGTTGCTCTCATACAAACAGAGAAAAATGAAGATCACACTTTTTCCTGTCATAAAAATATAACATACAGGGACCGAAAAGACTCGGGTGGAAAAGGAGATTATTTACAAAATCATTTTTCAATAAGGGCCAACGTGCTCTTTTGACTTGAATTTTATGGAACAGCAAAAGGAGATGCAATAAGAAATAGCATTAGAGGACACAAAGGTATGGGGGAAATGGGCTCTACCTTCCCCTTCCTCTTTGCAGCTATACAAAAAGTCAGCTTGAAAACTAGGGCCACATTATGCATGTTTGGTGGCCTGGCCTGGCTGGAACTACAACTAAAGATCAGTTTGAGAACTGTAAAGAGTTTCAGAATTTATTGGGAGGAATTCAGTATTGCTCTATGTTGAACATCCCATCAGCACAAGAACGATTCCCCCTCTCCTCACCTGTATGCTGTTCTGGGAGGTTCTTCCAAACTCACACAAAATCATTTGGGGGGGGGACCATAGGGAAAGACAGGCAGAAGTCTTTGTGTGGGCTTCTACTGATGAGACTTATTGGTTAAAATCCCTCCCACTGCCCATAAGGATTTCAATTTGCAATCATTATTTTCTCAATTGGGAAGGGCCATATTATTATTGGAAAGGGCCATATTATTTCAGCTCTGGTTCCAATATAATAGGCCACTCAAGTACAATCAGATCCTGATTTCTGGTAGCCCTTAAACCAATTTCCAGACTTGGATTGCACTGGAAACTCTGATTTAAAAAACATATAAAGTCTCATCCACAACCAAGAATGTACAAGGAGGAAGAGGCAGGGAGAAGTAGAGTAAACTGGACTTTCTCATTCAGTCAGGTGGAGGGGGTTCCTGTGGTATGTTGAAATCGTCCTGCTGTACCTGAATGAGGCATTTTTTTGCTGTGTGTTCTTTTTATGAGAGATATAATCTGCTGTATTATATCTGCTATATTTACCTTTCTGCTATATTCAACTTTGAAACAGAAAAGGCAGGATATGTGTTCTCAGTAAAATGAATTACACTTGAGTCTAGGTAATGCATTAATTAATTTTGATTAAATCGACCACCCATTTGCCTAGGTCAGCCATAACCTGTTGAACAAGAGGAGCCTCATTAAAACTGGCAATTTCTCTAATATCCTTTGACATCTTCATTCCCAGACACTTAAGCTGCACTGACTGCAATTTAAATGACCAATTCAAAACCTGCTGCTGGCGCGATCAATTGGTTTAATCCCAGGAATTCTAGTTTTGACCAACTGATCCTGTATTTTAGCGGCATGGCTTGCTGATCAGAAGGTCGGCAGTTCGAATCCCCGTAACGGGGTGAGCTCCCGTTGCTCGGAATCCCTCGGTCCCTGCTCCTGCCCCTGCAGTTCAAAGCACGTCAAAGTGCAAGTAGATAAATAGGTACTCTCCAGCGGGAAGGTAAACGGCGTTTCTGTGCGCTGCTCTGGTTCGCCAGAAGCTTTGTCATGCTGGCACATGACCCAGAAGCTGTAAGTAATGGCTCCGCGGTACCCGGGGCGGCAAAGGAAACGCCCCGGGGGCGGGGCGTCGTGACATCACATTGTGACGTCATGACGCTCCGCCCCCAGGGCGGTTCCGGGGGTGCCGGCGCCGCTTCTGCAGCCCTCTTTTAAGCCGAAGAGCTCGCTTTTAAGCTCTCCGGCTCAAAAGGAGGCTGTGGAAGCGGCGATCCGATGACAGAGTGCGCCTGCGCGTGCAGGCGCACTCCGTCGTCGGGCCGTGCGCTGCCGCTCCCAGGGTGACGGAGGGAGCGGCAGCGCGTGGGAATGGTGGGAGGGGCTGCCTCTTGCCCCCACCCGCCGCTTCCCCCTGTCGCCCGGGCGTACCGCCCCCACCGCACCCCTCTCACCCCCATTAGGTCCAGTCGTGTCCGACTCTGGGGTTGCGGCGCTCATCTCATATTACTGGCCAGGGAGCCGGCGTACAGCTTCTCATGTGGCCAGCATGAAAGCCGCTTCTGGCAAACCAGAGCAGCATGAAACGCCGTTTACCTTCCCGCCAGAGCAGTACCTATTTATCTACTTGCACTTTGACGTGCTTTCGAACTGCTAGGTGGGCAGGAGCTGGGACAAGCAATGGGAGCTCACCCCGTTGCATTCGAACCGCCAACCTTCTGATCAGCAAGCCCTAGGCTCTGTGGTTTAACCAACAGTACCACCCGTGTCCCATAGCACCTTAGAAACCAACTAAGTTTGTTCTTTGTATGAGCTTTCATGTGCATGCACACTTCTTCAGATACAGACTTAGTTGGTCTCTAAGGTGCTACTAGAATATTTTTTTTATTTTTTATTTTGTTTTGACTATGGCAGACCCAACATGGCTACCTACCTGTAAATAAGGGCAGGCAGGCCTTTGTTCTAGGTCCTTCCCTGCTCTCCTGTGTATGGGGAGAGCACCCTGTTGCAACAGCTTTAATAAAGATCAAGCTTACTAGCTGCTTTGCTTCTAAATATTCTCTGGTTGGCCTCTGTTATTTACTCCTACCGATGGAGAACCTGCAAAGGACTCTACAAGGGCTCTTGTGTACCCTATAAGGGAATAAGAGCAGATTTGTTTACTACACTACAAATAGCCCAGAGATGCATTTTAAATAAAAGCACACATTCTACTCATGTAAAAACACCAGGCAGGCCCCACAAATAACCCAGAGATGCAT
>OFHU01003455.1:0-74361 GCA_900245905.1 Lacerta viridis | reverse complement strand
TATTTCTTTGAGCAAGATCTGGTGCGTAGCGCTGACCACCCCCGCCACCTGCGATATTTACGCTGACGGGAAAGAGCTTCCTACACTTTTCCTAACGCCTTCCCAAAACCCAAATTAGGTAAATGTGGGTTTAAGGTGACTCCGTAAATGTTGGCATGCCTGCCTGCCTGCATGCCTCTGGATGTTTTTAACTCCGCTGCCTGAATCGGTGGGGCTCTCTGGGGAGGACTGGAGTGCTGGCAAGAACTCTGTATGTTTATCTTGCAGATCCGTATCAAAAGGATTTATTTTTCAGGAATGTGCATTTTGTAGCACTTTAAACCTGGAAGGACTCCAAAGAGCTTTGCAGTCGGAACAAGCTGGTTCTCACAGTTTTCAGAGGGCCCTTTGCTTTATCTGCGGCATTTGCATATTGCCTTTGTTGGCACTGCCAGGTTGAGGGTTTCCAAGCTGCCTAGTGCTCTTGCTGGGATTGTTCAGGCCAGCAACCGCCCTGGCTGAGCTTTTGGAGGTGCCTCCTGCCTCAGAAATAAGATCTCAGAAGAGAGCATCCATCGCAGTAGAAAGGAGGCAGGTGTAAGGCTGGGCCATATCTGGTTTTCAATATCACGATGTATTGCCAGCTGAACATTACAGTATCTCGATGTATCGCAATGTCTGAAATAAGGCATGAGCTTATAAAATGACCTGGGAAAATATTGAAAGAAATAAATATTAAATGGAATGTGTATAGTTAAATGAAAATTTACTCAGTTGATAGCATGCTTAACTGAACCATTGGAAGAATATATTGCTGTTCTGTTTCGGGTTTTATATACCCATAGTAACACCTTGAACAAATTGGAGAACTGGTGTAGATCAGTGTTAAAAAGTCAGGTAGACACTGAGGTCCGGCTCCGAGGGCCTTCTGGCGGTTCCCTCCCTGCTAGGAATGTTAATTTTTTGTTGTTGTTCAGTCGTTCAGTCGTGTCCGACTCTTCGTGACCCCATGGACCAGAGCACGCCAGGCACGCCTATCCTTCACTGCCTCTCGCAGTTTGGCCAAACTCATGTTAGTAGCTTCGAGAACACTGTCCAACCATCTCATCCTCTGTCGTCCCCTTCTCCTTGTGCCCTCCATCTTTCCCAACATCAGGGTCTTTTCTAGGGAGTCTTCTCTTCTCATGAGGTGGCCAAAGTACTGGAGCCTCAACTTCAGGATCTGTCCTTCCAGTGAGCACTCAGGGCTGATTTCTTTAAGAGTGGATAGGTTTGATCTTCTTGCTGTCCATGGGACTCTCAAGAGTCTCCTCTAGCACTTTTGGTATTCTGCTGTTCTATCAAAATGTATGTTTTGCTGGATTTCAGCTTGTTGTAAATTGCTCAGAGATCTATGATTTACAGCTGATTCATAAATATTTTCAACAAGTTGAATTTCAAGAGGTATATTTGGCCATTGTTAAATGCCTGGCAATTGTAGAATTGAATAGTCCTTATTTTATTTTATTTTTTAAACAGAATTTATTAGCATTTTCATAAAATAACACAAACCCGACCCCACACCTACAAATACAAAAACAAATACAAATACACATAATGTCAGGATTCTTCTTCTTATTTATATACCTTACAAAAAAAAAATTTCTACTTTCGAATCTTGACGCTTGACTTCCCCCGCCTTTTCACCTTCGGTTTTAAATCAATATACTATTTCCTTAACAACTTTACTCTATAAAAAATTTAGTTTTACTTAAAAATAACACAATTATCTTAATCTTACTATTATAACCTAAATCATAACCAAATATTCTTATAACTAAACTTATTTCTTCTATCCTTTATCATGCTGCTTTTAACTTAAAATTCAATATCTCCTTTCTTACTTAAAGTAAACTTATGATTAACAGACTTCACACTCCGCTTTCGGATACCATGACAGACCATTTGGATTATACATTTAATGCTTCAACCCACTCCCCCTCTGTCCATTGTCTTTTTCTGTCTTTCACCAGAACCGGATCTCCAATTATCTTCTTCCAGATGTCCACAAATCCAGGCAGCATTCACAACCAACCTTGCATCGAGCTTCAGGGTGTTCAGCATTTTCCTTCTGGGCTCCTCCGTTTCTTTTTGCCATATTTCTTCTTCTTGTAAAAATCTTAATTCCATGTCCCTTGACCCCGAGCTGCCACCTCGGAGTCTGGATATTGTAAATTTCCCCGTTCCAGGGCTGCCACCCCCAGAAACCGGTTCCTTTTCCCGGAGTTGCCCAGCCACTTCAAAGCATCCTTCAAGCACCCCTCCCAGCTCTTTGCCAAGGTTTGATTCCATTTCATAAAACTTTTGAAAAGCCTCCTCTGTGGAAAGTAAATTCTTTTTACTTACAATTCCACTCAAAGCTTGTAGTTTCCAATTAAGCAGTTCCAGCCTCAAGACAGTGAGCCTTTCCTCATCCTCTAAACCAGAGTTCAATACCAATGCAAACACAAAGTCCAGCATTTTCGAAGGGAGAGTGAGTGTGAGTCCTTATTTTAACTCCAAAATAAACTTCTGGCACGGGTTACGTTTACCTTGAACTGCTTGATATCTGCTTGACTTTCCAGAACTTCCTTGGAGCTGAATCTCTCATGTAGAAGCAAGGTTTCGTGCATGAGGGGAGAGACTATTCCTGTTATGTATTGAAGTTCTCACCCTAGGCCACTAGGGGTGTTGTGTATATAGTTTCACTCTGCCCACCGTGGCTGCAGTTCTCACTCAGGTCCACAACATGCAAATGAAGGATTGAGAGTGCCGTTCACGGATTGGGTAGCTAGAGAGAGTTGTTACTGTTGCATGTTACTGAGTACTATATAAGCAGGCTGGCTCAGCCCTTCAGTCCAGTTCTGTTCCAGCCTGAGAATAAAGAGAGCTGCTTGGAGAATCACTGTGTCGTCTGCTATGTCCACCCACTGCTTAATAAGTCCCAAGGCTAGTAGGGGTTCCCAGCACAGTTCTCTGCTAAAAAATTTTTGGATTTTTCTTAGCCTGCAGTTTTGGAGAGAGGCTGCAGTACACATTGTTTAAAGCCTTCTACATTTTGCACTGCTGAGTGAATGCATTTGATACGTTCAAGTTCGTGCAAATGGTACCCGTTCCGCACACTGAAATGTAATTTCAATGCGCTGGAGGTTTGCTTTACTATTGCTGTGGAAATTGTTCACGATTAGATGCTCTGCCACCAAGCAGAAATTCTGCTTGAAGATGCAGAAGCCCTTAAACCTTAAAACAGCAGAGCTTTTCCTTGTGAAAAAGATTTTTTTGTCCTGAAAATGACTGTTGTGTTTTCGTGGCGAAATCTGTTTCAGCCTCCTTTCGTGCAAGTGCTTTGGCCTTGTGGAATGGTTAAACTGCCACCGTGTCTCACATGGAGCATTTCTTGCAAGTGACCTCCTTTGCAGCTGTTTGAAGTGTTATAAGAAAAAACTGCTCCTTTTCCCTTATGGGGTATCCAAGGGCCCGTATAGAGTCCTTAAGTAGGTTCCCTATCGGAAGGAGAAAATAACAGAGGCCAAACAGAGAATATTGAGAAGCAAAGCAGCTAGTAAGCCTGATCTTTATTAACTGATGCAACAGGGTGCTCACTGCCACACGCAGGAGGCAGGAGGGACCCCGAACAATGGTACGCAAGCCCTTATACAGTCATACCTCTGGTTGTGTTTTCCGCGGGTTGTGTGCGCTACAGGTTACAAACGTGCCGAACCCAGAAGTACTGGAACGAGTTACTTCCGGGTTTCAGTGCACGCGCATGCACTGAAATCTCACTTTGCACAAGCGCCGAATCGCGCCGTGCACACACGCAGATACGGCGCCTCAGGTTGCGCTCTTTTTGCGAACAGGCCTCCGGAATGGATCCCGTTCACAACCAGAGATACCACTGTATAGAATTTTGAAACAGCCCACCCTGTAGCCAGAGACCACCCCCACATAAGGATTCAAACAGGTAGCCGTCAATATTCTTGGTATAAGTTTTCGTGTGCTGTGCATGCACACCAAAGCTTATACCAAGAACAAACTTAGTTGGTCTCTAAGGTGCTACTGGGCATTTTTTTATTTTTTTATATATCACAGAAGGAGGCGGTCCTGTCTGCCAGGATACCTAATAATGGTCACTGATTGCATTACCTGGACAGCCCGGCCATTCTTTTGTGATGGTAGATACTTTAATTCCTGAATCCTGGTCACAGGCTCACCCTATTCACCCACACATATGCCCTTAAGACAGGTAAGCAAAAGACAATGGAGAGGTTTCCCGTTTGCCTCCCTCACTGCAGAGGAATATTTGAGGTCACTGGGAGAGTCAAAATGACTCCTGGATTCCTCTACTGTACTATTTTAGACACATGGTTTATATACTTACTAGTGGTTTAAACCCATTAAAATAACGGGCGCTAGAACATTTCTGACACAAAACCCAAAGTCCTGAAGTGCAGGGAGCAGGGCAAACCATGCGCTCCCTACACGGCGTTAAGATTCCTGAGGGAGAAATGACGGCGTGTTTCCTTTTATTGTTCCTGTCCTAAACATACTTACTGCACGAAGGTAGAACAGGTTTCCTTCCGGATGTGTGGGGCTCCCAGCCCCTTTCGGAGTGTGGGGCGATGGGTGGGGAAGCGAGGGGGGTGAGGCGGCGGAGGCGGCGGCATCATCTCCCGGGAGGCTTCCCCCCCCCCGGTTCTCCTCCTCCTTCTGCCCAGCGGCGAGAGTGGCAGCGTGGCCTCCCTTCTCGGCCGCCCTTCAGCCTCTGGAGTGCCAGCGTTCCATTTCAACCGCCGCTTCAACTGCCGCCGCTGCTCCCGGCCCGATTGTCTCTCTGCTCCAATCCCTGTGTCCGTGGGGCACATGCTCAGTAGCGCAAACCCAGAGACACAGGGACTGGATGCAGAGACACTTGCGTTTTATATATATAGATGTATGTGTTTGCCTTGTAAATTTATGAACGCTTATTTTTAGAATTCTTATGACAGAAGGAATGGAGTTTGGGAACAGTGGGGCTTTGCCAGGCAGCTCCCCCAAAGCTGGCAAGCTGAAGGCATTGCAGAGTTGGAAATCTTCGCTTATGCTAGGAGTCAGCAAACTTTTTCAGGAGGGGGCCAGTCCACTGTCCCTCAGACCTTGTGGGGGGCTGGACTATATTTGGGGGGGGAAATGAATGAATTCCTATGCCCCACAAATAACCCAGAGATGCATTTTAAATAAAGGACACATTCTACTCATGTAAAAACACACTGATTCCCAGACCGTCCGCGGGCCGGATTTAGAAGGCGATTGGGCCGGATCTGGGCCCCCCAGCCCCTTATTTTGCCTACCCATGGCTTATGCAGATGAGATACGAGAGAGCCTTTTGAGAGGGTTTTGCTTTTGCAGACGAGCTTGTTAAGAAGGTGGTTTTTCAAGAGTGAAAAGCTGACAAGGAGAGCGGGGCTTGAGTGCTTTATATTTGATCCTGTTGACTTCGCCCCTCTTGCTTAATGACATGTGGCACTCAGAGCGCCAGCTTTGATCCTACCTGGTTTCAAAAGGCTTTGCAAATGGTCACACATTTGCGGCGGAGTCTTTCTTTTTCTGCTTGCATCAGGGGGATTTTCTCCTTGCTCTTGGATGTACTGACAAAATGAGGAATGGAGGCAAAAGATGGTCGAATACATGGATATAGCAAAATTAACATCAAAGATTAGGCAACAAGGAGGTGAAACTTTTGGAAAAGAATGGGACAAATTTAGGGTGTATTTGAATAAGTTATATGGAATATAGAAAATGAAAGGGAAATGCAAGTCTCATAGTTATTCAAAAAAATTCTTTATTGGGAAATCAAAGAAGTTATAAAACAATATTAAGAGAGAAAAGATACAAATGGAATATGAATACATGATTTAGTTCTTTTATATTTATAACAAAGCTGTTTTTTTCTGGACAATATAAGTTAATGTTTTATTAATAATATAAGATAAATTTGAAGGAGTGGCTTTACAATATGGGAACAGATTGAAAATATGTGACAGATGATAATCATAATAAAGAAGCATATATCCGTGGATACAGGTGGCAAAGGAAAACAGAAGAAGAACAGGGGGAAGCAGAAGGGGGGAAGGGGTTTTTTTTTTCCTTTTTTCTTTTCTTTCTTTCTTTTTCTATATAACAAATTGTACAAGTTTTCTACAGGATAATAGCATAAGAGTATTATTTATGTGTGTGAGATATAATCTCTGTATATATATGTAATTTATAAATGCTGTACAATTTTTGTTTAAAGAAGAATTACGAGAAAACTTAATAAAAATTATTAAGGAAAAAAAAAAACAAAATGAGCAGAGGGAGGCCGGAGGGGGGGAGACGAGACCAGGCGGCTGAATTAGGAGCAAGCTGCTCAGTTCTGTGCCCGAACCGTACTCCCCGAGTTTCATTTTGGTGGTCTGGGGTGTGTCTCTGGATTTGTGGCTGAAGACGGGAGGGGGCACGTCTACCACGCGAAATATCCATATTGATTTTTAATTAGATTTGATCACTTCTTTTATTTCTTAGTATTTTGCATGTTGTTGCAATACAGATTTGAATACTATGGGATCCAAATTGCAATGCAATGAAATGCAGTACATAAGAAATAAAAGAAGCCGTAAAAATGCAATTAAAAATCATACAGCAGCCGCAGCAGGCAGAAAAATCACCTGCCAAAGATCTTCAGCAATTTTCGGGTGGTCGGTGGAGGAAAAAGTTTGGGACGCGGGTGGCGCTGTCGTCTAAACCACTGAGCCTAGGGCTTGCCGATCAGAAGGTCGGTGGTTTGAATCCCCGCGACGGGGTGAGCTCCTGTTGTTCAGTCCCAGCTCCTGCCCACCTAGCAGTTCGAAAGCACGTCAAAGTGCAAGTAGATAAATAGGTACCGCTCTGGCGGGAAGGTAAATGGCATTTCTGTGCGCTGCTCTGGTTCGCCAGAAGCGGCTTAGTCATGCTGGCCACATGACCCGGAAGCTGTCTGCGGACAAATGCCGGCTCCCTCGGCCTATAGAGCGAGATGAGCGTCGCAACCCCAGAGTCGTCCGCAACTGGACTTAACAGTCAGGGGTCCCTTTACCTTTACCATAAAATGGCAGCTGCAAATCGATGTGCATTGGGGTGAAAACTCCTTAGCTTCACACTATGTACTGATGAAGTCTGAGCTGACAGTGACTACCCAGGAATGAGATTTTGGGTTCTTAGTGGGTGACTGAATAAAAAGTCAACCCAGTGTGCGGCGGCTATGAAGAGGGCAAATTCCGCATTGGGGATCATTAGGAAAGCGGTTGAAATTAAAAAGGCCAATTTCACCATTCCTTTGTGTAAATCTCTGGTGAAGCCACACTTGGAAGCCGCTGTGATGCAGTTCTTGGTAGCCACACCTCAGAAAAGGATATTGTGGAGCTGGAAAAGGTTATAAGAAAGGGGCAACCAAAATGACCAAGCGTTGAGGAAGCGTTGTCCTATTTTGGGTTTTCTTGTTTAAGAAAAATGGTGAATAAGCCAGGACATGATAGAGCTGCAGAAAATTAGGCATTGTGTGGAGAAAGTGGATAGAGAGAAGCTTCCCTGTCTTTCATAATATTAGACTCTGGCGTCATCCAATGAAACTGATTGCTAAATTGTGGTCTTTCGACGTAAGGTTAAAGCTTCACATTTAACCCTGGCTGCTGAATCAGTGTAGGAGTTTTGAGTCATTGGGAGCAGCCACAGTGAACATCTCGAAACAAAATTAAAAAATCCCTTCCAGCAGCACCTTAGAGACCAACTAAGTTTGTTCTTGGTATGAGCTTTTGTGTGCATGCACACTTCTTCAGATACACTGAAACAGAAGTCACCAGACCCTTATATATAGTGAGAGGGTGGGGAGGGGTATTACTCAGAAGGGTGGTGGGAATGGGTGATTGGCTGATAGGTGTGGTAAACCTGTTGACGACTGTTAACGACTGCAATTGGTCTTACAGGAAAAAGCAAGGGGTGAGATGGCTAAGAATAGCTTTGTCATGTATAATGAGATAAGAATCCAATGTCTCTTCACCCTTTTTTGCCTGCTAATTTTCTAGTAGTGGCGCTATATTTTTTTTTTTAATTGGGGTACGTTTGAAAAAGAGAGAAGAAAAATGGTTCTGTTTCAACTGTTTCTCACATGGGAGGTGGAAGAAGTAACTTTCAGCGCTGACTTGCCCTCTCTGACTCCCGTTTGATGCCCCGTGTGGGTCAAATCTTAAGAGTTCAGCATTACTGAGGCCTACAATTATGAAGGTGGGCTCTAGGTTACGTAGGAGTGAATTCAGAGCTTAAGGGGGTCACTCGGTGGCCTCTGCTGCCCAGGAGACCCGGGGCTAGTAGCTGCCTTCCTTCCCAGGAAGGGCATCTCAAAAAGAGGGAGACCAATTTGGCCTCATCTGTTGGCCTGAGATGGAGCAGTGGGAAGGAGGTTGACAAAGCCCCCTTTGCTCTTCTCTTCCTCTTTGGCTCTTCCTTCTCTTTGGAGCAGACCCTCTGTGGATTTCTTATCAGCCTTGCCCTTCTTCTGCCTATAACATTGCTGGAAAGTGCCTGCCCTTCCTCCCTGTTGACTTTGCCTCTCTCTGAATGGGCTTTGCCCAGTGCTTTTATTCTAGAAAAATAGGTGCCGGTACTCACCATGAAGTTGTTACAGTAAGTGCCACACTTTTTATCAACAACAAAAAGAGGTGCAGGTAATTTGTACCATTGAACACCCCCTGAGGAAAAAAAAGCACTGGCTTTGCTCGTCATGGACTCCTCCCTCTCTTCCACTTCCCTGCCAGAGCAGAGCCTGTGTCCTGCAAGGAAACACATCAAGGAGACAAAATAGCAGGACCAAATAATGCCCCAAAAAGTGAGCTGCTGTCCAACCCTGTGAGCTTGAGACCCTCCATTAGCTGATCTCTGTGGCCGAGCATCTGAAGCAGGAGATCCCCGAATCCTCTTTCTTGGGGCTCCTAGATGAGCCGTAATGAGCGATTGTTCCACAGTGCTAACCTTGCTTTAAGTAACAGTGTCAAAACACTGTCTAAATATACTCCTTTCCATCACTGCTGAGAACACCCACGGAGACACGGCGCTGACGGATGGCTTTCCTAATTTGGCAGAACCCTCAGATGAAGTTGCTAACCATGCTCCAGTCTGCCTGCAGCTCCACTCGCTTGCAAGAACACCCGTGAACCCTCACAAGGGGGGAGTGTTGACTCTCTCGGGCGCTTCTGCAAGATGCATCATAGTTTCCAAATTCAGATGGTACCTCACCTTTCCTTTTTTTGGAAATGGCTGCATTAAAAAAAAGTGGTAGCGCTGGCCTCATTTGCATCCCATCTGTAACTATCCATTTAATGTTTGCTTAGCACTGACCTCCTCCGTCTGTCACCTGTCAATCTCAGTGCAGCTTTTCTGCCCTCCTGGCGCTTAGCAACCCCTCCCAAGCAGGCAACAAAAAAACAAACAGGTGCCTTCCAGAGCCCCGGATAGGCTTTGCATTCATTTTGCTGCATCCAGGGCTGGAAGCAGGACCCTGGTGCTCTGCGTGCAACTGTCTCATGTGGCAGTGAGTCATCTGGGCTTCACGTTGGGACACCTCCTTGTGGGCAGGAAAGGCTTCCCAAGCTGTAGCCTGGCTTGGCAGGACTGATCTTGCAGCAGGTGCTGGGGAATCCTTGGCCATCCCAGTGTTGCTGAACTACAGCTCCTTATCATCTCTGCCCATTGGCCATGGTTGCAAGGGCTGATGGGAGTTGTAGTTCAGCCGAAGGTTCCCCACACCTGATATAGAATGGATTAGACTGATGTACTGGTTAGGCTCCCAGTGGCTGCTAGTCATGACGGCAGTATTCCTCCAAAGAAGAAGAAGAAGAAGAGTTTGGATTTGATATCTCGCTTTTCACTACCCGAAGGAGTCTCAAAGCGGCTAACATTCTCCTTTCCCTTCCTCCCCCACAACAAACACTCTGTGAGGTGAGTGGGGCTGAGAGACTTCAAAGAAGTGTGACTAGCCCAAGGTCACCCAGCAGCTGCATGTGGAGGAGTGCAGACACGAACCCGGTTCCCCAGATTACGAGTCTGCCGCTCTTAACTACTACACCAAACTGGCTCTCCAAATATCAGTTGCTGGGAATCCTAAGTGGGAAAAGTCATATTGCACTCGGATCCCAGCTCTGGGACTTCCTGTAAGCATTTGCTAAGTGTTTCTCTAGGGCAAGGCGGTCCAACTTTCTGTACCAAGTGGGCTGCAAGAATTTGCAGAACCCATGGGCCCCACGTTCTTTGTTGTTGAGGGGGAGAGCATGGCCAGTATTTGACACATGCCCCTAGCAATGGATTCCCAAAGCAGGCTAAACGAGGCGCTGGGTTTTGGGAAGGAGGCACAAGGCTCTGGCATGCTCCTAGAGCCCTCCCGTCTCCTTCCCAAAGCCTAGTTCCTCCCTTACCTGGCTTTGGGGAGGCAGCACAACGGCTGGGAGGGGCATGAAATGTTGCTGAGGGCCACCCCAAAATTCCTCAAGTCCACTCTGCTTGAGGTCATAAGACTCAAACCAACAGGTTCAGATAACATGAAAAAGACCGATCCTCCAGGAGTAGCTTTCTGCAGTGGGATACGCAGCCTCTTAAAACAGACCCTCAAAGTCAGCTCCCTGTTGTGACCAAAATGAGTGAGGGAAGACTCAAACTCTGGCCAGCGACTGTTTCCTCCGCTTGCGCCTCGACTTGTTAACAAGGAAACAGTAGCAGTCCCACGTTTCTGCTGAGGTGCCCTCATTTTTCATCCGGAGAGGTCCATGGCATCCGCTCTCCTCCCGGCAGAAGCTAAGTGCAGCGCACAGAGCTGGTCTGTCAGAAATTCCTCTGAGGGCTCAGACATGCTCCCCTGTTTCCTGCAGCAAATTATATTTGACATTTAATTCAAGAATTGAGTGTAAAACCTCCCAGTGGTAATGGGTCTGAATGGAACAGGGCATGCAGTTGGCTGTATTTATTTTAGTTTTTCCTGCCACCGTTTGATTTTTCCACGCACACACAGTCACTCACAACTAGACAGAGCCCAAATTCCTAAATTGGTGACATATGAAACAATAGCTTGTGTATTAAATTATTTCATGTAGTGCTGTTGACATATAGGTCTCTAGTACAAAGGGAACATTCACCCATCTTAATAGTATCCCCCCCAACACAATTTGTTATCAACTGTTACCTGAATCAGGCTAGTAAATGAACGTTTGTGTTGTTTTTCTGAGAACCATTGTGATGTAGCGGTTAGAGACTAGGACCTGGGAGACCAGGGTTCAAATCTTCACTCAGCCATGATGCTCGCTGGCTGACCCTGGGCCAGTCACTGCCTCTCAGCCTAACCTACCTCACAGGGTCGTTGTGGCGATTAAATGAGGAGGGGGTAATCTTAAGATTTAGTTACAGGTGGGTTACAGGTGTTGGTCTGCCATAGTCAAAACAAAATCGAAAATTCTTTCCAGTAGCACCTTAGTTGGTCTCTAAGGTGCTACTGGAAAGAATTTTCGATTTTTCTTAAGATTTAGTGTCAGGAGTATAACGTATTCCTGGACACCGCAGAGTTAGACGCAGACTTTTCTGGAAGCTTCTGGCTGTTGTGAAATTGACTAGACAGCTCAACGCAGGAACTCAGCAACTCACTGGATAACTATATACAGTATTTATTGATTGAAGCAACTAGCATCCATAAGTTACTATTTACAGACTTTACAAAATAAAAGAAACAAAACATAAAATCTTTTCCTCTCTGTCTCTCTCTCTCTATACTGACCACTTTCTCTGCTCCACACACTAACCACACTAACCGCACACAGCTCTCACACAGAGCTCAGTTCTTTAGGCACTTCATTGACCAATCACAGGTCGTTGCTAAGGGTCTGAGAGAGAGCAGATCTGGGCTTTCTGCCAACTACTAATTACTTGTAGATTGCTTGAAGATAGACAGCTGCATTTCTGCACGTAGGCAACTCTGAAATCTCTAACAGGTAATAATCTGTGCCGCCTTTAGCTCCTTGGAGGAAAAGTTGGGCTATAAATGCAGTAAATCCAATAAGAAATAACATACATTTTAATTGGCCACTGGATGCAACGAAGGAGGAGCAAAAAATAGAGCCATTAATGTCAAACAATATCACTGCATTGCTGGAATTGAAAATCTAAAAATCTAAAATTAAACAGAGGTACCCGCAGCGGTGGCAAATTATTGGCCCTGAATATTTTGGAGGCAAAAAGCTTCCCTTCCAGGAATAGGGGTGTGTGTGTGTGGAATCATTCCCAATTCTTTAGGCCTTTCACTTGGCGGGTTGCTTTTTATTGCTGCATGCAGCCATTGGCTTGGTTTCTACGTTGCAGTGAGCCACACTATGGCTTACTGTGACCACGTGAACATGCTGCCTCCCAGCAAGGATCTCGCAACCACGTTGCTGATCCCTGGTCTTTCAAGGTCTTAGTGGGACGACAGCTAAGCATATTGCCCAAACGCAGGGTCGTAGTTAAGGTCTCTGCTCCTTAGCCGCTACCTGTAAACCATAGGACAAACCTTGGCTCCAGATTGTGGTTGAGGAGGAGAGTGTAACCGTGATTCTGGGTTCAGGCAACCTTGGCTTAGCTGCTTGTGCCACACTGATCCAAAAAGTCCGGGGAAGAGCAAAGAGGCTGCAATCTCCTCCCCGGGAGCCATTGTGGTGGCGCTAAGCCATGTGAACGAAACCCTTATTTCCAAGACCATCCAGTGCTTTCGAATTGCATTGTTTTTCTTATTCACTGCATGTTCACAACCAATAGGGTGGACAGTATAGCGACTGCCATGACATCACGATGCCAGAGCCAATCCGATTTTGTCTCTGCAGTGACGCAAGTGAGAGCAAGTAAAACGGCGTTGTCTGCCCTCTGAAACCTTCACCTGGGACCCTTCACTCCAGAACGGAAGGACGTATTGGCTGCACAAAGCCATGTGATGGAATTTAACGAAACAAAGGTTTTGGCCATTCCCAGGGCTTCTCAGCTGCCCAGAATGGCTGCAGGGGGTTGTTTCTGCCAAGTCTGCTTGTGCGTTCCAATGCGGCAGCAAGCAAGCCAGTTTCACCCAAGGGCGAGGCTGCTCAAAGTGAAATGTGAGGGTGCCTCCTTGAAGCATATTGTTGTGCTGTGGGCTGCTGTCACAGAGCAATAGATGTGGTAAGCAAGGGGCCTGTCGCCCTACAGCATCATTTTTGTATTTTGCTGACTCCGGGAACAATGGGTGTTTTTGCAGCGCACTGACGGCTCTGGCCTTGCAATGAACTTTCTGTCTTTTCACCCTTCCAGCAGAATGCAAGCTCTGTGACCTCTTTTAAGGGACTGGGATCAGCTGACTGTTCCCATTGTACCCCTAGGTCAGTACCTCTAGCTAAGTACTGTGAACCCCCTGTTTTTCAAAAGCCAAGGCATAGACCCCCAACTTTTGACATTTTTTATATACAGTAGCATTTGTTTCCTGAATGGTGCCACGGACCCCCCTGGGTGGATTACAAGGACCCCCTGGGGTCTGCGGATAACCCACCAACTGGGAACCTCTGCTCTCAGCTGACTGCTGTTACTGGTTCCCAGTGCTTGGGGGAGAAAGAGTGGGTGGGTGTTTGTGTTTTTCCATGGCGGCGTCTCCGAGTTGTTGTCTTGAATCAACAATGGTTGTCTGTTCCTTGTCAAAGAGACTTGGGCATGGTGGAGTTTGTAGCCCCAAGGCATGAGCCTTCCAAGCATAATTTTATTTGCTCGTCCTTTTCTCCACACGCAGGGTTCCAGCACATGGGGAGACACAAGACCCAGTTTGCAAGCTTCCAATGTGCATCCCATTTTTTCTTTCTTGTTAGAATTATTGGTGATTGTGCCTTCAATATCTCGCTTTTAAGAAACTCCCATCCATCACGGACAACCCTCACTCGGAGTATTTCTGACCCTGGGATATTATTATTATTATTATTATTATTATTATTATTATTATTATTATTATTATTAATTTATACCCCGCCCATCTGGCTGGATTTCCCCAGCCACTCTGGGAGGCTTCCAACAAAAGATTAAAAACATTGAAACATTACATTGAAACAGCAGTCATTAAAAACTTCCCTAAACAGGATGTCGCCCAGTAGTTTCTTACGCTATTTGAAATCAGCTTTGCTAAAGTCCAGAGTGTGCTTCTGACTACATTCAGCCTTACCTTTCCCCTCTGTATAATGAATCCCAAGAGGAACGTGCTCACTTCCTTCCAAGGTCCCCACTGCTTCCACCTCACCCATCAACAACACACACCGAGTTTTTTTGGAGGAAGGGCTGGGCAGAAGATCTCAGGGTGACTTGCTGCAGCTTAGAAAGGCTGTCTGACTCCAAGTTGTGTAACATTCGGCAACATCAACAAAAAGCCCCCCCCCTCCCCACAGCCTGCTGGAGTTAGGCCACCAAAATGAAGATAGCTTGAGGTAAGCAGGGGGGGGGGACTTTTGGTAGGGTTGTGAGCTCAGTTGAGTTACGGTACTCAGATCAAAGCTCCCAGGCTCAGAAAGTGCTGAGAGGAAACCTCTCCTTTCATTCCAACTGCATGTGTTCTTTGAACCCACCTCTGGTTGGTGGACCTTATAATCTGAGATATTAAAGTCTGTCCATCAAGGCTTCTGCACGGTTTTTTTTGAGTTTGTGGAGGTTGTGGCTGCCCTGCTTTCTTGCAAGTTCAGTAAGCCTTATAGGTTCTCTTCTCAGTCCTGTTGAGGTATCCTGGAGGGCAAAGAAAGGAGGAAGATTCATTTTCAAGCATATGGCAAAAAAGGTTATTTTATATGTTAAGGTAAAAGGTAAAGGGGTAAAGGGACCCCTGACCATTAGCTCCAGTCGCGGACGACTCTGGGGTTGCGGTGCTCATCTCGCTTTATTGGCTGGAGGGAGCCGGCGTACAGCTTCTGGGTCATGTGGCCAGCATGACTAAGCCACTTCTGGCGAACCAGAGCAGCGCACGGAAACCATTTACCTTCCCGCTGGAGTGGTACCTATTTATCTACTTGCACTTTGACGTGCTTTCAAACTGCTAGGTTGGCAGGAGCTGGGACTGAGCAACGGGAGCTCACCCCGTCGGGGATTTGAACCACCAACCTTCTGATCAGCAAGCCCTAGGCTCTGTGGTTTAACCCACAGCGCCACCCGCGTCCCTTATATATTAAGGTAGATAATGATAGAGTCATAGAGTTGTAGAGATGGAAGGGACCCCGAGGGTCATCTAGTCCAACCCCCTGCAATGCAAGAATATGCAGCCGTCCCGTACGGGGGTCGAACCTGCAACTTCGGCGTCCTCAGCAGCACAGTCTAACCAGCTGAGCTGTCCACGCAGTTCAATTGCCTACTGTGAGATATGTGAATTCTTAGTAACTTTTCAGTTTCAAGTGGGAATATAATAAGACCCCCTAGGACAATTCCCTGATATTTATAAACCGGATAAAAAGAAAAGAAAAAAGGACATTTTACTACCTCCCAATAGCAATCATTATCATCATCCTAGGAAATGTGAATGGAGTCACCAAATTTTGCATTTTGTATGTTTAATTATAGTTTTCAGGTAGTATTGTTTCCTTCAATACATTATTGAGTTATAGGTTTCTGAGTAAACAAATAAAAAGGAATATTGTTTTAAATACCAGTATTATCTACCCCAACCCTCTAACACACTGACCCCAGATTCCTTATAAGGAATCCCAGAGATTAAATGGCGCCTGCTTTCAATTAATGTGTTCAGAGTTATGGTGTCCATTAATCTGCTTCTGCAGAGAGGTTGCCCATTCCAGTTGCACGAGGAAGGAATCTGCTCTCTCTTTCCTCAGGAGGCAATGTTTGCATTTCAGTCTCCGGCACGTTTACAGGAAAAAACAGCAGGGGAATCAATGTGACCATTTGAGCTGCTTCCTTAGACTATATTGATCCGCAGGGTGTTTGCATCTTAAATATCTCCAAATAAATATTGTCTCGTTATGCAGAAATCTATATATGTACAGCTGCATTATTCTTGCTGCTATCATTATTATTGATTACTATCAAAGCTGCATGGAACTAGGATTTAAAAGCTGCCTTAATGCACCGTGAAGTCTGGACAGCTTAATATTTAAGGTCCGGGAAATGGAAAGGCTGATGTTCTGCATATAATCTTTAATTATTCCCTCTTGGCTATTTGAAATGTGTAACTGCTGTGAACTTTTGAGGTTTTGTGTATTCCTCCCTCCCACATTGTGACCTGTTTCCTTGTCATAGGCGGACTTCAGATGCCAGTAATTCACATATGTTGTGTAATTCTTTATCTCCTTGACATCTGATGGGAGGGCGCTCCACAGGGAGGGAGCCACCACCAAGAAGGCCCTCTGCCTTGCTCCCTGTTTCCATTTTATCCTGTCAATTGGCAGTTAAGATATTTTGTTTAGTGGCTCCCACCTCTTTTGCTGGATAAGTATTCTGTTCCGGTTGAAACTGCTTGTTTTTTAAAAATAAATAAATAACCGTAACCGTTTGATATGTATATTACATTGCTGTAAGCCAACAGTTCTCAAACTTTCTTCTCTGGGCCACACTTTTCAGGATAAACATTTGCTTGCGCTGCACCAATATTGATAAGAAATGCGCTGGAAAGCAAAAGAAACAACTCCTAGCAGTGCTTGATTGATAAAAGAACCTATCCATATTCTGCAAATATATATATATATATATATATATATATATAAAGTTTAAGTGTTTCTTAGATTGTCCTTGAATCTTCCTCTCACACCCTTTGAGCATCACTGCTGTAAACTGTCCCAGGGAAGGCGGTGACAAACCTTGCAAACTAATAATATGCAAATTCATTAAAATGGAAGCGCTGCTCCATGCACATTGGTGAGTAGTCCAGAGGAGGGCAACCAAAATGGTCAAAGGCCTGGAAACGATGCCTTATGAGGAACGGCTTAGGGAGCTGGGTATGTTTAGCCTGGAGAAGAGAAGGTTAAGGGGTGATATGATAGCCATGTTCAAATATATCAAAGGATGTCATATAGAGGAGGGAGAAAGGTTGTTTTCTGCTGCTCCAGAGAAGCGGACACGGGGCAATGGATTCAAACTACAAGAAAGAAGATTCCACCTAAACATTAGGAAGAACTTCCTGACAGTAAGAGCTGTTCGACAGACATTTGTGCCAAGGAGTGTGGTGGAGTCTCCTTCTTTGGAGGTCTTTAAGCGGAGGCTTGACAGCCATCTGTCAGGAATGCTTTGATGGTGTTTCCTGCTTGGCAGGGGGTTGGACTGGATGGCCCTTGGGGTCTCGTCCAACTCTAGGATTCTAGGATTCTATGAGCGCTGGTGCATTTTGGAAAGCAAGTAGCGGGAACCCCAGTGGTGTAATTTTTGTGTGCGCTTGCCTAGCAAAAGCCAGGTGCAGTGGCGTTGCAACGGGGGTGCGGTGCACCCTGGGCGCCATGTCTGGGAGGTGACAAGAAGACACCCCGTGGCTGCTTGCCCCGCCGTAGCGGCGCGAGCAGCCATTGCGCCGCAGCCGTATGTGGAGGATCCTCTGTTTGCGGCTGCAGCCACGAGCAGAGGACCCCTGCACTGGCGGCAAACTGCTATGTACAGCGCATGTGCGGCATCGCACACATGCGCTGTACGTCATGACGCCGCACATACATAGCGGTTTGCTCCCGGCGCCGCTCGACCTCTGTACAGCTAGCGGTGGGATCCCTCCATCGCTGCTACAGCTGCATGTAGAGGATCCTCTGTTCGTGGCTGCAGCCACGAGGAGAGGATCCCGGCACCGTCCATATGGCACTAGAGCACCACGGCCAGCAAACCGCTATGTACAGCGCATGTGCGGCGTCGCTACGTACGCCGCATGCATCGTACGTAGCGACGCCACACATGCGCCCTACGTAGCGATGCCCCGCCCCGGGTGTCACGACGGCTTCGCTCGCCGCTGGCCGGGTGACCTGGGCTCTTCTTGCCAGGCGCTGCTGGGATGTTGCAAAGGCAGGGGGAGGAACGCAGGTGCATCGTGCGCCTCTTTCAGTGCGCTGCTCGCTGCCTGATCCACGATGCCCACCATGTGCCTCCGCCATTCACCCTGGACAGCTGCCTTCTTCGCTTACCTTGGATTTTCCTTCTGCTTTTGATGGGTCTTTCTTGGAACATTCTAAATGCCTGCCGGTCGAATGTTCCATATTTTTCTCTCTCTCTCTCCCGCTATTGACAGGGGAAAGTACTAATGTTGCCTTAATGCGGGGATTTAATCATGCCAGCTGTCACCTGGTTCCTTCCGACAAATATTTTCCACCGTTAATGGTTTCAGCGCCAGATTTTATTTTTTGTTAATGCGATCCAAGTGTAATCTTATTTAATAGCATTTCACCGCCGTAATGCTGTATTTAAAGACTTTGCTCAGTATATGAAAAATGTAGGCATGGGGGCAGGGCGGTAAAGGGAGCTTCTGCGTTTTGGAATGGGAAATGGACATCTTAAGAGCCGTGATGTGGAAACCTGTGTCCGGGGGCCAAGTGTGGACTCCCCCAATTAATCATCATTTTATTTGTAAGCTGCCTTTCCACTGTTAAAAGCCATGCTCAAGGAGGCATTCCAACGTGAAAATATTTACAAGTGGTCATAAACAATAAATAAAAGACATCAAAAAAGTGTGCAACCAAATTGAATGATTTCCATAATAAGATCTAAAAATCCTCTGCTTGGTCGTCAGAACTCTCTCCCCAGGCCACATCCCCTGCCAGCCCTGCTTTACACCCTCCTTGAGTTCTCTTGCCTGGCTGGAATGTGCCCTTGAACTCTGATCAATCTACCCCACTGTACAAAGGGAAAAAATTGCGTTCATTACCATGTCCACTTTGGCCTTTGGCCCCATGGGACTCAGGTGGCGCTGTGGTCTAAACCACTGAGCCTCTTGGGCTTGCCGATTGGAAGGTTGGTGGTTCGAATCCCCACAACAGAGTGAGCTCCCATTGCTCTGTCCCAGCTCCTGCCAACCTAGCAGTTTTGGCTTTTCTCTACCGGTATGATGGTTCTAGATACAGGTAGGTAGCCGTGTTGGTCTGCCGTAGTCGGAACAAAATTTAAAAAAAATCCTTCCAGTAGCACCTTAGAGACCAACTAAGTTTGTTCTTGGTATGAGCTTTCGTGTGCATGCACACTTCTTCAGATACACTGAAACAGAAGTCACCAGACCCTTATATATAGTGAGAGGGTGGGGAGGGGTATTACTCAGAAGGGTGGTGGGAATGGGTGATTGGCTGATAGGTGTGGTAAACCTGTTGACGACTGTTAACGACTGCAATTGGTCTTACAGGAAAAAGCAAGGGGTGAGATGGCTAAAAATAGCTTTATCATGTATAATGAGATAAGAATCCAATGTCTCTATTCAGACCAGGTCTCTCCATGGTTTTAAGTTTGGTAATAAGTTGTAATTCAGCAACTTCTCTTTCCAGTCTATTTCTGAAATTCTTTTGTAATATGACAGCTACTTTGAGATCTTTTATAGAATGTCCTGGGAGATTGAAGTGTTCTCCTAATGGTTTCTCTGTCTTGCGATTCCTGCTGTCAGATTCATGTCCATTTATCCTTTGGGTGAAACAAAATAAAAAAAATTCCTTCCAGTAGCAACTTAGAAACCAACTAAGTTTGTTACTGGTATGAGCTTTCATGTGCATGCACACTTCTTCAGATACTTTGGATGGTTGTTTTTCATTTATGCTGCAATCAGGCACTCGGTAAAAGTAACAATATGCCCACCAAAACAGACTGGTTAGTAAAAATCTTTGAATATTTACATCCTGCCAAGTTAGGGGGGAATAAGAGGAAATACTATACAAAAAGTTAATAATGAATGGATAATCTTCAATTAATACCTTAAGAATTATACGGATAAGATAAATCTCCTGGCAGATATAGAATGAATCTAGAAAATAGGGGAATGTATGCCGATCAGAAGGTCGGCGGTTCGAATCCCCGTGACGGGGTGAGCTCCCGTGGCTTGCTCCCAGCTCCTGCCCACCTAGCAGTTCGAAAGCATGCTAAAGTGCAAGTAGATAAATAGGTACTGCTCCAGCGGGAAGGTAAACAGCGTTTCTGTGCGCTGCTCTGGTTCGCCAGAAGCAGCTTAGTCATGCTGGCCACATGACCCGGAAGCTGTACGCCGGCTCCCTCGGCCAGTAAAGCAAGATGAGCGCCGCAACCCCAGAGTCGGACATGACTGAACCTAATGGTCAGGGGTCCCTTTATCTTTATTATAGTAACATTTGTGTAGAGAAAAAAATTTAGAAACAAAAATGAAATGCATATAGACCACCAGATTGTAAAATAGCACAATGAGAGTAACTTGGGTGTATTTACATTGGGTATGTAGGTAGGTAATGTATGTATTATATATATTTTATGTAATGTATTGTATTGTCTAATTTTAAGTTTAATTTTTAAAAAATCAAGCACTCTGTCCCCTACCTATAACTGGACATAGCACTGTTAAGGAAGAGCCCTACTGTTAATGTACAGAAAGCAGTCCTAAGTCCAAGGGCTGAAGGTGTCCCAAGTCATAGGTGGCTGGCTGAAGGTGGACTCTCCACCTGTCTATCAGGCAGCAGCATCTTTAGGGGAGGTTAGCTTAGAGCTAACTGGGAGGGCAGTTAAGCACCCGCTCACCCACCCCCATAGACTCTCTGCTCCAAATCATTCTCTCCAGAGTCCCTTCTCCCAGGCTGCTGTTATCAACATACCGGTACATGTGCAACGAATGTTCTGTTGGGAGGGCTCTGTGTCTCCATGCTTGTGTGATACCTTAGGACATCTCTGGAACAGGGAACCCCCCTCCCTGTTACGTCCACTGCAAGATCTCACCAGCACAAGTTGTTGTTGTTGTTGTTTTAAAAAATGGCTTCTCTTCCTTAGGTGGTGCGCACGGAGAAGAATAGCCTGAACAACCGCTTCTTGCCCTGGGATGAGATTGAGACGGAGGCCATCCTGTCCATTGACGACGACGCCCACCTGCGCCATGACGAGATCATGTTTGGATTCCGGTGAGCCCAAAACTTTGCCCTTTAACAGGCAGGGGACGGATCCTGCCAAGAGGCCCAACAGCCTCTGCCCCTCTCCCCATTCCATTGAGGCCATTCACTGTTGCCTCTCTCCATCAAGCCCAATTCAGCTAACCCAGCGGTTCCCGAACATTTTCGGGTCCCCGCCACCTTGGTTCCGTTATCTCATTCTCAGAGCGTCCCCTGTAGAAAGCATTATTCAGAGCAGTGGTTTGCACGGCACACAAAGAAAGATAATGCAGTAAAATTCAATATGGTAACATCTGGTTGCACCTTTATTCAAAACCAGACATAGGCAAACTCGGCCCTCCAGATGTTTTGGGACTACAACTCCCATCATCCCTGACCACTGGTCCTGTTAGCTAGGGATGATGGGAGTTGTAGTCCCAAAATATCTGGAGGGCCAAGTTTGCCTATGCCTGTTTGATGAATTTCATAGAATCATAGAGTTGGAAGAGACCACAAGGGCCATCCAGTCCAACCCCCTGCCAAGCAGGAAACACCATCAAAGCATTCCTGACAGATGGCTGTCAAGCCTCCGCTTAAAGACCTCCAAAGAAGGAGACTCCACCACACTCCTTGGCAGCAAATTCCACTGCCGAACAGCTCTCACTGTCAGGAAGTTCTTCCTAATGTTTACGTGGAATCTTCTTTCTTGCAGTTTGAATCCATTGCCCTGTGTCCGCTTCTCTGAATTTGATCCAGTGATACCAGCTTTTCAAAGCCTGAAACCCATTTAAACCTCTAATGTCCCTTTGCTGCCCTCTTGCCTCTTAGTGCCCCCCTGGAAATCCCCCCCAAGGGGGTACCACCCATTTTAGCAACCACTGAGCACTTTGTGGCCAAACAAGCACCAAACAAGGCTGGTTTCCCTCCCTTCCACTTGCATAATTACGCTGTCCTTTCTGCTTTGAGTTCTAACTTATAATTCGCTCTCAGTTTGCATGTGAGAGAGACTGTTTTTGAGCATTGGGCCAAAGGGGCTCTGTCCTCTCCTCCTCCTTTCCCGAGGAGTTCTGCTCTCCTGCGTGCCCCCCAGCAAAGGAAACTGCATCTTGTTCATGGATCTTACTCTCCCTATCTGCAAGAGAGGACATTTTCAGGAAAAATTAGCTGCGGGGTCTTATTTCTAGACATTTGCTCTGAATTCCCACCGCACACAGATGCTTGGCTGCAACAAATCCTTATTTTTAGCAACGTGCCTCTATTTATAATAGCAGTGCAAGAGGGACTGCTCCTTGCCGGCACAACGTGACAAGTCTTGGGAGTGTTTTTGTAGCAAGGGGAATAAGCCCCAACCATGTGTATGAAGCTGGCATTGTGTCAGGAGTCGGTGGGGGGAAGAGACATGGAGGGATTTGCTTTTCCCTCTATAAATCTTGTTTTTAAGAGGATGAGGAGAGGCCTATATAAGCCATATCTGGCCCCGGTCAGATGATCGACGTGGACGTCACTCGAGATATGGGCTTCACTTCAGATAATCATCAAAGCTTGCAGGACGTGTGTGCATAGAATCATAGAATTGTAGAGTTGGAAGTGACCCCAGGAGTCATCTAGTCCAGGGGTCGGCAACATTTTTTGAGGCCGGTCCGGTCCACTCCCCGGCAGACTTCTCGGTGGGTCGGGGGTGCGCGCCCGTGCTCAAGCTATTTCCGGCGCTCTTCTGACCCGGAAGTTGGTGATGCGAATGGCGCTCTCTCGGAGACAGCAAACGCCAAGACCCCTGAGCGTCTCCCAAGAGGCCCTCTCTGGCTGGCATGTCCCTTCAGTCCAGAGTGCCTATATCTGCAACCCTTCTCTTATGAGAAGAACACACATGTCTTCTAGCATCACGCAGCAAGAAGAAGGAAACATCCGTAGATCTAAACTACGTTTACAGTCTATATACAGAGACTCCATAGTCACGTCTGTGTTCTCCGAGCTCTGGCAGAAACAAGAAGCAAACTGCGACACTGCAGAAGTGAAACTAAAGCTTACAATAACAGCACTTAGGCGGAAGAGATAAGACAGTCTTCCGTTCTCACACTCTCTCTCAGACACTCGTGTGATTTATACAAATCACAATAGCAAGCTGTAGCAGCTGAGGCTACATAAAAATCCTAACAGTCGGTCCCTGTGGCGAGGAAAAAAATGGCGCCACCGGGGGGAGCACAGAATCCCCACGCCGATCCACAGAATGGTCGTGGGCTGGTTCCAGGAAGCTCATGGGCCACAACCGGCCCATGGGCCTTAGGTTGCCGGCCTCTGATCTACCCCAACCCCCTTCAATGGAGGAATTTAAACTAAAAGTGTCTGTGACAGGTGGCCAGCCAACCTCTGCTTAAAAACCTCCAAGGAAGGATAGTCCATTTGTCCCACCAGAGGGCAAGATGGTTGCTGATGACTGCCTGCATACCCTTCTTTCTTTTTGGGACCATGGCTCACAAAATTTGGCACAGAGGGGTGATGAATCCACCCCCACCCACCTGTAACTTGGCTGGGTAGTTTTCCAGGGAAAGAAGGGTGGAGGTTGGTAAGGATTCCAGTGGCTTAATTTGCTTGACAGGGAGGCCAGTTCCACCCAGTCTTCGGAACATAAAGTGACTTAAAGTCTGATGCTTGCAGAAGCCTTCGCTGGACAGGTTCCCACTCCAAAACGGCGCAAGAAGTACAGGTGAAACTCAAAAAAAATTAGAATATCGTGGAAAGGTCAGTAATTCATCTTAAAAGGTGAAACTAATATATGAGATAGACTAATGACATGCAAAGCGAGATATGTCAAGCCTTTATTTGTTATAATTGTGGTGATTATGGCATACAGCTGATGAGAACCCCAAATTAACAATTTCAACTTTGGGGTTTTCATCAGCTGTATGCCATAATCATCACAATTATAACAAACAAAGGCTTGACATATCTCGCTTTGCATGTCATGAGTCTATCTCATATATTAAACTCCAGTAGCTAATGAAAACAATTGCTTACATAAATGGACTTTTCCACGATATTCTAATTTTTTGAGTTTCACCTGTAAATGCTTAAAAAACAAAACAAAACAAAAAACCAAAGCCCCGAGCACCCCAATGGAAAACAGGTAAGGGTGCAGTGTGGTGTAATGGTTAGAGTGCTGGGACTAAGACCTGGGAGGCCAGGGTTCAAATCCCCACTCACCCATGAAGCTCACTGGGTGACCTTGGAGTCAGTTGCTGTCTCTCAGCGTGACCGACCTCATGACAGGGTTGCCGTGAGGATAAAATGGGGAGAGGAGGGCAGTAGTAGTAGTAGTACCGGTAGTAGTAGTAGTAATTTATTTATACCCCACCCATCTAGCTGGGTTTCCCCAGCCACTCTGGGCGGCTCCCAACAGAATATTAAAAACACAACAAAACATCAAACATTAAAAACTTCCCTAAACAGGGCTGCCTTCAGATGTCTTCTAAAAGTCAGATAGTTGTTTATTTCCTTGACATCTGATGGGAGGGTGTTCCACAGGGCGGGCGCCACCGAGAAGGCCCTCTGCCTGGTTCCCTGTAACCTCACTTCTCGCAGGGAGGGAACTGCCAGAAGGCCCTCAGAGCTGGACCTCAGTGTCTGGGCTGAACGATGGGGGTGGAGACGCTCCTTCAGGTATACTGGGCCGAGGCCGTTTAGGGCTTTAAAGGTCAGCACCAACATTGTGCTTGGAAATGTACTGGGAGCCAATGTAGGTCTTTCAGGACTGGTGTTATATGGTCTTGGCGGCCACTCCCAGGCCCCAGTCCAGCTGCCGCATTCTGGATTAGTTGCAGTTTCCAGGTCACCCTCAAAGGGAGCCCCACGTAAAGCGCATTGCCGTAGTCCAGGCGGGAGATACAAAGACCATGTGCTTCTTGGAGTTGAGCTTCGTTGAGCTTCTTGGACTGTAAAATGTAATGGCCATAGAAGGTAATATAGTAGCAGGATCATTTTGTGAAATGTGCGGCTCTGTAAGCTAAAGCTCTGGTTTGCTGCCCCGAAATCCAGCTCTTCCTTCTTCTCCCCAAGAAAGTGGCTGTGATTCGCAGTCCTGCCCTCGCCCTACCAGTAACTTTAAGAAGGACGAGCTGTTTCTATTATCATTACAATAAACAGAAGAGAGACAAAATGCGTGTGCGTTTGCTGAAGAAAAGGGTAGAAACCCAGAAAAAGCTGGATGTTAAAAGTCAAGAAGAAAGTGTGTGAAGGGGGAGTCCTCTGGGTGTGGGGAAAGCTTTGCATTACAGTCGGCCTCTGTTCTTAGTGTTGCCCATTTTCTTTGCTGAATATTTGCCGCTCGGCTTAACAATGAAAGCCCTGTGATGTCTGCCTAAAACAATGTATGAATCAGCTGCCGTCTGCTTGGTGAGTGCGCTGCTTGTGTGGGCTGAGCGGCGCTCTTTGTCCCCAGTCTGTCCGCCTTGTTCCATCTCTTCCCTTCCCACTTTACATCTTCAGGGTCTGGAGAGAAGCCAGGGACCGCATTGTCGGCTTCCCTGGGCGCTACCACGCATGGGACATCCCGCACCAGTCCTGGCTCTACAACTCCAACTACTCCTGTGAGCTCTCCATGGTGCTGACGGGCGCCGCCTTCTTCCACAAGGTAAAGGAGGGGGACCCCAGTCGCTGGGAGTGGCTCTCAGCTCAAGAAAAGCGCATACACCCCTTCTGGAGCTTGCTTTGCCAACCTTCCTCTTCCTGGTGGGCAGAGGGGGCTGTTATTCTCACAGGCCACATCCACAGAAGCCGGGAGCCAAACTCAAGCTGTCCTGTCCTTCCACCTGTTCGGGGAAGATGGAGAAAGCAGAACATTGCAGTACAGGGCTGAGATATTGTCCTTTCGGGCGAAGTAGAGGCGAGGGGTGCAGAAACCCGTGATCTAGTGGTTGGAGCCAATATTGGGCCGGCCTTTCAGTGCAAATGGACTTGTCTAGGTGGGCAGTTAGAGAGCCAGCAAAGGAGCTAAGCTCTGTTCCTCCTTCCCTTGTCTGGAAGTAGTTTGGACCTAGAATGGGGCACAGATGCTGTTGGACTTCGACTCCCATCATCCTCAGCCAGCATGGCCAATACCCAGGGATGATGGGAGCTGGAGTGCAGGAACATCTGGAACTCCACAGGATCCCCATCCCTGGCTTAGACCCAGATCCATTGTGGTTCTTCTGAGGCAGAGAAGCAGAGGTGAAAATGAAATCGAACAAGCAGTTGTGTTATATTGGGTCCTTTTCACCTGCACAAGACTCTTCTCTTTTCCCCCAAGGTGTGTATATTTGGACTCAGCTGTGGTAAATCAGTGGCATTTGTGTGTGTGTGGGGGGGGGTCTTGGCCATTTTCTGATGCTTTCCCATTCTCCCTCCCTCTCTCCCTTTCACCTGCAGTACTATGCCTACCTGTATTCCTATGTGATGCCGCAGGCCATCCGAGACATGGTAGATGAATACATCAACTGCGAGGATATCGCGATGAACTTCCTGGTTTCTCATATCACCAGGAAGCCACCAATCAAGGTAAGTGCTTGGCGGGGGACTTGAGAAGACCGTTTTTGCTTTTTTTGCTAGGGCAAAATTATTTGTCATTCCTGAGCTACTAGGGCATGCCTCTGAACAATGGTGTGCAAAAGAGGATTGCAGCATTTAGTCAATTAAACTGTTAGGTCAAGTGGAAGGAACTTCCCATCAAGTAAAAAGCTTCCCCTATATATAAAAGCACACACACACACACACACACAAATGCACACTCACTCACACATCAAGTAAAAAGCTTCCTCTATATATAAACAAAAATACACACACAACACACACACACAAACACACACTCACTCACACATCAAGTAAAAAGCTTCCCCTATATATAAACACACACAACACACACACACACAACACACACACACACAACACACACACACACAAATGCACACTCACTCACTCACTCACACATCAAGTAAAAAGCTTCCTCTATATATAAACAAAAATACACACACAACACACACACACAAACACACACTCACTCACACATCAAGTAAAAAGCTTCCCCTATATATAAACACACACAACACACACACACACAACACACACACACACAACACACACACACACAAATGCACACTCACTCACTCACTCACACATCAAGTAAAAAGCTTCCTCTATATATAAACAAAAATACACACACAACACACACACACAAACACACACTCACTCACATTCCTTGAAATGGCTCTTCCAACAGCATGGGGCAAGGTGTGTGTGGCTTTAGGCCCAGCGAGAGGAGGAAGGTCTCCATTCAGATACATAGAATCATAGAATCCTAGAGTTGGAAGAGACCCCAAGGGCCATCCAGTCCAAACCCCTGCCAAGCATCAAAGCATTCCTGACAGATGGCTGTCAAGCCTCTGCTTAAAGACCTCCAAAGAAGGAGACTCCACCACACTCCTTGGCAGCAAATCCACTGTCGAACAGCTCGAGAGCCAGTGTGGTGTAGTGGTTAAGAGTGGTAGACTCGTAATCTGGGGAACCGGGTTCGCGTCTCCGCTCCTCCACATGCAGCTGCTGGGTGACCTTGGGCTAGTCACACTTCTTCTGAAGTCTCTCAGCCCCACTCACCTCACAGAGTGTTTGTTGTGGGGGAGGAAGGGAAAGGAGAATGTTAGCTGCTTTGAGACTCCTTCGGGTAGTGAAAAAGCGGGATATCAAATCCAAACTCTTCTTCTTCTTCTTCTTCTTACTGTCAGGAAGTTCTTCCTAATGTTTAGGTGGAATCTTCTTTCTTGTAGTTTGAATCCATTGCTCCGTGTCCGCTTCTCTGGTGCAGCAGAAAACAACCTTTCTCCCTCCTCTTTTTCCATTTGGCAAGGGAAGCATTCAGGGCGAAGACAACGCACAGGGGTGCTTTGAATGTTTGGAAGCATTCTGCAACATGCAAGGTGGTGGTGTTCCCCGTGCAAAACACACACACACACACACACACACAACCATGCAAAAAAAGAGTAGATCTTACTGACTTGCATAATTCCTTGGAGTATTACTTGAGATGGGACCAGCCCTTGGCATAGGGGTCAGGGTACCCACTGTGTAAGGGCTAGGACAGGTCTCCAGAGCCCCTTTAATTTGGCACCGTCATTAGCCGGTATTTCTCTAGAGCAGAGTCCATCAGTGGCTGTTAGCAATTGCTTTGACCTTTTGGCTCTGCTTAGCAGCCAGAGTGGGCACGAGGAAGAGGGAGGAGGCTTCTAGCTGAAGCCGACCTGCTGAGGTCCCTGCCAGGCATTATGTGTCTCTTCATTAAAACGAGCCTTTGTGGATAAGGGCAGCTGCTTGGCACGGGCACAGCAATCCTTTGACTTCCTGCAGTTGCCGTGAGGGATCCAGAGGGGGTGGGCACATGGCCTCCCTCTCCCACCCTGAACCCCTCCTTGGCCTCACCTCAGTTGGTGTAGCTGGGTGTGCCCGCCCTTGGGGAGGTGCGCTCTGGTGAAGCTCATAGTTTCCGGAAACCGGAATTGTCCCGGCATCACAAGACAGCAGGAAGGATACCAGATTGAGAGAACAGAAAAGTGCCGATGACTCCGCTGGGTTTCCAACAGTCTTGAGCCCACGTTTCATTCATCCCCTCTGCACTTGGGGCAGATCCTTGGCAACTCTGACACTCCCCTGGAGAAACAAAATAAGAAATTCTTTCCAGTAGCACCTTAGAGACCAACTGAGTTTGTTCTTGGTATGAGCTTTCGTGTGCATGCACACTTCTTCAGATACACTGAAACAGAAGTCACCAGATCCTTAAATATAGTGAGGGAGTGGGGAGGGGTATTACTCAGAAGGGTGGTGGGAATGGGTGATCAGCTGATAGGTGTGGAAAACCTGTTGATGGCTAAAGATAGCTTTGTCATGTATAATGAGATAAGAATCCAATGTCTTTGTTCAGACCAGGTTTCTCCATGGTTTTAAGTTTGGTGATTAGTTGCAATTCAGCCACTTCTCTTTCCAGTCTATTTCTGAAATTTCTTTGTATTAAGAGGGCAGTCAGAGAAAGCTGGAGGGGATCACGGAGCTGCTGGCCACCTCCTCCCCCCACTCTCCAGCAGCTCATGGTCATTGCCCCTCCCTCCAATCCCTAGAGACAAACAGTTTCAGAAAAATAGAGGTTGCGCTCCTACATCAGGAAAGGAAGGGGAACGTGTCCGCCTTTCAGGGCACTAAAACAGACATAACACAGGAAAATAAGAAGAGGCGTGCTGGATCAGGCCCGTGGCCCATCTAGTCCAGCATCTTGTTCTCACAATGGCCAATCAGATTCCCTCCGCGGGGAACCCATAAGCAGGATGTGAGCACAAGAGCATCTCTCCCTTCCTGTGGTTTCCAGCAGTGGGGATTCAGAAGCATCATCATCATTTTGATTTGTATACCGCCTTTCTATCTTACAATACTCAAGGCAGTTTACAAGCTGAAGAAACAAACGTACATCTTACAACAACCTAATGAAATACAGCCGTACCTCGGGTTATGTCCGCTTTGGGTTACGTTTTTTCAGGTTACTTACTCCAGTAACCCAGAAGTGTTTTTCGCTCTGCGTGCATGGTCTGAGCATACGCAAAGTGCGGAATCGCCGTTCGGGTTACATACTTTTCGGGTTACGAATGGCACCCCAGAACCAATTAAGTACGTAACCCGAGGTACCACTGTACAAAAATGTGATAATAAAACATAACTTTAAAATAGGCAACCTACATAAAAAGGTAACATTCAACAATCATTAGAGTAGTATTAAATAACAACAACAACAACAACAACAACAACAACAACAACAACAACAACAACAACAACAACATCTAAAAGTGAAACAGAAATCCACTAACAGTTACAATAAATAATTTCTAAAATATAATCATAGAATCCTAGAGTTGGAAGAGACCACAAGGGCCATCCAGTACAACCCCCTGCCAAGCTGGAAACACCATCAAAGCATTAATCAATAAAACAACGGCAAGCCACAGTACATAAAATAATACAATACAAATTGAGAAGCAGAGACTAGAGGGTGGGGCAAGGCGGGTGGAAGGAGGCCTTGCCTGATGGAGAAGCATCGCTGCCTCTGACTGGAGGGCCGAGCACAGCCATCCTGGCTAGCAGCTCTCAACAGCTCTCGCCTCCACGAATTTACTTCATATGTTGGTGGGCATCACTTGTCTCCTGTGACAGTGAGTTCCACAGTTTAACTGCACTACGTGAAGTAGATTCCACTGGGCACTCATCACAAGACTTTGAGTGGGCCTTAGGTAGCTCCTTGTTCCCAACCCAGGGCTTCCCAAGGCTCCCCGGGTCAACGTGGATACCAGGGGTGTTCAGAAGATGATAGGAAGCCGGGGCGATCCAGGAGAGGGTGGCTTGTAGGCTCAGCTTCTTCTTGAACATCCTTTTAAAATAATAATAATAATTTTTATTCAGTTTTACAAATTCATTCATGCTCAAAATCACAAATAGTAAAAATTACACATGATTCTTCCGAATCTCTAGACTTCTCCCCTCCCCTCCGTGGGTTCTTTGGTTAATCTTTTCAGCTGCATACTATAAATCCTCCTAATTTTTCAGTCCCCCATTGTATCCAAAGTCTATGTAACATTACAAGAGTTATTTAAGACCTGCCAAAGATTTCAGATGTCTACAGTGGTCTGTCAAATATAATATGAATTTCTCTCATTCTTTGCTGAAGTTTTGATCCTTCTGGTTTCCCCAGTTATTCTTACCATCTCTGCGTGGTCTAATACAGTGGTGCCTTGGTTCTCAAATTTAATCCATTCCGGAAGTCTGTTCCAAAACCAAGGCGTGCTTTCCCATAGAAAGTAGTGCTAAACGGTTTAATCCATTCCAGACTTTTAAAAACAACCCCTAAAACAGTAACCACTGGTCCATAAAATGAAAGCAATAGTCAAAGTAGTGTACTATAAAATAAATAAGACAGTATTGTAGATGATAAAATTAAAATTACAGTTTTTTCTTACCTGAACTGATGATAGCCATTGTTTGGATGGGGGCTATTATCCATTTCCATGGTCACACAATCAATCAATCAATCAGTCAATCAATCAATCAATCAATCAATCAGTAGCTGAACTGGGATCCACACAGTCACAAAAACAAATTAACTGAAAAAGCCTCAAAACAAAAAAACCAAAATAAATAGCAAAAACAAAAGCACCAAATATAAGCTCCAAATATCACCTTAGAACACTGCAATCGGAAACGGAAGGCTTGAATTACAATGGGGGTGGGGACGCAAATTAGCAGCGCAACAGGAAACACAGGGGGACTCAAAACATTTGGCTTCCAAAAAAAAAAGGTCTGGAAACCAGAACACCTACTTCCGGTTTTGCAGCATTCGGGTTCCAAGTTGTTTGCGAACTAAGCTGTTTGAAAACGGAGGTACCCCTGTAGTTTAGTCTTGCAGTCTGCTCTGGCAGGAGCCCTGTTTGAGCTTCCTTAGCCCAGCGCACAACATGGCGCTGCTGAATCCTCTTGGGGGGACCCCTCCTCCCTGCTCACGTCCTTCCCTTGCCCTCCTCCTGCCCGCAGGTGACGTCCCGCTGGACCTTCCGCTGCCCCGGCTGCCCGCAGGCCCTCTCCCACGACGACTCCCACTTCCACGAGCGGCACAAGTGCATCAACTTCTTTGTCAAAGTCTACGGCTACATGCCTTTGCTCTACACCCAGTTCCGCGTGGACTCCGTCCTCTTCAAGACGAGGCTCCCCCACGACAAGACCAAGTGCTTCAAGTTCATCTAGGCGTGCGTGGAGACGCGTCTGTGCGCATTGGCTGCGGACTTCTGGAACGGGACCGGAGGCGAGGGGGGAGGCACGGAGGGGCTTCTCTTCCTATTCCTCCTGCTGCTGCTCCTCGTCCCCCCGGGGACATGCCTAAGGAGAAGGACACACAGGTGGCTCACGCATCCTGTGCCAGCCCCACGGGGACGGTATGCCGTGGGGCACCACCCATTAAAGACTCTGCTTGGTATCATGTACTGAGGAAAAAGGAAAGGAAAAACTGAGACTGGTTAGTCCCCCAGGTAGTGGGTTAGCCAAGGGCAAAACTGGGGTTTTTAAAATATTAATTATTATTTAAAATGGAAGTGTTTTAGATATGCCTGGTAAGGCTTTCTATTTTTTTTCCAGAAGGTGGGAGGGGCTGCTGGGAGGGAGGGAGGGGATATTTCATGTTTGTTTCGTCCCCCCGCCCATGATGTTGCTTGGGGAGAAGCAGAGACCCGAGGATCCCATATTTCTTTCATGTTTTCGAGGAGGGAAGACTTGGCCACCTGAGGTCTCAGTCCGTTTGCTTCTCAGTAAGACCGGCTTGGGATTTCCTGGAGGAAACCGTGGATCCCTTTCCGCTGAAAAACGTTGCCTCCGCCCTCTCCCTGCGGCTGCCGAGGAGCGAAGTGATTCTAGGGAGCTCCTCGGCTCTCTTCCCGCCTGCGCTAAAGGATCCTGCCGCAGCAACATTTTATTGTGGTGGCCTCTCGGCGCAGCCACCCAGCCACGCCTTTCCCACCTGCGGGTGCCCCTGGCGGAAAAGTCCTCGGGTGCCCTTTCCCCGCTGCTTCCTTGCAGGCTCGGGGTGGCGAGGCGGCTGCTTCTTCTCTCTGTGCCACATGGGGGCATCGCATAAGCGCCCCACCTCCCTTTGGAGAAGCTCAAAGGTCTACGCGCACCGCGGGAAGTTTCCGTGCTGCAGGCAAGGGCAACGCCAGGGTGACGGGGCTGGTTCGTTTGGGAGTGCGGGTTTTCTTTTAAAAATTATTTTGATGTGGCCTCTTAGGGATTCTTCAACAAGACGCACACACCCCATAACGGGTCTGTGGTGTGTTCCAGGTGAAGGGTGCTCTATTCCTGCCCATGAAGTGTACCCTAAATCCGTTCTCTGTCCAGCAATCATGCCTGGTCTCAACAGCTCTCTCGGCCCCGATGCCTAAAACAGCCCCTGCTTCTCCTCCTCCCTCCTGTGCACTCTTCCCTCTATGGCTCTTGGGACTGGGGTGCCGGCAACCGCTGGAGAGCGACAGGCGGCTGGTCTACTCCCCAGGAGCGCTGGACCCCACGGGAAACTGCACACAAATTAATATTACTGTTCTAAAGAGTGCAGGCCGTCTCTGCCCCTCCCCCCATTGCTTTCGAGATACTTCTGCACAGAGTTTTGGTTCCGCAGGGTGCCGTTTCTCAAAAGGCTCTCGCTTCAACATCACATTGGCAAAGTAGGCCATTGTGTGCAGTCTTTGCAAAACTGTAAGAGATGGTGCCCCCCACCCCGTCTGCAATTTAGATTCCCCTTCCCTTTTTTTTATTTCTAGAGAGGCGGTGGTGAAATAGCCTCCTTCCTGTAGCATCTGCGAAGGCTGGCAGTCCTGTTGAGATATTCTCCCACTGTGATTCCTGTCCTGGTGTCCTGCCTCCTGCATGCCATGGGTACTGGTTGGAGCTCTACACTGCTAAAGGGTAACCTTGTGAAAATGCAGGTGGAAGGGGGGGGCTCCCTCTGCCCCATTTTGGCAGGAAGCGCATTCGCTCGCTGGCATGTTCGATGGCTGTGACTCACGAATGTTTACAGACCTTCCCTGCTCTTTTTTGGATAGTCTTCAGGGACTGCAATTCTCTCATTTTGATGGCAGCCGCATTTTCAAAAGGAGATTCTCTCTTTTTCACCCGGTGACCCAATAATGCAGACTGTCGCCCCGCGAGGTGAAATGCAGTGGGGGGGGGCGGGACAAAGGGCAAAGGTGGCTGTCCCAACGGAAGCGGGTTCTCCTTAGGCAGCCTTTGTCCCACTTCTTAGCCACAAGTCTTTTTCTCCCCCCCCCCACTGCTCCCTGCCTGGGTGAAGGAATAATCCTTGGCCAGGGCAAAAGAGACAGTGGTACATAAAATGTTGGATTCTCCATGGTGACCAGCCTCCCTCGCATGTCCACAACATGTACAGGCCTCCTCTGTTGGGTGCACAAAGCTTAAAAGGAAGCCATGTGCAGATGGTCTCTCCGTCTAGTGCAGGCACCCCCAAACTCTGCCCTCCAGATGTTTTGGGACTACAGCTCCCATCATCCCTAGCTAACAGGACCAGTGGTCAGGGATGGTGGGAATTGTAGTCCCAAAACATCTGGAGGGCCGAGTTTGGGGGTGCCCGATCTGGTGGATGGGAAAGTGACATGAAAGGAGCTTCATCTCTCCTCGTCCACAATAATAAGCATTGCCCCTTCTGTTTTCCTCAGTGCATTTAAACCTCTGTAAGGTGCCAAGATAGGTTTTGAGCATCCACTCAAAAATGTGTTTACATGGTTCCTCCTCCTCCTCCTCCTCCTTTGCTGTGCTGGTTGGAGGTCACCCAACTTAGACCCCCCCCCAAAAAAGGCACAGGCTGCTCTCCATCCTGGTCTCCCTGCGGTGTTCTCTGACCTCCGTTCGATGTGTGGAAACCCAGATTAGAACCACAATGCACAGTTCAAACACATCCAAGCACTTGCTCTTTTTGAAATACGATCAGGTTTAAAAAAATAAATAAATCACACACATACACACGTGCACTTTGGGCTTTTTAAAATAACCGGGGCTGTTTTTAATCACACCCCTTCAATGTTGCAATCATCCCAAATTTGAGATTTTAAAAAAGATAACCTTAGCGGGCCAAGGTAGAGGCTTCCCGTGCCGCCCTCTTCATGTCGTGCTACGTTTGGGTTTTTTTCCTGCTGGGAAAAGGAGCCGCTCGATTATTGGACCCATCCCTCAGGCTGATTGGCACCCGGGCCCTTTCCTGCAGCAGGAGAAGGAAGTGGTTAGGTGAGAGAAACTCCCCTTCGTCTGGAGGCAGTCCAGTGGCTTTTGCCAGACCTTGAACACCCGTGTTGGTGCCATTCCTCCTAAGAGGCCGCCGCCCTCCGCTGCTCAGGATGGTGGCCCTTTTTCATTTCTTTGAGGATATAGGAAAAGGTGGGGTCTGCGTGAAGAGGGAGGGGGCTTCTTCATCCAAGGCATTCTGGCATCTCTGCAACCGGGTGCAGCTGCTCGACTTTATTTCCTCTGCTCTCCCCTGCGCTGCGCAACAGCCATGGCGGGCCCTCTATTCCTTGCCACTATGAATGTGTTTTAAAAGCTCTGTGAGCACCAAATTTTAAAAGACGGGGAAGCAAAAAGTGGGGGGGGGAGAGATCTAAAACCTTGACACGAGCACAATTGTTCATATGTTGAATTTTGTAAAAGGGTGAAATAAACTCAGTTTAACTTGAATGCGTCTCGAGACTCTTTGCCACCTGTAGCAAAATGGGACAGGCATTGATACTCTACTTCATTTAAGGGTGATTTCATTTAATAGTGATTTCCAAACTTCATTTAATAGTGATTTCCAAACTTCTTTGGGGGGCCTGTCCCCTTGGTGATCCCGAAGGGGTCCTATCCTGTGTGAAGCATTATTCAGAGTAGCGGCTTGCACGACCCGCTAAGGAAGTACCCACAATAAAATTCAGAATAGTAAGCATTCGTTGCACATTTACTCAAAATCCCATTAAAATTATTTGGTTTAATTCGACAAAACCAATCAACTTGAACCATGAAGTTATACCAGGTTTTCAAAGACTGATAGCCATTTACACTTCCAGCACAGCCCTTCATCTTAGCACCCTCCCCTGGAAACCAACCCCCCCCCCAGGTTATTACTCCCCACTTTGGGAACCATCAAGAAGACAGACATGCAAAATGATTGGATGCATGCAATAAATGATGTGTGGCCAGTTTCTAGGAAAACTCCCATGAACTCACCATACCTGAATAAATGAGTTTCACAATATGGGCTCACCTAGGAGCAGAAGTTGCCTCTTTCCAATAGACAACGTCGTTACTGCATTACAATCTTTATTGCCCTCGAGGAAATTGAGGTTAATTTGCAGTTCGCCCAAACGGCTTTTCGTCAACCTTATCTGTTCATGTGGTCTCAGCAGTCCAGCTCGTTCTCCCCCTCTCCGTCCTCCCCTTTTCCCCCAGTTAAACCGTTTTCAAAAGCTTTCCAGCGATTTATATCTATCTCCCTGCACCGAGATTGGTACAGCCGTGGACTTTTGACTCCAGCTCTTCCTTGCTAAGTTGCCGAGGACAAAAAAGGCAAGCAGAGAGAAGAGAAACGCGTCGGCTGCGGATCGTAAAGCCCTCATCTCTGAAAAGGCTTTTCACGGCACGATTGCCTGCGCAGAGACAAGCCCGCCGAGATCAATGGGGCTTACACCTGGAGAAGTTAGCATTCTGTGCAGTGTGTATTTATAGCAGACGCTGCTTAGCAGGGGTTGCCAACGCAGCGCCCGTGGGCCCCCGGTGTACCTGCTAACACCGCCCATGAGGCCTCAGAAACTCTCTACAAACTTCCCCTCCAAAATCCACTGTTGCAGACCATTTTTCCCCCTGCTCACTCCCTGCTTGGCACCAGCTCATCCTCCCCTATATTGAACGTGCGTCCCATAAACCTGGCCACCTTTCATGGGATGCCAGGACTGGATGCCTACCCTCCCATCTGTTCTCAACAAAGGCATTCTTGTAGCATTGGGAGGTACAGCATCTAGTCTAAGGTAAAAGGTAAAGGACCCCTGGACGGTTAAGTCCAGTCAAAGGCGACTGGGGTTGTGGCGTTTTCAGGCCAAGGGAGCTGGCGTTCTCGTTTTCAGGCCAAGGGAGCCGGCGTTTGTCCACCGACAGCTTTCCGGGTCATGTGTCCAGCAGGACTAAACCGCTTCTGGTGCAACAGGACACCGTGACAGAAACCAGAGCACACAGAAATGCTGTTTATCTTCCAACCGCAGCAGTACCTATTTATCTATTTGCACTGGTGTGCTTTTGAACTGCTGGGTTGGCAGAAGTTGGGACAGAGCAACGGGAGCTCACCCGTTTGCGGGGATTCGAACCACCGAGCTGATCTGCAAGCCCAAGAGGTTCAGTGGTTTAGACCACAGCACCACCCACGTCCCTACCATCTAGTCTAACTCCTTGCAACACAGCAATTAGAATCCTAGAGTTGGAAGAGACCCCAAGGGCCATCCAGTCCAACCCCCTGCCAAGCAGGAAACACCATCAAAGCATTCCTGACAGATGGCTGTCAAGCCTCCGCTTAAAGACCTCCAAAGAAGGAGACTCCACCACACTCCTTGGCAGCAAATTCCACTGTCAAACAGCTCTTACTGTCAGGAAGTTCTTCCTAATGTTTAGGTGGAATCTTCTTTCTTGTAGTTTGAATCCATTGCCCCGTGTCCGCTTCTCTGGAGCAGCAGAAAACAACCTTTCACCCTCCTCTATATGACATCCTTTTATATATTTGAACATGGCTATCATATCACCCCTTAACCTTCTCTTCTCCAGGCTAAACATACCCAGCTCCCTAAGCCGTTCCTCATAAGGCATCGTTTCCAGGCCTTTGACCATTTTGGTTGCCCTCCTCTGGACACGTTCCAGCTTGTCAGTATCCTTCTTGAACTGTGGTGCCCAGAACTGGACACAGTATTCCAGGTGAGGTCTGACCAGAGCGGAATACAGTGGTACTATTACTTCCCTTGATCTAGATGCTATACTCCTATTGATGCAGCCCAGAATTGCATTGGCTTTTTTAGCTGCTGCATCACACTGTTGACTCATGTCAAGTTTGTGGTCTACCAAGACTCCTAGATCCTTTTCACATGTACTGCTCTAAAGCCAATGTTTACATGGAAAAATACGAGAGAGACATTGCACTACCTTTGTAAATCAATAAAATCTTTAATAAAAAATATTAAAAAAAGAAAAGAAGCCTGCTCCCTTTTCCACTGAACAGCCTTCAGATATGTGAAAATGGCAAAGGGGTTGAAAGAGCATCTCTCTCCAGATATGCGCAATGGGACCCCTTTTGTATCAGGCCACCCCAGCCCACGCCAGCAGCCATGTGGTGTCAGCCCACACCCTCACAGTAGCCATTTTGTGTTACGGTCAAGCCCACCCAGCCGCCATTGTGTGACTGGCGACCCACGGCACTTTCTGAACACCCCAGCTGTGCTCCTTGGCGGCTGATGTCTAGGACTGCATTTTTAGTCGCTGCAATGTCTCTGAAGAGCGCCAGTCAGTTAGCAGCACTGCATTGTGACTCCCCCAATCTGGTATTTCATTCAGATAAGGTGGCCTTGCGACCTTTCGTTGCGGTTTCCTCTGTGAGTGGTGCTCGCTTTTTACGTTGATCAATCATCTACCACATTGCAAGAGTTCTTCGCAGATTAACAGTAACTGAACATTGCTACTGGTCCATGTGGGAACCAATGACACTGCAAGCCACAGCCTCCAGAAGATCAAAAGTGATTATGAGGCTCTGGGCAGGAAGTTGAAGCAATTAAATGCACAAATTGTCATCTCATCTGTCCTCCCAGTTGAACGACGTGGCCCAGGGAGAGAGGAAAAATAGGGGAAGTGAACACCTGGCTTCGCAAATGGTGCCAGCAGGAACGGTTTGGATTCTTAGATCACGGTCTGAAGTTTCTTGAAGATGGACTTCTGGCAAGAGATGGGCTGCACCTCACAAAGGTTGGGAGGAATGTTTTCGCCAACAATCTCAAAAACCTCATCAGGAGGGCTTTAAACTGACGATGGGAAAAGTGTCCTGAAGGTAGGAGTCTATCAAGTGCTGAAGATGATCATCCAAATGTCAAGAGCCAAATGGAGCAAACAGCATGCAGACCTAGTAGTGGGAAGGAAAAATCCTTAAATAAGAGACTAGGGGGAATGATCAATGGTCTTCAATGTCTGTATACTAATGCACAGAGCATGGGAAATAAACAAGATGAACTTGAGCTCTTGGTACACCAAACTAAATATGACATAATAGGCATCACTGAAACCTGGTGGGATGAGTCTCATGATTGGAATGTAGTAATAGAGGGATACAATCTATTTCAGAGAAATAGACCAAACAGGAAAGGAGGAGGGTGGCATTATATGTCAGGGATGTGTATACCTGTGAAGAGATCCAGGATTTAAAACTTCAAAGCCAAACTGAGAGTATCTGGGTCAAAATTAAGGGAGAGAAAAATAACAGTGATCTCATTGTGGGAGTTTACTACAGATCCCCAAGCCAAACTGAGGACACAGATGATGCTTTCCTGGAACAGATGACCAAGTATTCAAAAGGAAGTGAGATAGTAGTAATGGGGGATTTCAACTATCCTGATATTTGTTGGATGTCAAACTCAGCCAAGAGCACAAGGTCGAACAGATTCCTCACTGGCCTTGCAGACAATTTCATTGTCCAGAAAGTGGGAGAAGCAACAAGAGGATCAGCCATTTTAGATCTGGTCTTAACCAATAGTGATGACTTGGTAAGTGGGGTAGAAGTGGCAGGATCATTAGGTGGGAGTGATCATGCTCTTCTGGAGTTTATTATACAGCGGAAAGGAGCAACCAAGCATACTAAGACTCAAATTCTAGACTTTAAGAAAGCTGACTTCAGAAAATTTAGGGAAATGCTGGGTGTGATCCCATGGTCAGTAATACTAAAAGGGAAGGGAGTTCATGATGGATGGGAGTTTGTTAAAAGGGAGATATTAAAAGCACAACTTCAAGCAGTACCAATGAGACGAAAACATGGAAGGTGCCTAAAGAAGCCAGGGTGGCTATCTAAAGAACTTTTAACTGATTTAAGATTTAAAAGGGATATGTACAAAAAATGGAAAAAGGGGGAAGTCACCAGAGAGGAATTCAAACAAATAGCCAGCAAGTGTAGAGACAAAGTCAGAAAAGCTAAAGCACAGAATGAACTCAGGCTTGCTAGAGAGGTTAAAAGCAATAAAAAGGGCTTTTATGGGTATGTCCGTAGCAAAAGGAAGAACAATGAAACAGTGGGGTCACTTAGAGGAGAAGATGGTGAAATGCGAACAGGAGACAGAGAAAGGGCAGAACTCCTCAATGCCTTCTTTGCCTCAGTCTTCTCAAAAAAAGAAAACAATGCCCAACCTGAAGAATATGGGGCAGATGATTCAGCAGGGGAAACACAGCCCAGAATAAGTAAGGAGGTAATACAAGAATACTTGGCTAGTTTAGATGTATTCAAGTCTCCAGGGCCAGATGAACTACATCCAAGAGTATTAAAAGAACTAGCAGAGGTGATTTCAGAACCACTGGCAGTAATCTTTGAGAATTCCTGGAGAACTGGGGAAGTACCGGCAGACTGGAGGAGGGCAAATGTTGTCCCTATTTTCAAAAAGGGGGAAAGAGAAGACCCAAACAATTACCGCCCAGTCAGCCTGACATCAATACCAGGAAAGATTCTAGAGCAGATCATTAAGCAAACGGTCTGTGAGCACCTAGAAAGGAACGCTGTGATCACTAAAAGTCAGCATGGGTTTCTGAAAAATAAGTCATGTCAGACTATCCTGATTCATTTTTTGACAGAATTACAAGCCTGGTAGATGAAGGGAATGCTGTGGATGTAGCCTATCTTGATTTCAGCAAGGCCTTTGACAAGGTGCCCCATGATATTCTCGTAAAGAAGCTGGTAAAATGCGGACTAGACAATGCTACCATTCAGTGGATTTGTAACTGGCTGACTGACCGAACCCAAAGGGTACTCATTAATGGCTCCTCTTCATCCTGGAGAGAAGTGACTAGTGGGGTGCCACAGGGTTCTGTCTTGGGCCCAGTCTTATTCAACATCTTCATCAATGACTTGGATGATGGGCTTGAGGGTATCCTGATCAAGTTTGCAGATGACACCAAATTGGGAGGGGTGGCTAATACCCCAGAGGACAGGATCACACTTCAAAATGACCTTAACAGATTAGAGAACTGGGCCAAAGCAAACAAGATGAATTTTAACAGGGAGAAATGTAAAGTACTACACTTGGGCAAAAAAAATGAAAGGCACAAATACAGGATGGGTGACACCTGGCTTGAGAGCAGTACATGTGAAAAGGATCTAGGAGTCTTGGTAGACCATAAACTTGACATGAGTCAACAGTGTGATGCAGCAGCTAAAAAAGCCAATGCAATTCTGGGCTGCATCAATAGGAGTATAGCATCTAGATCAAGGGAAGTAATAGTACCACTATATTCTGCTCTGGTCAGACCTCACCTGGAATACTGTGTCCAGTTCTGGGCACCACAGTTCAAGAAGGATACTGACAAGCTGGAACGTGTCCAGAGGAGGGCAACCAAAATGGTCAAAGGCCTGGAAACGATGCCTTATGAGGAACGGCTTAGGGAGCTGGGTATGTTTAGCCTGGAGAAGAGAAGGTTAAGGGGGATATGATAGCCATGTTCAAATATATAAAAGGATGTCATATAGAGGAGGGAGAAAGGTTGTTTTCTGCTGCTCCAGAGAAGCGGACACGGGGCAATGGATTCAAACTACAAGAAAGAAGATTCCACCTAAACATTAGGAAGAACTTCCTGACAGTAAGAGCTGTTGGACAGTGGAATTTGCTGCCAAGGAGTGTGGTGGAGTCTCCTTCTTTGGAGGTCTTGAAGCGGAGGCTTGACAGCCATCTGTCAGGAATGCTTTGATGGTGTTTCCTGCTTGGCAGGGGGTTGGACTGGATGGCCCTTGTGGTCTCTTCCAACTCTATGATTCTATGATTCTATGATTCTATGAACATTCAATATCATGCTTTCAAATGTTCAAAGCACTTAGTTTCCCCCCCCACACCCCCTGTAAGCTAGGGGAGCATCTCTTACAGATGACCGCAGTGCCTGGAGACAATCGGGTTGTGCATCCATAACAGCGGCCAGAAGAGGAACGACCACTGAGAGGAGTGCAGACAGAAGAATCGCCCTGGTGCATCTGCAGCAGCACAACCGGACTCCTCCATCTGCCCCAGCTGCAACAAAACATGTCTCTCCCGTATCAGTCTCTGCAGCCACAGCAACGCCCTGTGACTCTCCAGCAGCATGACTTCACCTGCAAAAGCACCCTCCTCCATAGTTTCCCAAGACAGATGGGTGCCAGTGTTATCCCCTTATTCCAGACGGGGGGCTACTGAGGCTGAAGGAGGCACAGCGACTTGCCTACAGGATTCCCAAACTGTGGTCCGTGGCATCTCTGTGAACAATGGCAGGGACAGGGGCTGCTCTTGAAATGTACCCCTCTGCCCAGAAGGGAAGTTTGAGAGGAGAAGGCACGTGAAAGGAGGGGAGAAGGTTAGCAGCAAAGTGAACGGGAGGCTAGAATTAAAAAATCGAACCGCACAGAGGATAGCAATTACTTCAACAGATAGAAAACACATCAAGTATCCCACCAAAACCCTCAGCAATTTTCAAGTGGTCAGGGTGGGGTGGAGAGTTTGGAAACTTCTGCATTAGCACCTTGAGTGTCTCTGGCTCTCCCCACCCCCCTTTTAAAAATAAACCTGCCAAGAGGACTGGCAAATAAACAGGCAGGGAACTGGCCGAGGACCAGGATGAATGGGGAGGAGGGGTGGACCCATTTCCAACCTTGCCATGGGTCTGGTGGAATTCTCCCTGCCCCCACCTCCAGCTCCCCCTTCCCATTTTCCACCCCACATCCCTACGAGGGGACACACAGCCCCCCCTCTTCTGCTGCCGCCTAGAATACGAGCGAAATCAGACTTGTTATGAAAGGGAAAGCAGATCATAAATCACCATTCTAGCGCGAGGCTGGAGTTTTAATCCAATGCTATCAGTTGATGCAATATTTAACGTGGAAGGGGATTTTTTTGTAATGTGCAGTCAAAACAAATTTGAGCACGAGCTCTTGAGCAACGCAGGGCGAGGCGAGGCTGTTTTTGCACTATCACTGTTTATTTTAAGCAATGCAGTTCCCAGTTAAGAAAAGTTCATGCTTTCAAATAAAGGCCAAGTAGCTTTATTCCAAAGGAAGTTGATCTTGCCGGAGGGGAGATTTCCCACCTTGTCTGAAAGAGAGAAATGGGACCACTCTCACTCTCCTCTCCTGCCCCCCAAATCTGTTCTGGACAGTCCTCCCTGACCCTCTGGAGCAGATTTTGAGAGTCCGTCAGGGGAGAAGGAAGGGGAAGTTTTGTTGTGCAAGCAAAAGTCTGTTGTGGGGGGTGAAAGGACAGCATCTGAGACACCCCTAAATTACAGTGAACATGCCACTCTGTCTTCTGAGCAGCGGAGCCTTGGGTGGCCTAGTTCCTTAATTCTACTGGAAATCAATCAATAAAATTTATTCGACCGTCAGTCAGTACACAATCATTATCTATACAAAAAATTGAAAACGTCTAAACATCTCAAGGAGCTTAACACTAAAACATACAATGAGAAGTAGATTATACATTTAGACCCATGTCAATACTGTCGATTTTAACCTTACGGCATTTAAGGGCCAAAAAAAGAAATTTGGCCACCAAGAAAGTTGTGGTACCAGTGAAATTGTTCAACAAAAACAAAACCTGTCTTTCTCTGTCTACTAGGCTAAATTGGCCTAGGAGTGGAGCTATAAGTTTTTGTCTAAGATCTGCATAAAATGGGCAGGTCAAAAGGATATGTTCAGTTGACTCAACCGCTCCCTGGGCACAGGGACAGGATCTCTGGGCATATGGAACTCCCCTGTATCTTCCCCACAAAACCGCCAATTCCAGAACATTTAACCTAGCGGCTGTGAGGAGTCTGCGGTATCCCATAGTGGATTTCCGCCAGATAAGGCGCTGGTGAAATCTGGAATATCTGATGGAAATAAATCCATTACTTGGTTTACCGATGCCAAGATGTCTGTGTTATCAACACCTTTGTGAATGAACGCTGCAGTTAGTTTCCTTCTGTTTCCACTGACATCAGCCTAGTAGCTTGATTTTCTTTCTTACTCAGTGTTGAGATTGCCCAGTAACAGAATATTGCAGTGTTTATCCCCCGCCCCCAGTCTATGTGGACTTCTGGCCTGGTCCTAGCTAAGGCCACCAAACCCCCTTCCTGCCCCCTCAGAGCTAAAATAGACTGAGAAATTATTTCCCACCTCCATTTGCAATTACAGCTATGGGTTGGGAAGTCCTAGCCTTAGCTAGGACCAATGCACCTCACACTCCCCAGCTTGGAGGAACTACCAAGGAAAATGTTCTGTTCAGCTAAAGATTCTGGCCACAGACCCAAGAAAATACAGAAATGGAGGCGGTGTGTCGCGGGGGGAGGCGGCAGAGACCTTGCCAGTGGGGTGGATGAGAATAGAAAGCTTTCTTGCTCCCCTGCCAACGCTCCTCTGCTGACTCACTCTGTGCCCCACTGAGCAGCTCATTGCAGGTTCTCGCTGTGGGCCCCAGTGGGGAATTTGTTCCCGATTTCAGACATCAGCTTCTGCATGCTGTTTCTGCACTGGGAAGGTCTACGGCCCCTCGCTGTTCCCATTTGTTTGCATCTGTGTTATTTCAATTTAGCATAAATGTGATGGACGTGGAGCCGGTGTCGCAGGCTGCGTCGAGGAATAAACAGCATCTCTTCTCGGGCTCCGATACGGCAATTCCCCACGCCTGGGATTCCAGCTCCGCTCTGCGGGGCTTGCAGCACCGCGATGCAAACTGGGTTGCGCAGGGCGAGGGGGCGACAAATCTTTCTCCCTCCTGCTTTGCGGAGCACCGGCACAGAGATCAGCAGCTGGCGGGTTAACCCACCCACCACCCTGAGCTTGTCAAACCCCCAAGTCCCAGCACCTGGGCAAATTACGGGAAATGGTTTGCTAGCTGTGCAAATGCCTGCTCTTAGTTTGCACACAACGCATTTCCTTTTTTAAAAAAATATTGGAATATGCAACTTGTCTGTGCTGCTTGAACACTGGACTTGGGCTGGGATATGTGTGTTTGTGTGTGGAATTAAATTAAATTGGCTGGAAAGGCAAAGCAGCCTCCGCCCCCCAACCTATAGCTGGCAGTACTAACACCGGAATTAAGATTGCCGGAAAAAATATCAACAACCTCAGATATGCTGATGATACAACCTTGATGGCAGAAAGTGAGGAGGAATTGAAGAACCTTTTAATGAGGGTGAAAGAGGAAAGCGCAAAATATGGTCTGAAGCTCAACATCAAAAAAACTAAGATCATGGCCACTGGTCCCATCACCTCCTGGCAAATAGAAGGGGAAGAAATGGAGGCAGTGAGAGATTTCACTTTCTTGGGTTCCATGATCACTGCAGATGGTGACAGCAGTCACGAAATTAGAAGACGCCTGCTTCTTGGGAGGAAAGCAATGACAAACCTAGACAGCATCTTAAAAAGCAGAGACATCACCTTGCCGACAAAGGTCCGTATAGTTAAAGCTATGGTTTTCCCAGTAGTAATGTATGGAAGTGAGAGCTGGACCATAAAGAAGGCTGATCGCCGAAGAATTGATGCTTTTGAATTATGGTGCTGGAGGAGACTCTTGAGAGTCCCATGGACTGCAAGAAGATCAAACCTATCCATTCTCAAAGAAATCAGCCCTGAGTGCTCACTAGAAGGACAGATCCTGAAGTTGAGGCTCCAGTACTTTGGCCACCTCATGAGAAGAGAAGACTCCCTAGAAAAGACCCTGATGTTGGGAAAGATGGAGGGCACAAGGAGAAGGGGACGACAGAGGATGAGATGGTTGGACAGTGTTCTCGAAGCTACTAACATGAGTTTGGCCAAACTGCGGGAGGCAGTGAAGGATAGGCATGCCTGGCGTGCTCTGGTCCATGGGGTCACGAAGAGTCGGACACGACTGAACGACTGAACAACAACAACAACTAACACTGCACTACATTTCATGGGTGTTGTAAGTTACAATACTGGTCCAGCCCTACTTCTTACAAGATAATCAACTATATTGGCACGTGCAGCACAATTTTTAAATGTTAAAAAAGGAGATGAGGAATCACATTTCCCATACAGCGTAAAACTAGAGTCAGAGCACAAACTCCTTTTTTATTTGTTTTACTGCCATCTTTTTGTAAGTTGGGAGGACGGTGCTCCGCAGTCACAGAAATGCAAAAATATTGGATCCAGACTACTGAAGTATGATTGACATTTCCCTACCTCTTCCTTCCATGTCTATCCTAGCAGGTGATAAGGATGGATTGCGGGGGAAGCACTCATGCAGGCACAAACCTGTCTCCATATTTTTAGCATTGCCTTCAGTTCCATGTGGACTAGCACCTTGCTTTTTGAAAGAAGTGACAGCTGGGAGCCTGGGAGAGCTAATGAGCACCAACGTGCATAAACCCAGAATTCCCGGGCTGTGCAATAAGTCTGTTAAAACTTGGAATTTAATTGGATTATTCCTCCCCACCTCTCTCTCTCTCTCTCTCTGCCCTGCAGTTAATAATGAATGGCATCCAGGAAGGAAAGGAAGCGGTGGAAAGCAAAAGCCATCAATTACTGACAGAACAAAACTTCTGCAGTCAACCAGTGAAGGATCGCTGCTGCCTTGACAGCAAGTTGCAGTAACATAGGGCTGTGATTAGCAATTGTAAATATATATAAGGCAGAGGGAAATCTGAGGCTATTAGGCAGGCGATTAATACAAGACTCAGACAGGTGTCACCATTTGCGAGGTAGGCCGAGGAGACGGTGGCTTCGAGGTTTGGCTATTCCCACAGCCGCCAATCACTCTGGTCTGATCTCTCCTTAACGGTCTCTCTCTTTTCGTTAGTTGGGGGGAGCTCATGATGCATTTGGAGCCCAGATGTGCAAAGAGGCTGCTGGAGCAGGCACAGGAGGAAAGGAGCGAGCCCCGCCATCTTATCAGGAGGTCCATCCCTGTTGTGGCCCCCCAAACCCTTTGGAATTCCTTCCCCGCGAACACAGGATCCAGAAAGGACCTGCAACTAATTCAAAACACCAGAGAGCTGGTTATCCGACCACACTCCTTAAGGAAAGCCTTTGTTGATGCCCAACGCAGTCTTGGATGCCCACAGCAATAAGGTGGCGGGTTCTTTTAATAAAAAAGGGATAAACTATGACCGGTCCTCTCGGTTTTATTTTAGAAAAAAAAAGCATTGCTTTGAGTAAACAATCAGTATTACAAGCTTGAAAACACAAAGGAGAACTGACAGGCGGCGAAAACGCATTGTCACAAACAATCTTAAAGCAAAATACTTCATTTAAAAATAATAGGGCCTGCTCCCTTCCCCAAAGAAAGGGGGTGGGATAGGGAGAGAAAATGCTTTAATTCAACTTTTGCCAAGCTGGTACCTGCCAGGTATTTTGGTATACAACTCCCCCATGCTGGCTGGGGCTGATGGGAGTTGTAGTCCAAGAGAGTTCTGCTAAACGTTCCGGAGAATGGAACAGGAAATGCAGTTCATGAGCACTTCCTGTTTGATTACAAAAAGTTGTGTATCCTCCCTCGCTCCCCAAAACTTCTACTGGGGACCATGGAGGTCTTCTAAGCAGCCTGCTGGAATTCTACAAAATGCCCCAGTGATGTTGGCATTTGGGGTGGGGGGTGGGGATATGGGACAGCTGCCTCCATTGTTATGCCACCATAGTGGAAAAATTGTGCTTGTTTAACTATTCCTGGTTTTTAAAATGGCACAGCAGCCCCAGCAACCACACTCTGGAGAACTGTGCAATTTATTGCCCCCTTCCCTTTTCTGCCGCTGCTGGGGGGGACGGGGACGGCCGGACTCTGAGGCAGGCCGAGGCCTCAGAACTTCTGCAGGAATTTGAGGACCAGGTCCTGCAGCTTGACCCGGAGCGCCTCGTCACTTTCGCACATGATGTGCGTGGAGTCCTCCTCGATGCGGATGAGGGTCTCCACGTCCTGGAAGAGCACGATGTGGCCTTTCGGGGTGTCCTCCACCTTCACGTCGCTGAAGCCGTGCTGCAGAGGGCCAGGGAAAAGGAAAGGGGGAGATGCTCAGCTGGCAAACCGGAGGCAGTGTGGCAAATGGGAGGATTTGCATTCCAGGGGGTTGGGCCACATGACCCTTTGGGTCCCTGTCCAACTCTACGGTTCTGTGACTCAGCATGGACAAAGGTGTACAGGGGTCGGCTGCCCCTTGCCTGAATTATATTTAAAAGGTAAAAGGTAAAGGACCCCTGGACGGTTAAGTCCAGTCCGAGGCAACTATGGGGTTGCGGCGCTCATCTCGCTTTCAGGCCGAGGGAGCCGGCGTTTCACCAGATTACGAGTCCATCACTCTTAACCACTACACCACACTGGCTCTTCTTCTTTAGAAGAAGAAGAAGAAGAGGAGGAGGAAGAGTTTGGATTTGATATCCCGCTTTATCACTACCCGAAGGAGTCTCAAAGCGGCTAACATTCTCCTTTCCCTTCCTCCCCCACAACAAACACTCTGTGAGGTGAGTGGGGCTGAGAGACTTCAGAGAAGTGTGACTAGCCCAAGGTCACCCAGCAGCTGCATGTGGAGGAGCGGAGATGCGAACCCGGTTCACCAGATTATGAGTCCACCGCTCTTAACCACTACACCACACTGGCTCTTCTTCTTTAGAAGAAGAAGAAGAGGAGGAGGAGGAAGAGTTTGGATTTGATATCCCGCTTTTCACTACCCGAAGGAGTCTCAAAGCGGCTAACATTCTCCTTTCCCTTCCTCCCCCACAACAAACACTCTGTGAGGTGAGTGGGGCTGAGAGACTTCAGAGAAGTGTGACTAGCCCAAGGTCACCCAGCAGCTGCATGTGGAGGAGTGGAGACGCGAACCCAGTTCACCAGATTACAAGTCTACCGCTCTTAACCACTACAACACACTGGCTCTGGGAAGGTAGCCCATATAGGAGAAGGAAAACTCTGATCCTAAATCTCCACAGCCTTGCAGAGCATCTTCAGGAGAAGAAAAGGCTAAGGAGAAAAAACTACGCAAATCTGGAGTGGAGTCCATAAGGCTCCCTAAGGACACGGAGGTTCAGCTCTGAGGGCCTTTTGGCAGTTCCCTCCCTGCAAGTAGCGAGGTTACAGGGAAGCAGGCAGAGGGCCTTCTCGGTGGCAGCGCCCGCCCTGTGGAACGCCTTCCTATCAGATGTCAAGGAAATAAACAGCTATCTGACTTTTAGAAGACATCTGAAGGCAGCCCTGTTTAGGGAAGTTTTTAATGTTTGATGTTTTATTGTGTTTTTAATATTCTGTTGGGAGCCGCCCAGAGTGGCTGGGGAAACCCAGCCAGATGGGCGGGGTACAAATAATAAATTATTATTATTATTAAAAAATTGTCCAGTAGCACCTTAGAGACCAACTAAGTTTGTTCTGGGTATAAGCTTTCGTGTGCATGCACACTTCTTCAAATTTTTATTTATTTATTTTGTCTGTGTCAGACCAACACGGCCACCTGAATCTATTATTATTATTATTGGGCAGTTGGATGGCGCCTTGTATGCCTCCTTCCTGCAATTCCTGCAACCAAACTGGTGCCAAACGTCTTGCTCTGCTTTCCTTTGGACGCCATCAGCAATGCCGAGAGGGGGGTCTTATCGTCTGGGTAGCCCAGGACCTCCAGACACACCGTTGGAGATTCATTCCCCGTGTGCAGTCATGGGTTCGTTGTCTATCACATGACTGGGTGTCTGTTTTGATTCCACAGGGATGGGATGTGACGAAGAGAGGATGTTTATCTTACTGTGTTCCCTGAAGTGGGACTATTGTCCATTGTTCTTTCTCTTTGCTGTCTGATGCTAGAGAGAGAGGGAGCCATGTTGAAGTGCTCCATGTGTATTTATATGTAAATAAAGTAGATTAGCCTAAATGCTGAGTTGCTGAGTTCTGTTACGCAACTGCGCAAACCTCTGTGGATCCCTAAGTGTGCTGATGTCTTCTGGCATCAGTCGCTGTGATGTTCGGGCTGAGGAATGCTTTTGAAGCTCCCGAACGATCGCCCAGGAGGGAGGGAACATGCCAGTCGGGCATGTGTCTCTGCCAAGGTCCTACTCGTGTGTAGGACATCCTGACACACACTGCCCAGGCTTGCACCCCAGGGAGGTCCCTTTGGTGCTGCTGGCGCTTACCTTCTCCAGGGTCTGCACCAGCTGGTCCATGGGGATGGAGCCGCTCAGCAAAGGCTTGACGGGTTTCAGCTCCGGAACTTCATCTGCCACCCGCTTCCTCTTCTTACCCCCTTGAGGCTGAGGAGGCTTTGGGGGGAGCTGTCAATGCAAAAGGAGATGGGCACAGAGGAAGAAAGGGCAGTTAGTCCAGCCGATGCCAAGTCACGTCTTGATGGGGGGGAAGAATGATTATTTTTGGTAACACGAGACCCAGAGTGAAAGCAGCATATCAGTTCTAGCAACAAATACAATCAAGCAGAATTGCAAAATATGAAAAAGTCTCCGTAGCATCAAATACAATCGAGCAGAATAGCAAAGTTTGAAAAAGTCTCTGTAGCATGGATGGAACAGCAGTGTTTACATATACTCATGAGCACTGTTCCTCGAAATATCTTCCACCATATGAGAAGGGTCTAAAATTTCAGTTACCTATGACTTTGCTGAAGAAGTAACATCGAAACAGTGCACCTTATCCGGAATCACTGTCCACTCTCCGTCCTCTTCAGCCTCGTTGGAACATTACATGACCTACTGTTCCATCCATGCTACAGAGAATTTTTCATATTTCGCAGTTCTGCTTGATTGTATTTGTTGCTATTTTATATCATTGGCATAACAGAGTTTTTCTAGAACTGATATGTTGCTTTCGCTCTGGGTCTCGTGTTGCCTTGTTTGTGGGTTCTCAGTTGAGCTGCAACATGGGTTCATTTTGCTTCTTGATTATTTTTGGTGGCGGGGGAGAATTGCATTCTCCAAACACTGCACTTGGTTTTTTTTTGGGGGGGGCGGGGGCGGATCCTTTGCTCCTTCCAGGGGACTGGGACACCTCAGCCGCCTCTCCTGATTCAGATGGAAGGGGTAGAAAGAGATGGTTGCCTGCCTCAACTGCAGCAAGGATTTTAATAGCGAGAAGACGGAAAAGTGACACCATCCCCTCAAAGATCAAAGGGAAAGCCAAATTGATAGAGTACTTACAGTTAGCAAGGAGAACGGGGTCAGTAAGAGGAAACACAATACAAGAAGTAAATAAGGATTGGTTAATAATTAAGGAAGATCTCAAAGGGTACTGCAATACTAAAAAGTTTTCTGGCAGATATTGAATGAGCCTTGTAATACAAAGTACAGGTGAAACTTTATCTAACATGTACAGGTGAAACTCGAAATATTAGAATATTGTGGAAAGGTTCATTTCTTTCAGTAATTTCAACTTAAAAGGTGAAACTAATATATGAGATAGACTCATGACATGCAAAGCGAGATATGTCAAGCCTTTATTTGTTATAATTGTGATGATTATGGCGTACAGCTGATGAGAACCCCAAATTAACAATCTCAACTTTGGGGTTTTCATCAGCTGTACGCCATAATCATCACAATTATAACAAACAAAGGCTTGACATATCTCGCTTTGCATGTCATGAGTCTATCTCATATATTAAACTCCAGTAGCTAATGAAAACAATCGCTTACATAAATGGACTTTCCCACGATATTCTGATTTTTCGAGTTTCACCTGTATGTATGCAACCACAGCTACACAGATGTTATTGGCCCAGAGATGGAAAGAAGTTGAAGTCCCTACGAGAGAAGAATGGCAGAGGAAGTTAATGGACTATGCCAAAATGGCTAAAATGACTGGAAGAATCAGAAGTCAGGAAGACCAAAATTTTAATAAGGAATTGGGAAATTTTATAATTTATCTTAAACAGTTAAAAGTCAGGGGTCAGCAAACCTTTTCAGCAGGGGGCCGGTACACTGTCCCTCAGACCTTGTGGGGGGCCGGACTATCTATCTATCTATCTATCTATCTATCTATCTATCTATCTATCTATCTATCTATCTATCTATCTATCTATCTATGGAATGAACGAATTCCTATGCCCCACAAATAACCCAGAGATGCATTTTAAATAAAAGCACACATTCTACTCATGTAAAAACACGCTGATTCCCGTACTTTCAGCTTGCCTTAGTTCTGAGCTGTTTATCGTGTGTGTGTACACAGAAACACAAGTCAAATAAGCAGCAATAAAATTTAATAGGTTTGAGCCCCAGGATCCTTCTCAGCTGGCTGCTGTTTGTTCCAAAACGGAATTGATTTTGATTAAGGAGTTCAGCTTCTCATGCGAACGCCGGCACACACGAAAAAAGAGAAACATTTTGTCCCAGGGGTTTTGCTGGGTTTTGGTGAGCAAAACTGCTGGTTAACTAACTGGGGAAACCCCAGGAATCGGAGCCACAGGGAGAGGCCTTCACCCAAACCCTCCCCCTGCCAGCACCCCCCTCCCCATGCTCCCCACCCCAGCACCCCCACCCTACCTGAAGCACATGCTTGTTGTCTTTCGTGTGCAAAACAGCCGTAACGGTGGCCAAGGAGATCCCCGGCTTCATCTCGGTGGGCACCAGTGAATCTGCAAGCTGAAGAAAGAAAGAAAGATGGTGCCAATTTGATTTTCCCGAAAACCAGTAGGACGCACAACACTCCTCCCGCAGAATGCAACTTTTAAAGCATGCAGGGACCCTGGAAGCCCCTGAAAAGGGATTATTTGCACAACCACCACCAAGTTCGTACTTTATTTCGTTCCTGGTTTATGAGCTGCCCTGCACCCTGAGGTCCCAGGGTGGGTTATAACACTTAAAAATGGTTTGAAGCAATTACAATCATAAAAACAGAAGTTCGGAAGTCATCGCTGCAGTATTTAATTCACGCCTTGTTGTGGGGATAGCCAGCAGATGGGACGACCAGTAATCCCGGAGTTCCTGCTCCCACTGCGTCGTGAAAGGCTCCACTGGCTATGATCTGAAGGTAGTTGTTGTGAGTTCTGAAGGTTTCTGAAGGTTTTCTGCAGGTATCTGAAGGTTTCGGAGATTCCGGAGGTCTCCGGATAGAAAGATAGGCTAAGCTAGGTAGCGGCCAAAACTTAGAAGGCCAAATAAACGCTTTTGAAATAAAAGAAATAAAAACTAAGAGACTGCAGTCAATGGTGAAGAAGCTCTCAACTGCTCTGTGCGGCTGGTTTTGCTTTCGGTTTCTCTCTGGCTTGTCACGCACTGATGTTCTCTCTGGCTTGTCTCGCGCGTTCTCCACACACGCTACAGAGAGCGGAGGCTATTTATTAAGAAATCAAACATCGTCACAACATTTACAAGAACCAATCACAACCTTGTCTCTAAGCTAGTTTCTGGGCGGGAAACTATCAACTGACCGTTACATTGGCTAAATTGGCGAGCTTTGCCCCCAGCGCGGAGGGATCCAGGCAGCAAACCTTCTGCTGGATCCTCTGCCCTTCCTTCCTAGCGCGGAAGGTTACCGTATATACCCGAGTATAAGCCGACCCGAATATAAACCGAGGCACCTAATTTTCCTACAAAAACCTGGGAAAGCTTATTGACTCGAGTATAAGCCGGTTCACCTTTGCCGCTGTGGAGGAGGAGGAGGAACAAGCAGCCCGAAAGCAACCCTTTGGGCTGCTCCTTCCTCTTCCTCCTTTGCCAAGTTTGCATTTATGCGAGCAGTTCAGGAATGGAACAAGCTGCCTGGGGAGAGTAAAGAACCGCCGTTCTTGTACACTTCTTAAGGAATGGTTGACTGGGGAGAGCGGGTGGCGGCACGAGCGGAGAGAAAGGGCTTCTTTCTCGCCACCCCCACCACCCGCCTCACTCGAGTATAAGCCGAGGGCAGCTTTTTCAGCACAAAAAATGTGCTGAAAAACTAGGCTTATACTCAAGTATATATGGTACCTTAAAATAAACATAAACAAACAAGTGCAGGAGCACCTTAAAAACGTATTCCCACACCTTGCCGCTGCTCGTTGCAGGGAAAGGGTCTACGAGGGCGAGTTCCACGGTTTAACTACGTCTCCAGACTCCCCGTTTCTCGGGCTCCTGCCGCTGTGGTGTGCGTTGCAAGAGCATATCTAAATTCAAAGAGGGTGGTGAGCGTTCAGAAGCAACTGGCTGGTGCTGCCATCAAGAAGGCGCAGCGGCCGAACGATGGCTACTTTCAATAAAATAACGAGGTGTGCCTCCCGATAAATAAATTTATTGCCACCCGGGAAAGCTCTTCCCTGAAGCAAGAGGCTAAGGAGACATTGGGCTTCTGTTTATTCGGTATTTATAGGCCTAGTTTCCATCTTTTTGGAGGAGAGGGAGGAGGAGAGGAAGATTTGCTCAGGCTGCGTAACACACACTCACACACACACACACCATTCACATCACTATTATCAACTTTATCTCTCTGTCTCTTTAGAGCCTATCAACTTCCTTCCCTTCCGCCTCATGGTTTTCAATGTACAAAATGCTTTGTATCACTGCATTTTGTACATTTTCCAATCCCTATTACACTCCAAATTTAAATAAATATAGAAAGGTAGAAAACTTCTCATTACAAGTCTTCAGACAGCCCTGCTAGTGATGTTAATTGCTTACAATAGTGTTTCAGATATCGTATAAATTTACTGCAGTCCTTTTGGAATACTTGTTCATGCTGGTTTCGGATTTTTCCTGTCGCCAATTCTGCAAAGTCCATCATCTTCATCTGCCACTCTTCTTTCGTTGGTACTTCTTCTTTCCATTTTTGGGCAACGAGAATTCTTGCCGCAGTTGTTGCATACGTAAACGGCCTTTTTATCTTCCCTTGGTATCTCTTCACCCACTATACCCAGTAAAAAGGACTTGTAAAGAGGTAAAGGCTTTCTGAGAAATGCTATATAATTAGTTAAAGAAAATATTTTAAAATTGTTGATGTTTAGTCATTTAGTCTTGACCGACTGTTCGTGACCCCATGGACCAGAGCACACCAGGCACTCTTGTCTTCCACTGCCTCCCGCAGTTTGGTCAAACTCATGTTAGTAGCTTCGAGAACACTGTCCAACCATCTCGTCCTCTGTCGTCCCCTTCTCCTTGTGCCCTCCATCTTTCCCAACATCAGGGTCTTTTCCAGGGAGTCTTCTCTTCTCATGAGGTGGCCAAAGTACTGGAGCCTCAACTTCAGGATCTGTCCTTCCAGTGAGCACTCAGGGCTGATTTCTTTAAGGATGGATAGGTTTGATCTTCTTGCAGTCCATGGGACTCTCAAGAGTCTCCTCCAGCACCATAATTCAAAAGCATCAATTCTTCGGCGATCAGCCTTCTTTATGGTCCAGCTCTCACTTCCGTACATCACTACTGGGAAAACCATAGCTTTAACTATACGGACCTTTGTCGGCAAGGTGATGTCTCTGCTTTTAAAGATGCTGTCTAGGTTTGTCATTTAAAAATACTTTTGTTAAAAAAACCAGAATGCTGAGTGATAGTTTAAAGCAAGCCATGGGTTAAGGTGCTTGAGGGCTTGGCTCCTGACACACGATGGGGCCTCCATCTGCCCCCACCTGCTGGACCTGGGGTTGCTACCATGTGATCAGAAGGTCGGCAGTTCGAGTCCCCACAATGGGGTGAGCTCCCGTTGTTTGGTCCCAACTCCTGCCAACCTAGCAGTTTGAAAACACGTCCAAGTGCAAGTAGATAAATAGGTACTGCTCCGGCGGGAAGGTGAACAGCGTTTCCGTGCGCTGCTCTGGTTCGCCAGAAGTGGCTTAGTCAGGCTGGCTACATGACGCGGAAGCTGTACGCCGAATCCCTCGGCCAGTACAGCGAGATGAGCGCTGCAACCCCAGAGTCGGACACGACTGGACCTAATGGCCAGGGGTCCCTTTACCTTTTATAGGGGTAGCAAGAATCTCAAAGGCCCAAAAGAATGGAAAGGAGATTCCACCCCGACCGAAGTGGATTGGCAGACGGAATTATTAGAATACACAGAATGAGCAAGGATGACGGGAAGAATTAAGAGATAATACAGAACAAATGTTTATTAGAGAGTGGGACGTTTACAGAAAATATCTTAAAGGGCATTGTAAAAATGTGCATTCTCTGGCAGGCTTAGACTGACCCCTGCACAAACACAGAAAACCTTATTAAAATAAAAAATTTGTGAGAAGTATGGAGTGAGGATGAAAAGTGCGCTACTCAAAAGAAACCTGGGACCCTCGATGGGGTGACTGGAAGTCACAGTAGACGTTGTGTTGTAAGAAATTAACTTATTTTTTGTAATTTGTATTATCCTTTGATTTTTCTCTTGTTGACTGTTTTTTCCCTTTCTTTTACAATCAATAAAGCAATTTTAAAAAAAGACTTTTGCTTTAATTTTGATGCTCGGCCTGTTTCTCAGCTGTTGCTTCGTTAACGGCGTCTTATAGATTGCAGTTGTTTCCCTGATGAGTTGTTAATTATTCTAATGCTGGCTTCCCAGTATGTTTCCGAGCAGCGCTGCCATTAAGAGGAAGAAGGAGAGAGAGAGATCCAGGGAATAGAAACTGGAACCGCTGTACTCTGTGGTCTGGAAAGGACGCGGGAACGGCAGAAGATCCGGCCTGAGGTACATAGGCAAGCGCGACCCTCCCTCCCTCCTCCTCCTCCTTTACGTTTCGGAGGCGGGGTGTGCCGAGAGGAGGCTTTTAAATTTTTTATTAAAAAGCCTTTCATCACAGACATCATTAAAGCCATTTTGCTGCTACAGGGGCCGTAATGAGTCTCGAGGGCCGCTTGAAAACGTTTAAGGAATAAAGTAGGGAGGTGCCTTTGCCTAGATGAGCGGCTTTCATGAACCCGTAGAAGTTAATTTCCCAAGGACACAGCGGAAAGAGACGATGGTGGCCGGGGGGCGGCCTGTCCGGCACTGAAGGATGGGCGGGGAGATATCGCGACCCACATCTGAACGGCTCAAGTCACTAAGCGGGCTTAGGAACCATTGAGCTGGTCTGACCACTGGTCTGACTCATGGGATCATAGAATTGTAGAGCTGGGAGGGACCCCAGGGGGCCATCCAGTCTGACCCCCTGCAAGGCAGGAATCACAGCTAAAGAATCCCTGACAGATGGCTATGCAACCTGCAAGGAGGGAGAGTCCACAACCAGGGACGTAGCAAGGTAAATTGGTACCCAGGGGCAAAAATTTTTTTTTTTTTTATTGTTAAAGGAGGGAGAGTCCACAACCAGGGACGTAGCAAGGTAAATTGGTACCCAGGGGCAAAAATTTTTTTGTCACCCCCCCCCCCAGAGGCGTAGGAAGGTCAGGTGGTACCCAGTGTGGAAAATTTCTTGTCACCCCCCCATTGATTCCCCCCCTGCAAAAATGGTTTTACGTTATTTCATATTTTCTTACAAAGGAATAATAACAAGTAATAATAATAAAAAACTTTTATTTATATCCCGCCCTCCAGGCTCAGGGTGGCTAACATCAGATACATAACATTGGTAACATATAAAATCAAACAATAATTAAATTACCTCCTAAAAACATCTCAAAATCAAATTAAAGTCTAATTAGATGGCTTTCCACAGGGTTAGGGTTGGGAACAGTAAGTGCTCCACTGAACTGAAATTTCAGCCTTCACGACATAGGAAAACAGCCAAGTGAACAGCTATTTTGGTGGAGGAGGGTCAAGATATTAACCGATATGCATGAAATTTCATATATAGCTATATAATCCCTAGTATAGTAAGATAAGACCTTCGGAGCAGGCATTAAAAAAAATAATTAAAAGTTTTTAATGAACTGCCCTAGTAGGGTAGTAATTGTTCCTTGATAATTTGCCACCCCCTCCATTATGGAAGATGGGGCGGACCACCCCCTACGCCCCCCTTGCTACGCCCCTGTCTACAACCTCTGGAGGGAGACCGTTCCACTGTTGAACAAATCTTACTGTCAGAAACTTTGAAGAAGACATTGCTCAACTCATCCTGTGCTCAGCCCAACCCTTTCATACCCTTTCATAGTGATCCCAGCTGCCACCACAAAACCCCATATAGCTTTAACAGCAGGGGTTCGGAGAGAAGTTTGGAGGGAGGGGTGCAGTGTATTTTCCAGGTGGAAATGGCTCTGCTTGGGCAACTTTTTGTTTCGGTCAAAATAATACAAAACGGGGGCGAACAGGTATTTTTCCGTGGGCGTCAAGAATTTCTCAAGCAAACCAAAATCTTTCCACGGGGAAATTAAACATAGGGGGTGCCCGTTCATAAGCCCAGTGGGCTCCCTCTGTATGGGGCTGACTTTTAGAGTTCAATGCAACCCCCGCCGTCACCGAAAAGAAGCACAACCTCATTGTATGACTCCTCGGCTTAACGGGACCAGAGAAATAAGCGCATTTCGAGAACAGCTAAGTACATGGAGAGTCAGCTGCAAGGGGGGCAATTATTTTCCCAATTAGAAACACGCTCCTGGACTCGGAGTTCCAATTCAGGCAAATGGGCTCTTTAAATGCAAATGAGCACATCGGCGCTCCCTTCTAAATTGGATGGGGAGATGCATCAGTGGGGGCAAGCCCTGCGTTCGTTAGGGAAGCTAGTTAATTGCACACAGGGCTCCGCGTTGCGTTTTTACTCCCTGTGCTAAACGATACCCCTTTGAGCTGCAATAAAAGGGGGGGAGCAGTTCCAGCTTGTGGGCTCTTTCTAAAGTGGTGCAAAGTTTCTTTGCAAGGAAGATGGCGGCGCTTTAGATCAGAGGCCGAACTGGATTCCATCGGATTCTTCCGAGATCACGCAAGGCTAGCCTGTGAATCATTCCAATACAGTGGTACCTTGGTTCTCAATCTTAATCCGTTCCGGAAGTCTGTTCCAAAACCAAAGCGTTCCAAAACCAAGGCGCGCTTTCCCATAGAAAGTAATGCAAAATGGATTAATCCGTTCCAGACTTTTAAAAACAACCCCTAAAACAGCAATTTAACATGAATTTTACTATCTAACGAGACCATTGATCCATAAAATGAAAGCAATAAACAATGTACTGCAGTCACACAATCATCAATCAATCAGTAGCTGAACTGGGTTCCACACAGTCACAAAAACAAAACGAAAAGAGCCGCAAAAACAAAACGCAAAGTAAATAGCGAAAACAGACAGACCTCAGCGTAACACTCAAAATGGAAGCGTGGCAGTCAAATTGGAAGCGTAACACTCAAAACGGAGCACGTTTAGCTTGCGAAAAAAGTTCGCAAACCGGAACACTTACTTCCGGGTTTGCAGTGTTTGGGTTCCAAGTTGTTTGAGAACCAAGGCGTTTCAGAACCAAGGTACCACCGTACTGGAATGATAGTCATCTTCAGATATCTGAAGAGCTGTCACAAGGAAGAGGGAGCTGGCTTCTTTTCTGCTACTCCCCAAGCCAAGGTGCAAGAAAGGAGATTCCCACTAAACCTCAGGAGGAGCTTTCTGACGATAAGAGGCATTTGAAGATAAGAGGCATTTGATAGTGGAACAAACTGCCTGGGAAGGTGCTGGGCTTTTAAAGCAGCGGTTAGGTGTCCATCTGTCAGGGATAAGGTAAAGGTAAAGGGGGCCCCTGACCATTAGGTCCAGTCGTGTCCGACACTGGGGTTGCGGCGCTCATCTCGCTTTATTGGCCGAGGGAGCCGGCGTACAGCTTCCGGGTCATGTGGCCAGCATGACTAAGCCGCTTCTGGCGAACCAGAGCAGCGCACGGAAACGCCGTTTACCTTCCCGCCGGAGCGGTACCTATTTATCTACTTGCACTTTGACATGCTTTCGAACTGCTAGGTGGGCAGGAGCTGGGACCGAGCAACGGGAGCTCACCCCGTGGCAGGGATTCGAACCGCCGACCTTCTGATCAGCAAGCCCTAGACTCTGTGGTTTAACCCACAGCGCCACCTGGGTCCCTCTGTCAGGGATACTCGAGGTGATTCCTGCATTTCTGGGGGGCTGATCTAGGGGCCCCTCCCAACCCTACGATTCTATGATTCTACGTATTTTTGTGGGCTGTGCAGTTGCCAGGCAAGACAGAGAAATGGCTCCCTCTTTAGGCTAATGCATACTATGTGGCAGATGACTCCTACCAGGAACCCTGAGCGCAAGTCACATGAAGCCGCCAGGTATGGGACAAAAACTAGCCTCAGCTGCCAGAAATGCATACAGAGGGCTCAGCTAAAAGCAGCAATTGGGGTTTGGACGCAGGGGGGGTTGAACCTGCTGTCTTGCAAGCCGTGAGATGCTTAAATCACAGAATCATCATATTCTTTGGCGATCCCTCGTAGCCGAGTAAGATTGTCTTCCATAAACACAGTTTTAACAGTGAGTCCGTAAGTGACTGTGGAGGCCAATTCTGGATCCACACATCCTTCCACAGTGGGGACATAGGTTTCTGGGCGGGAGTTGATCATGGTGAGGGTTTGCCAAGCGTGCCTTCCTCTTAGCACATTTCTCCCTTTCGTCCTGAGTTCGAGTGTCTTCAAAGTCCATGACACCTTTGGTAAAGGCTGTTTTCCAACTGGAGCGCTCACAGGCCAGTGTTTCCCAGTTGTCAGTGTTTATACTACATTTTTTAAGATTTGCCTTGAGAGAGTCTTTAAATGTCTTTTGTTGACCACCAGCATTATGCTTTCCATTTTAAAGTTCGGAATAGAGTAGTTGCTTTGGAAGACAATCATCAGGCATCATGCACTGCACAACACGACCGGTACAACAAAGTTGATGTTGAAGAATCATCGCTTCGACACTGGTGATTTTTGCTTCTTCTTCACTCACAAGAGTCATAGGAACGTGTAAGCCCATTCACCAGGACAAGGTGATGATCCAGCGAGTGGGCACAGAATCATATGGCTGGAAGGAGCCACCAAGGGTCATCGATAGTCCAACCCGTGTCCATGCAGGAATTGCAACTAAAGCAGGCCGTCCCAAGGTCAATCCTTGGCATGTCCAGGCAGGTCTGGGAATGTCCTGCCTGAGATCCTGTGCTGGTGTGAAGAACCTGGTTTCCAAATGTTTGAGAAGGAGCCGTGGCTCAGGGTGAGAAGATCTGCTCTGCGTGCAGAAGGCCCCAGGTTCAATCCCCAGGTTCGGGGCTGGGATCGAATCCTGTCTGAAATCCCACAGAAGCTGCTGCCGCAGGCCAGTGTGAACAACACTGAGCTAGAGGAACCAAGGGATTGGTGCAGGATAAGGCAGCCCTTGGGTTCCTCACTATGTCCCTGTCAGGCTTGAGGAATTCTCTCCCTCCCCCCACCCCCAATTGTTTCAAGAAGCAAGGAGGAAACAAGAAAGCTCTTACTTATGATTTATTCAGTCCTCACGGTCAGAGACAAAGTCATCACAGCCAGGGATGTTGGTCACTCTGGCTCCTCGCCCTTCCCTCTCTCCCAACAGCATCTGAACCTACGGAGGCCCCCTGCTGTCAAATGCCTCTGTGTCCGTTGTGTCTGTTGTGGAGCCAGTGTGGTGTAGTGGTTAAGAGCGGTAGACTCGTAATCTGGGGAACCGGGTTCGCTCCCCGCTCCTCCACATGCAGCTGCTGGGTGACCTTGGGCTAGTCACACTTCTCTGAAGTCTCTCAGCCCCACTCACCTCACAGAGTGTTTGTTGTGGGGGAGGAAGGGAAAGGAGAATGTTAGCCGCTTTGAGACTCCTTCGGGTAGTGATAAAGTGGGATATCAAATCCAAACTCTTCTTCTTCTTCTTCTTCTTCTTCTTCTTCTTCTTCTTCTTCTTCTTCTTCTTCTTCTTCTTCTGCACCCTTAATGAACTTCGTGTTCTAGGGGACAGTGAATCATCTATGCCAGGCATATCCAACTCCAGAGAGACTGCGATCCACTCCCACTATAAAAAAGTGGCAGTGATCTACCTATTGGATTTACCAAAGTGATTGAGCTTTTTGGGGAGGGGGAGGAAGACCCAAAGAAGTGGTTGAGCTTTTACATTTTTGTTTTTTGGGGGACGATGAATCAGGACCAGGGACACCCCAAGATTGACCTGTTGCGATTGAGATCGACCTGTTGGACATCCCTGATCTATGCTGTCTAATGAAGTGTCCGCTGGCTGCTCTCTCCCCCCCCCCCCCCGCTTCTCCTAACACCTCGTAACTTGGCTGCTCGCCTGTCTCTGACTTGTTATCTCCTAAAGGTAAAGGTAAAAGGACCCCTGACCGTTAGGTCCAGTCGCGGATGACTCTGGGGTTGCGCGCTCATCTCACTCTATAGGTCGAGGGAACCGATGTTTGTCTGCAGACAGCTTCCGGGTCAAGCCGCTTTTGGCGAACCAGAGCAGCGCACGGAAATGCCGTTTACCTTACCTTCCCGACCGGAGCGGTACCTATTTATCTACTTGCACTTTGACGTGCTTTCGAACTGCTAGGTGGCAGGAGCAGGGACCGAGCAACGGGAGCTCACCCCGTTGCGGGGATTCGAACCGCCGACCTTCTGATTGGCAAGCCCTAGGCTCTGTGGTTTAACCCACAGCGCCACTCGCGTCCTTCATAGTTCGGCTGCAATTCTACATGGCCTCCCTCTTCCCTGACAGCTACAGGAGAAGGGGGAGGTGATCTCCACCATTCCCCCTCCTCTTCTTTCCAGTTCCTGACAGTCCCCCACCTTCACCCCACCTTGGTTTGCCTTCACTCACTCACTCACTCACTCACTCACCTCTGGCGTGATTTCAATCTTCTCGTAGCGGCGTTTGAACGGGAGGGTCAGCACCTCGGCTCTGCGGTAGGACATGGGTGGCGGCAAGCAGTCAACCATCAGGTCTGTGCGGTGGGCCTGGGTGGGAGGGGGCTGGGTGTACTGCTCCGGACAAACAACGTGGAGAGGCTGCCGGGGGGAGGAAAATAAAGAGTCAAGGGACAGACACACACCCATGCCCCGATCAGGAAGCCCCTGCAGGGGATGCATTGTTCATAGAATCATAGAACCATAGAGTCGGAAGAGACCACAAGGGCCATCCAGTCCAACCCCCTGCCAAGCAGGAAACACCATCAAAGCATTCCTGACAGATGGCTGTCAAGCCTCCGCTTAAAGACCTCCAAAGAAGGAGACTCCACCACACTCCTTGGCAGCAAATTCCACTGTCCGAACAGCTCTCACTGTCAGGAAGTTCTTCCTAATGTTTAGGTGGAATCTTCTTTCTTGTAGTTTGAATCCATTGCCCGTGTCCGCTTCTCTGGAGCAGCAGAAAACAACCTTTCTCCCTCCTCTATATGACATCCTTTGATATATTTGAACATGGCTATCATATCACCCCTTAACCTTCTCTTCTCCAGGCTAAACATACCCAGCTCCCTAAGCCGTTCCTCATAAGGCATTGTTTCCAGGCCTTTGACCATTTTGGTTGCCCTCTTCTGGACACGTTCCAGCTTGTCAGTATCCTTCTTGAACTGTGGTGCCCAGAACTGTTATAATTGTTATAATTTATTACATTTATTTTAGACGTTGCCCTTCATCCAAAGATCACAAGGCAGTTTACATGTATCAAAGCAAGAATCCCTTTCTTCTTTAAAAATAAATAAATTTATTTCGTTTTTCAAATTAAAATTTTGCAATCATATATCGAACATAGATCATAAAAACAGGAGTCTAAGGAATCTCCTGGATTTCCATCCTCTCCTTTGTGGGTCCTATTATTCATCATTTCCTCCTGCAACTTTTATAATAATCCAAATCTTTTAGATCTCCATTGTGTCCAGAATTCACCCTTAAACTACATTCCAATCCTACTAACAATTTAAACTGTTTACAATGGTCTTTAAGATAAGTTACAAATTTTCCCCACTCCTTATTAAATTCTTGGTCTTCCTGATTTCTGATTCTTCCAGTCATTTTAGCCATTTCAGCATAAAAAACCTGTGTTGGGTGTGCACACCTGGTCCCTGCAGAGAACAGTCCAAGCAGCAGCAGGGTTTAGCAGGTGGGAATGTCCAGTGACAGATTTACGTATAAGCTAAACCAGTGTTTTTCAACCTTTTTTGGGCAAAGGCACACTTGTTTCATGAAAAAAATCACGAGGCACACCACCATTAGAAAATGTTAAAAAATTTAACTCTGTGCCTATATTGACTATATATAAAGTAATTTTCCCACGGCACACCAGGCAACATCTCGCGGCACACTAGTGTGCCGCGGAACAGTGGTTGAAAAACACTGAGCTAAACACTCTCTTGAGGGCCCCCCAAAATTTTAAAGGAAAACGAAACTGGATGTACATTTCCAAAATGTAAGATAAAAAACAAATAAAATAAAACCTACATACAGCAACAGTGTTTTGTGTTGTGTAGGCTCCTATGATGTAAGTAATGGGCCCCCCTGCTAGCCTGCTCCCTAAAATATCACTGGTTTGCTCATTTCTATATATAGGGTGCCTACATTCTGCATGTGCAAATGGCTTTAGATACCTATTAGGTCCATAAATTACCATATAGCATATATTCAACACAAAAAAGCGGCAATTTGTTGTTGACAAAGGACAGCTGGACATATAAAGGGCCCCATTACCTTCAGTAGCTTAGGGCCTCATCAAACCTAAATCTGGCCTTGGGTGTGTCCGTTGCCAGGAGGTTAGATTTTGGTTCAGTGCAATAGGAGAAACATGTTGACGGTCAGATAGGTTCAACAATGGAACCCATTGCCTAGGAAGGGTAAGTGGCCTCTCCCGGGCTGGAGGTCTTCAAGCAGAGGCTGCCACCTGCATCGAACCTGCGGTTGGGCCAGGTGACCTTCCCTGTTCAACTCTTACGATTCTACGACGCACAGCTGCTGTGTTTTGGAAATGGCCAAGTGTTTGGGGCAGGAATGGGGAGCCTGTTGGCTTTGAGATGCTGCCATGTCCCACCATCGTGGGCCCTGGAAGGCCCTAGCCTTGGTTTAGTGGGAAATGCCCAGCGAGGCCCTGCAGCGAGGCCCGTTAAGCAGAGAGAGGTCTGCCCCGGTGTACCTGAACTTCTTTGAGTAATTTGGAGACCTGGATGAAGTTCAGCCTGGTGTCGATGGGGCAGTAAACGCATTTCATAGCCAGCGGCTGGTATGGAGCCAGAGCATCGAGATAGGAGAAGTCGGGCTCTGTAAACGGAAAGAGAGAGAGGGAGAGAGGGATTCGGACAAAACACACGCAAACCTTGGGGAAGGTCTCCTCCAATTTGCTAGTGTCTGAGGGCCCGTAAGAATCCCAGACCCCCCAAACCATCTTTGCAGATAGCAGGGAGGGAGGGAACAATGATTGGAGAGGGTGTTCCTTTAACATGTTCCTTTGACCCTAGTCCTGTTGGCATTCTTGCCTTCTTTGACCCCATTTGCCGGGCTCCTGGAGAAGCGTTTCCTAAAACTCCCCTTCGAATTTCAAACCCAGGATGCTCTCGGATCAGGAATCCAGCCTTGCCTGGCCGCCCAGGATGCCAGGACTCTTAAGCCCAGAGATGTATGACTGCAATTTGGGTGAGAGAGAAACGTCTTAATTCCTCTTTCCTAACACCAGAACCTGGGGCTGTGCAATGAAACTGAACGTTAGACGATTCGGGACAGACAAAGGAAAGGACTTCCTTCACATAACGGTAAAGGGACCCCTGACCGTTAGACCACTCTGGGGTTGTGGCGCTCATCTTGCTTTAATGGCCGAGGGAGCCGGCGTACAGCTTCCGAGTCATGTGGCAAGCACGAATCAGAAATGCCGTTTACCGTCCCGCCAGAGCGGTACCTATTTATCTGCTTTCACTTTGACGTGCTTTCGAACTGCTAGGTTGGCAGGAGCTGGGACCGAGCAACGGGAGCTCACCCCGTCATTGCGGGGATTCAAGCTGTCAACTTTTCCCTTTTTTAAAAGGGAAATTCCCTTACAGTGGTACCTCGCAAGACGAATGCCTCGCACAACGAAAAACTCGCTAGACGAAAGGCATTCGCTAACGAAAGGGTGACTCGCAAGACGAATTTTTCTATGGTCGTGCTTCGCAAGACGAAAATTTCAATGCATTCCTATGGGAATTAAATTCCTATGCATTCCTATGGTCGTGCTTTGCAAGACGAATTTTTCGCAATACGAAACGACTCACGGAACGAATTAATTTCGTCTTGCGAGGCACCACTGTATTCCGAATAGGATTCCTCGCAAGAAAAGGGAAAAGTTGACAGCTATGGACTCAAACCGCCGACCTTCTGATCAGCAAGCCCTAGGCTCTGTGGTTAAACTGCGGAACTCCCTCCCACAAGAGGAAGTGATGGCCACCAACTTTAAAACAGGATTAGAGGAATTCATGGAGGGGAAGAGGCTGTGCTCCGTATCCACAGTCAGAGGCAATATGGTTCTGAATTCCGGGTACTGGAAACCATAAATGGAGAGGGCACTCGGTTCTTGCTTGTGGGCTTCCCAGGGGCATGTGGTCAGCCACTGTGAGAACAGGATGCTGGACCAGGTGGGCCATATGCCTGATCCAGCTGAAAGCTCTTCTTACCTAAGGGACCGCCTCTCCTGGTATGTCCCGGGTAGGACCTTAAGGTCCTCAAATAATAATTTGTTGGAGGTCCCAGCCCGGAGCTAGGTTGGCTTCAACTAGGGCCAGGGCCTTCTCAGTACTGGCCCCGACTTGGTGGAACAGTCTGGCACAAGAGACCAGGGCCCTGCAGGATTTGGCATCTTTCCGCAGGGCCTGCAAGACGGAGCTGTTCCACCTAGCCTTTGGGTTGGTTTCAGTTTAACCCTGATGTTTCGTTCTTTTGGTGTGATTGGTGGGCTACTTAAAAATGAGGCTGCAGTCTAGATTAAATTTTAAATTGTATTTTAATCTGTATTTTAATGAATTGTTTTATGTTTTTGTTGTGATTTTATTGGTGTTAGCCGCCCTGAGCCCGGTTTGGCGGGGAAGGGCGGGGTATAAATAAAATTATTATTATTATTATTATTATTATTATTATTATTATTATTTTATTTTGCTCTCACCATCATCATTTTTTATTTTTACGCGCCCTTGCCATAGCTGAAACTATGCTCAAGACAGCTTACAACATGACAAGATTTACATAATTACAAACACAGCAGAAGTCGCAAACAATAAATAAGACACATCAAAACGTACACAACCAAGCGGAAACCGTAAGGTCTCAAAGATACAACGCTAATATCAACAACAGCAACAAGCTCTCTCAACCCCTCCGTAAACAGTCCTCCAGCCCAAGAATCTGTCCAACAGCCTCAGTTTTTGTAGCTGGAGTCAGTCCACAATCCCAGGCCAGGCTCTTACCTGTAAATATAATGGTGTTAAGGCTGGACTTCCCCCACAGCTCCATGAAATGCACCACGTCCCCAAACCGGAGCGAGGGGTGTCCCGTGAAGACCACGCAGGGCTGCTTGAAGTCGTTGCTGAAGTCTCCGTGGATGCTGGGGTAATGCTTGAGCTTGTTGGTCTGAATGAGCTGGAAAGAGAGAAGGGAGGCTGTCAGTAAAGATTATTATTAATAATAATAAATAAAATTTTATTTATACCCTGCCCTCCCCAGCCAAGACCGGGCCTCACTAACACAGGTAACACTCAGGGCAGCTAACACTGAATATAAATACAGTAAAAACATTAAAAACAAAACAAAACAAAACAAAAACAGTTGATTAAAATATAAGTTAGAATACAGTTTAAAATGCAGCTTAAAATGCAGCCTCGTTTTAGTGGTAGCCTATAGATCAAAGCCATAAGGGGAGAAAACGTCAAATATTCACCGGGGCCAACTATCCATGCTGGTCCTACATGGGCCAGCAAAAAGAGCCGAGGGAAAATTTATATACAAAATCCCATATAAGGGGTTCCATCAAAAAAATGAAAAATAAAATAAATGGGGGGGGGGGTGTTAGACAGAGTCCAGCCCAAAGGCCAGGCGGAACAGCTCTGTCTTACAGGCCCTGCGGAAAGATGTCAAATCCGGCAGGGCCCTGAATCCTGCCTGCGGGGGTTAGGGGCACTTCCCAGGCAGGCCGGGGCCAGAGATGAAAACTTCCTTTCGCTTCCCCGCGTTCTTCCTTATTACATTTCAGCACCGCTCTCGACGCAAGTTATTTATTGCTCGCGTGCCACTCTTGCACGCAAACGTGTTCGAAGCGTCCAGGCAAAAAACGTGCCCCAATACCGATACCCCAAACGTGCCTGCAAAAACATTGTACCGATACGTGCCTGCAAAAACAGCCGCACGCTTCATTCCAAAGCATAAAGCGCCGATCCAAACAATCATCTTGATAACTTTGAAATAGCCATTGTACAATCTATGCTACAACACCCGTTCAGATTGCAAGGGGAGCTCGTGTGTTAGCAACCAAAGTTACGGCGATAATCATACAGTTGGAACCTCGGTTATAGAACGTCTCCGTTGACGAACGTTTCGGAACCCGAATGTCGAAAACCCGGAAGTAAATTCTGCTATTTTCGAATGCGCCTCGGAAGTCGAAAGGTTTCCGCTATGTTCCCCCCCCCCCATTTTCACCATTGAAACGGACATTCTCCCTTTGTGCCTCAGTTGTCGAACGTTTCGGAAGTCAAACTGTCTTCCAGAATGGATAACATTTGACAACCGAGATTCCACTGTATATTGATGGGAATGATAAAACTCTCTGGGTAATTGTGCTGTTCACGGATGTCAGGAAACCCCCCTCCCCACGACAGGTAGCATCCCGGGAGAGCCTGCAGTACAGGGAACCACCCCCTTTGTTCACCAGTTCGTCATCCCCCTCCTCAGCAGGAAGCGACCATTCCTCCAGTGGGGAGGGGGAGTTAGAGGCAGGAAGTCGGCGCAGGGGCTGTGAAGAGATCGCAGAGCCTGAGCACCAAGGGGGAAGCGGGGAACAGGGACAGTTTCCCACGCCCCGAGTTCGCAGACAGGAAAGACGTGGAAGGGGGAGGCGGGGGTTCAGGATCCCGCGCCTCTTTTGCTGGACAAAGAACCGGAAGGGTTCATTCCCGGACTCTGCAGAGGGATGAGATGGACGTTTGAACTTTTGCTCCACTGTAAATATCTGCACAATAAAGAACTTAGTTTTAGAAGTTCTGTGTTTGGCTGACATCTCAATGAGCAACCACTGAACGTCCTTACAACAGCACAAACAACAACACTAGCTACTAGCCACCAGTGGCCCTTTCCTCCTCCATGGATTTGTCTAATCCTCTTTTAAATCCATCTTATTTGGTGGCCATCGCTGCCTCCTGCAGCAGGGTGTTCCACACTTTAACTTCGCTAATACGAAGCTGTGTGAACCAACGGTTTGACTCAATACAATGCAGGATCCCGCGCTCCTGGTATCTGACAGTTATCAGCTGCGTCCCGGGCTCAGTGGAAACCACCTGAGATGCCAGCGTAGAATCGTGGAATCGTAGCCCCGTGGAAGGGGCCCCCAGGATCATGTAGTCCAACCCCCTGCAATTCAGGATTTTTTTTTTTGCCTGACGTGGGGCTCGAACCCACGACCTCAAGAGTGCGAGTCTCATGAGCTATTTGGCGTGCCCTCCTCTTTCTACAAGATGGCTGCTCACACACACACACACACACACACCCTCCGCTCGTTTCCTAGCGAGAAATCTAAACGCGCACATGCGAGGCACGCGTGGAGTTAATAATCCCTCCGTCTTGCCTTTAATTAAGCATGGAAGAGATTTCTCATCGGAGCCCGCCGAGGCCAGCTCTTCAACATCTAAGTGTTACCTCCAGCGACGGGAGTCAGAGGCCCAGCAAAGGACGTGCTAGATGAGGATTATACTTCAAAATGTGGATTTCATGGAGAGAGAGAGAGAGAGAAAGAAAGAAAGGGAGAGAGAGAGACCCCTGCAAGCAGCTCTTGAAATTTCAGAGACAACCCCAAGGAAGCAGGACCTGCCCGCCTCAGAGGTGCTGGCGGGCATTTTCCACAACAAGGAAAGAGGGGTTTGCGAGATGCCATAAATGCCGTCAGATTTGTCTGTGGGTTAGTAAGGGAAGAATGAGATTTCTGCAGAAGGTTTTGATATCTCTTCCTCCACCAAAGATGGCCTGGGTGGGCCTACTCGGGGACTTGACTCACCCGAAAGGAAGCCTCGCCTCAAAATGCGCCGAATAAAAGGCACGTCATCTCAAAAGCGGGATATCAAAATAATAGAATTGGAGAGTTGAAAGGGACCCTGAGGGTCATCTAGCCAAACCCCCTGCAATGCAGGGAATATTTGCCCGAAGCGGACTCGAACCCACAACTCCGAGATTAAGAGTCCCGTGCTCTACTGACTGAGCTGTCCTGTAAGCGTCGGAAAAGGTTTAGAGAAAGGGCAGGCAGAGTAGTCAAAGGGATGGCTCCCCTACGAAGAAGCGACGTGACGTTTGGGACTTTTCCGTTTGGAGGAAAAGTGAAAAAGATGGAAGTTTGATAAAATTGTTCGTGGCATGAAGGAAGCGGATAGAGAAAAGTTCATCTCCGACACTAGGAAATCCTGCGACCGTGCGCAGTGCAAGTGATCAGAGTATTGGACTAAGACCTGGGAGACCACGGTTTAAATCAGAACACTATCACTTGTGGGTGTGCCGTGACGCCGAATGGTGGAAGATTCAGGACAGATAAAAGACAGGACTTCTTCCTGCAGCACGTAGCTAAACTATGGAACTCCCTGCCACAGGAGGCAGCGGTGGCCACCAACTTGGGTGGGTTTAAAACTGGTTTGGACAAATTCATGGAGGAGGAGAGGACTGGATTTTTAAAGGGTTTGTATTTCTGATGCAATCTGCCTCGAACATTTATTTAAAATGGAAAGATGGAGCATAGACTTCATAGACACATATTTCTGAAAGAGGATCTTTTTCACATATTGAAAGAGGAGAATCAATGTCAAGGGCATCTGTAAGCAGTGCAATGATTCTTTATTGACCAAAAACGAGTGGCGATAAAAACAATTTTTGTCCCTCATTTGCAGCATTCGGAAGGTCAATGGCTGTAAATCAGAGAAATCTAGGATGCCGTCTTTGTCTGGCGAGGCCAAAATACATTGGCAATTAATTTTGTGTGTGGGTCTGCGCGCCCAGAAATTTCAAACCCCCGTTTGGAGATCGATAAGGAAGCAGGTGCTCTGTGGGTTGACTTCATGTCCCTCGCTCCCTCCGGCTGCCCTTAGTGGGAGGGGGAAAAGGCCTTTTGCCATGCTAGGGTTTTTACTTCTTGAAATTTGGCAAGCCTATGTTAGCACTTATGGGTTTGAACATGCGAGGAAGCGGTACTGGCCTTTCATATCTGGGGAATCAAAATGTGTGGGAACTGAAACGCTGCCCAGTATTGACGTTTCAGCCACATCCCTGTGAGGGGCACCAAACAGCATCCTCAGAAAGAGCCACAGTGCTTCTCAACAACGACAGAGTCCCCTGCGACTGAATCGTGCCTCCTTCAAATGCAACACTTGGTAGAGTACTTTTTCTGCACCTGGAGACTCTTAGCTAAAAAAAAATTTCTTTTAAGGGAGGAAGACATTTCTGGAAGTTTCTGCAATTATGCAGAACTATGTACCTTTGCAAGGCAATTACCCCTAAAATGCGTTTCACTATCATATGCCTTTTTATGCACGCTTTACGCCGGCAGATACCGGCTGGAGAAGCGCACTGCAAAATTTGGAGAAGCGTGAATTCCGAAAGAGGGCCGCGTACTGTTTTGGAAAGCCCTTTAAATGCAAACCGGCTGGAATTTCTCCCCCCCCTTCCTTCCGCCCTCCTCCCATGCGCAAGATGGGATCAGGTGGGCAGGGCAATTATCTTACCTCCGCATGAGGGAAGGGTGGTTCTGGCAGGTACACCTTCGTCTGCTTATTGTGACACAGCCTGAAAGGCGGGGGGGTGGGGTGGGGGGGAGAGAGAGAGAGAGAGAGAGAGAGAGAGAGAGGGAGAGAGAGAGAGAGAGATTAAAAAAAAAAACAAAGAGAGAAAATTTAAAACCTATCTGACAACCCATTGCAGTTCAGCACTGCCACCTAGTGCTCAGAGCAAGCAGAAAAGTTCTGTATTGGCAGCTGGCAGCATCGTGTAGCCCAGCAGATCCCAAACTTTTGAGGACCACCCTCCTTTGGTTCCATAAGCTCATCCATAAGCATGCTCTAGTTATCTCCCGCTTGGACTACTGCAATGCGCTCTATGTGGGGCTACCTTTGAAGGTGACCCGGAAACTACAACTAATCCAGAATGCGGCAGCTAGACTGGTGACTGGGAGCGGCCGCCAAGACCACATAACACCGGTCTTGAAAGACCTACATTGGCTCCCAGTATGTTTCTGAGCACAATTCAAAGTGTTGGTGCTGACCTTTAAAGCCCTAAATGGCCTCGGTCCAGTATACCTGAAGGAGCGTCTCCACCCCCATCGTTCTGCCCAGACACTGAGGTCCAGCGCCGAGGGCCTTCTGGCGGTTCCCTCACTGCGAGAAGCCAAGTTACAGGGAACCAGGCAGAGGGCCTTCTCGGTAGTGGCACCCGCCCTGTGGAATGCCCTCCTCCAGATGTCAAAGAGATAAACAACTACTGACATTTAGAAGACATCTGAAGGCAGCCCTGTTTAGGGAAGTTTTTAATGTGTGACATTTTAATGTATTTTTAATCTTTGTTGGAAGCTGCCCAGAGTGGCTGGGAAACCCAGCCAGATGGGCAGGGTACAAATAATAAATTATTATTATTAATTATCATCATCATCTTCATCATCATCATCATCCTCATCCCCAGTACCTCCTATCCCAGAGGTTTTCAACCTTTTTGAGTCCACGGTGCCCTTGACCAACTGCATTCTTTCTGTGGCACCCCTGGGGGGGGGGTGTCAGGAGCCCACTTATGTCCCCCACTTGCCTGCAGAACTGGCAGCCTCTCGCCCTTTTTCGAACACCCTCCCTGGTGGAGGGTTCCCTCAGCCTCCTCTCCTCTCCCCTCTCCTGGACAGTCCTCTGGGCAGCCGCTGCCACTGCCCCTGATCTCTGAGCCACCCGCCTGGCCCCAAAGAAAGGTGCCTCCTCCCATTGCCCCCCAGCGGCCTGGGAAGAGGATGCCCTCAGACTTAGTTGCCTGACGGAGACTGGCCAAAGGTGAACGCGAGGCCAACACCTTGCTCACCTTCGGAGGCAGCAGAGGCAGCGGCAGGTGCTGTCGGGCCTGAATGGTGGAAACGTTCACCTTCGGTGCCAGGCACTCAGCCCCCAGGCAGGCCTTGCACAGGGCAAGCACAAAGAAAGGTCAGCGTGGTGCCTTCCTGTCTGCCCGGCCTCCCACTCGTCCGTCCATTCCCAACAGCAAGGGCTGGTGGACTGACTGGCTGGGCTCCCTCGCCCGCTTGCTTGCTTACTCCGAGGCTGCCTCTGTTCCTGGCACCCAGCGCCCCCTGGCCAGCCCCAGAGGCGCCATTCGCCTGCGGAGCTTGTAGCCAGGGCTGCTGCAACAAACAGCCACACAAGCCTTTGGGAGGCAGAGATGCGAGAGGGCATCAGAGGAGGAGAGGGAAGGAAAGAGGGACAGAGGCCAGTGTTGCCCGCAGCACCCCTGAGCATCCTTCAAGGCACCCCAGGGTGCCACGGCACACTAGTTGAAAACCACCACCCTAGCCTATAAAAAAGCATTTTTCAGAATACAGTGGTACCTTGTTGCTCAAACCCCTTGGAACCCAAACACTGCAAACCCAGAAGCAAGTGTTCCGGCTTGCGAACTTTTCTCGGAAGCCGAACGTGCTCAGTTTCGAGTGTCATGCTTCTGACTTGAGTGCCACACTTCCGTTCCGAGTGTTACACTCAGGTCTGTCTGTTTTCTGCCATTTATTTTGCGTTTCTGTTTTTGCGGCTCTCTTTTTGTTTTCGTGACTGTGTGGAACCCGGTTCAGCTACTGATTGATTGATTTGATTGTGTGACTGCAGCACATTTTTTATGGCTTTCATTTTATGGATCAATGGTCTCGTTAGATAGCAAAATCCACGTTAAAATGGCTGTTTTAGGGGTTGCTTTTAAAAGGGGCGTAGCGAGTCGCTTGGCTGCCGGGGGCGGCGGCAAGCCAAGCGGCACCCCCGCGGGCGGGGCGTCGCTCCGTGCGCATGACGTCATGACGCATGCGCACGGAGCGGCGCCTCCGCCTGGGCCAGCGAGGAGGAGTGTCATGCTTGTGTCTTTCCGCCTTTCAGTGGCTTTTTTTGCCGCTGGGCTCCCTGAACGGAGCCGGGGAATGGAGAGGGGTATTACCCTTCCTCGCTGGCCCGCCCCTCTCCATTCCCTGGCTCCGTTCAGGGAGCCCAGCGGCGAAAAAAGCCGCTGAAAAGGGAAAGGCCCCTGGATTTTAAAAGTCTGGAACAGATTAATCCATTTTGCATTACTTTCCATGGGAAAGCGCGCCTTGGTTTTGGAACGGACTTCTGGAATGGATTAAGTTTGAGAACCAAGGTACCACTGCAGTAGCTTGGCTCTCCCCCCCCCCTTTCTTCCTGTGTCGGAGGTGCCCCTCCACCCAGCCACGGCCAGAGGGGTACCTCTTTGCCGCCGACGCTTACCACTCGGCAAAGATCTGGGAGAACTCGAGGGAGCTGTTTGCCACCGGCGAGATGAAGTAGAAG
>OFHU01000737.1:0-32246 GCA_900245905.1 Lacerta viridis | reverse complement strand
AAAATTGGAAAAGCTCCGGGCCCTGACGGCCCTAAACGGCAAAATATTACCAAAGATTTAGCACCACATTTGATACCTGCTATGTTGGGAAGTAATGAACAAGATCCTATACGAATGGGACGAATCCCAAACTCAATGGAGGGAGGCATTTTATACGGTGATCCACAAAACAAGAATACTGAATTTGACAAATGTTAAAAATTACCGGCAATTTCATTGGCTAAATTTAGATTATAAATTGTTACAGACATTTTAGCTCCAAAGATTAAAGAAACAATTAAATAAGTTGATACACAGCGATCAAACAGCTTTTTACCAGGCCGTCAAATGAAAAACCAACATAAGAACAATAGTGGACTTTGATCGAATATTTGGATTTTAAGAATAGATAAAAGGCGACCCTGATTTTTATCGACGCAGAAAGGCGTTCGATAACGTCTCATGGCAATTTATGTTAAAGGTATTAGGAAAGATGGAATTGGGGGAAAAGTTCATAAATGGAATTAAAGCTATCTATTCAGACCAATTAGCAAAATTAATTATCAATAATGCACTAACTGGGATTGTTAAGATAACAAAGGGGACAAGACAAGGTTGCCCCTTATCTCCACTTATATTCATTTTGGTTTCTAGAGATTTGGCAAATAGAATAAGAGGGGAAAAAGATATTAAAGGCATAAAAATTGGGAAGAGAGAATTTAAATTTAAAGGCTTTTGCCGATGACCTTGTGATCACATTGGAGGAACCACAAAGGAGTATGGAAAAATTGTTGAAGGTTGATAGGAGGAGTTTGGGAGATTGGCTGGCTTTAAGATAAATAGAGGGAAAACCAAAATGCCTGACAAAAAATCTGAGTAAGGAGGAGGTTGAAGAGTTTACAAGAAGTATAATGGTATTATGGCAACTAAGAAGATTAAGTATTTAGGAATTTGGCTCACTCCAAAAAAACATAAATCTGTATGGGGACAATTATGTCCCGATCTGGAGAGAAATCAAAAAAGATCTAGAAATTTGGAACAGACTAAAATTATCCTTTGGGGAAGGATAGCAAGCAGATAAAAATGAATATTTTACCAAGAGTATTATTTCTCTTCCAAATGCTGCCCGTGGTAAAGGGGACAAGCCCAAATCAGGGAATGGCAAAAAACATTATCAAAATTTATCTTGGCAAGGAAACCGCCCAGGATAAAGCACAAATTATTGGTGGACAAAAAGGGAGGAGGCCGGTTTTTGGAGTGCCAGATTTGAAAATATATTACGAGGCGTCAATGCTTGATTTGGATTAGGGAATGGATGTTATTAAAAAATAAAGAATTTTGGATCTGGAAGGATTTAATATACAGATACGGTTGCATTCATATTTGTGGCAAAACAAAGTAAAAAGTCCATAAAGAATTTTTAACTCATGTGTTTAGGAAGCCACTATATGAGGTGTGGGAGAGGTATAAAGCCTATTAGAAAGGAAAACGCCTAGATGGTATCCCCAACGGAAATTTTGACGATAAAGAAAATCAATACCGAAGACAACTGGATAACGTATGAAGAACTGCTAGTAGATACCGAGAAAGGATGGAGAATAAGAACCTTTTCAGCAAGTGGCAGACAAATTTTACAGGATGGATTCAATATTTCCAAGTACATAATTTATTTAATGAAAGAGAAAAAGAGGAAATTTTGATAAAAATAAATCTAAATTCCAGGTGGAAATTTTGGAAAGGAGGCGAGAAACTGTTATCCAAAATGTACAATTATTTTGGTGGAGTGGGTACACAAAAGATGAGGAAATAAAAGAAGTTATGATTAAATGGGCTATAGATGTGGGGCATAATATTCAGATGGAAACGTGGGAGAAATTATGGAATCACCATTTAAAATTCACTGCATGTACGATACTAAAAGAAAACATCATGAAATGATGTATCGCTGGTATTTAACTCCAGTGAAACTAGCAAAATGTATAGGAAAAATAACAAGAGGTGTTGGAAGTGTGATAAGAAAGACGGAGAATTCTACCATATGTGGTGGGCTTGTGATAAAAGTCCAAATAATTTTGGGAAGTCCATATATAATGAACTAAAAAAAATACTCCAATACACATTTCCCAAAAAAACCTGAAGCCTTCTTGCTGGGGATGGTGGGAAATGAGATTAAAAAGAGAGACCAAAAATTTTTCCTTTATGCCACCACAGCAGCAAGAATCTTGCTAGCCCAGAATTGGAAAAACACCAAATTTACCAACGGTAGGAGAGTGGAGAAGGAAGCTCTTGGAATATTTAGAAATGGCCAGACTATACAAATAGATTAAAGAAATCAGAGAGATCAGCAGATTGATGTGGATTGGAGTAAATTCTTAGAAATATTTAAAAGATAGTAGAAATGTGTAATTCACTTACAGGTTGTGACGTAATTCTTGCAAAACAACAGAAGGAGGAAAGGAAAACTTAGAGAAAATTTTGATGGATTTAATTAGGTATAATTAAGGAAAGCGGATGAATGATGTATTTGAAAAACTAATGTAGTGATGGAGGGAAGTCCAAAAACTCGGCGGAGTTTATGTTATTTTGTAAACCATATAGAATGACAAAAGTGTATTTATGTTTTGTTTTTGTGTTAGTTTTGTTTTTACGATGCAAAAATAATAAAGAAACTTAAAAAAAAAAAAAAAAAAAAAGAACAAACTTAGTTGGTCTCTAAGGTGCTACTGGAAAGAAATTTTTATTTTGTTTTGAATATGGCAGACCAACACGGCTACCTACCTGTAAGTTCATATTCATGTTACATTACAACAGTGCACCTGTCAGTTTTCACTGACCCCCACCCAATTATGATTAATTGCACTTAGTGATTGCTTTCTACATAACACGCCTCATAGCAACACAAATATATAAAATACCAGACAGCATGCCAAACCATTTAAAATCAAATACACAGAATAAATACAACAGAACAATAACAAACCCTTCACAGAAAGTATGTCCTAATAACACACTTCACTGCTGGGGAATTAAGTAAATTCTGGTATTTTTACCCCACCTCCATGGACATAGATATCAATGGGGAACATGGGTGGCACTGTGGTCTAAACTAAAGTTTACCAGATTTTTTTTCAATGAATCCGGGGACACTTTTCAGCTTCAATGGATTTTGTCAGGGGAATGATTTGTAAATCGGGGGACTGTCCCTGGGAAACGAGGATGTCTGGTAACTTTAGTCAAAACCACTGAGCCTCTTGGGCTTGCTGGATCAGAAGGTTTGGCAGTTCGAATCCATGTGACGGGGTGAGCTCCCCGTTGCTCTATCCCAGCTTCTGCCAACCTAGCAGTTCGAAAGCAATACCAGTTCAAGTAGATAATACGTACCACTGAGTGGGAAGATATCAATATCATGAATTAAGCATATTGTTCTTGAAAGCAGGGGAATATGAAGGCACAATACACACACTCTCAAACGTTACAAGTGCAATACAATTTTAACACCAATTCATCAGGGGCGCCAAAATCAATAAAACACAGTCTTCCAACAGCAACAAATAAGGCAAGTGATATAATTTGTTCTTATAAAATGATTAGTTAACATCAGATGACAGAACCATTTGCATGGGATTGTTATTTCCTCCAGAGCAGATGCCGTAGGAAAACAAAACTTATTGAAAAGGGTAGTGTTAGTATTTCACTGACTTCCAGTAAGATAAACCATCTATTAAGGCTTGGATACAGAGTCCACCAATGCACCTTTGGAATATACAATATTCCCATAACGAAGGAGTAATTTTTTCTGTAGTTTTTTGAAACAGTTATGTAGAAGAGGAAATCTAAAAAGGTAATCATGCATGTGACTACTTTATTTCTGTGTGTGCAACATGCTTAAAGAACAGACAGACAACAGTATGATTCACACAGTAATTTCAGCAACACCAAATCTTGTTTATAAATATCATCCCATCTAATATACCTCATTCAAGTCTGTTTGCTCCTTTGAAAGCAAAAGTACAGCATTGATGAATTCTAAACCAAAGCTTCTGAAAATGAATTCATGAACTATCTCCAGGCTGCAAATGCTCCAGGTTGCAGAGGCTCTAGAAAATATCAAAAACTAGTTATACTCACACAAAGTTTAATAATTAGACTAAAGACAGCGCTGATCGAAATGTGTCACTCAGAAGAAGTTGCCCAGCTCAATTGAGGAACAAGACGATGAGCAGACATGAGTACGAATCACTATGTTGCAGAGGGCCTTGGCATGTGGGACAAGAATTTTCCCAAGAGGCCTGCCCATGGCACGACACAAGTCGGTATGCTGTAAGCACATACATATCTCCAGCTAACCTGAGCATACAATTATCTGATGCTCATCAAGCGCGCGTATCGTTTAATTGTTTTGTATTTGTGTATTGCGTAGCACAGTTTGTAGGGCCATTTGCTGGCACTGTATAATATTTTAAGTGCTCATAGCTGAGATTGATGGCAGCTTAACTGTTTTTTGTTTTGTTTTAGTGCACGTCCATTTTCAATTTTATTTTGTCCTTTAGCTTTCAGGTTTTTTGCTAATAAGACATTGTGGTGGTTCTTCTTAGCTAACATAATGAAATACTGTAAATAATCATGGTGAATCATCGAAAATCAAGTTGCCTTCTAATGCGTAATTTCAAAATACTGTATAAAGAACTCCAATATGAAATCATATACATGAGCTACCACGGCAAAATGCTTTAAACAGGAGTACAAAGCACAATTCTGCATTTTGTACGTTTACAAATTAAGTGCAGCTATGTGAAAGCCAAATGCGATAGGAGGCCTAGTGCCTTCCACATACTTTACAGGTTCATAGTGAACTTGCATGCAGGCCATCGAATAGAAGGGAGGATTGATTCTTTCAAGCTATGTAGGGCAAGTACAACAACTACTACTTGATTCGACATAGCTACAGGTCCTTCTTAGCAAGGGCCTCAAGAAGTGTTAAGTGCATAGGCAAAACATGTGCCACTTTTGCTTATGTACTGACATTAGTCTAGACTTGGGGCAGCCGAGATCTCTGTACAGCAGGAGCTCCTGCTCTTTAAGGATGAAAACACATAAGCACTTGTTTGGGCTGACTAACGAGGTGCAATAGAGGGAAGTTAGCACGTAGCACCTTATGGCTACATGTGAGACCACCAGGGAGGTTGTTTGCAGGCATCGGTATAGAATCTAAATTCTAAATTACATATTTATGGAGGAAACCATCCATTTTTAATAAGCACGTGCATTAAAATGTTACCAATTACAAAAATCGCTGTGGCAACATTATATTTGGAAGTATGGGCCCAAGATTTATTGAGCCTCTCTTTGAAGAGTGCATTCATAGGATTACAACAGCTTTATGGAACTACTCCCATAAGAACAGCAACAAATCCTTTAAGACAGACATGTGGATTTAAGGGCAAGCCTTATATTCACTGCATAACTCATGACTGTGAATTGTATAATCAGCATTCCACAGCAGCGCATGTTTAAAAAGACATGCTCTGTGACATCAGATATCAAGTTGTTTCTTATGCTTCAGAAGGGGAGGCCCTGAACTTGTTGTTTACCATGGAACTGATATTACCAACCCCACGAAGTGGGGGGGGGGGACTTGATCGCATTCTAGATGTTGCTTGCTGCAGCATCATCCCTGACCACATGGTCATGCTAGCAAGCGCTGATGGAGTTTTGAGTCCCAGCACCTACAGGGCCATGGTCCTCAACCTGGCACTTACGTAATAAATTCGGTGCGTCTCAATTCATCATCACAGCAAGACCGAAATAATTCAGGATGATTCAGATGAATCAACTCTGTCAACCTCTCCGCTTCCTTATCAAATTCCTCCCTCAAAACCACATTTTGTTGTGTGACTTTTGGCGCTTATTCTTTATAATCTTTTAGGGACAGCAGGTTTTCACTACTAACAATGTAACGGAATTTGCAACACTTTTTCACTGCCCCTGTTCCTGGTCTATCTCTTCCTCCCAACCCACCCTTGTTTCTCCCTATTGTTTAGAAATGTAAACTCCTTGGGAATGAGGAGCCCTCCCGACGTATACCGTCACCGATTTGCATATACAATTAACCGGCATGGGTTCAAACATCATGTAGCAATTCCACCATGGTTAAGCAAACTCGGCCAATGGAATGCATTATACTAGATTTTCATAGTCTTTCAAATTTTCTTCAGGGAAACAGGTGCCTTGGACCCTCTTTCTGCTCTTTTTAGGGCGCTTAAGCTCTAATGCAATGTAGAGCACAAGCATTGCATATATAAATGCAGGTACAATCCCTAGCATCTCAGGGAACAGTGCAGGGGAAGATCTCTCCTGAAGGGTACCTTAGAGAGCTGCTGTCAGAGTAGAGAGCCTAGGGGCTTGCTTGAACCAAGCCAGTCTGACTTGGAGTAAGCCCACTTGTCATATATTTCATATGTCAAGCCAGAATTTACAGAAGGAGTAAACCTAGCTAATATTTACACTAAACAGTAAAAACCCCTCCTCATTTCCTACCAAACCTTTCTCGTTGGTCTCTAAATCCTTCTCTATGCCTGTTTTATACTAATGTGAAAACTGATTTCAATATACTGGTAATTGTTTGTGGTAACACCCCTCCACTTTTGCATTAAAAACAATGTTTTCTATATACCCTCATACAAAACTTCTAAGAGGTTTACATAAATACAATGTATAAGCCACTTTACTAACATTAATTTTTTTATTGCTTCCTTCAACTCTTCTTCCGTTATTTCTGCATTTAATTGCTCCTGGTCTTCTCTTGATATTTTCTTTGGTTTATTGTCTTCTAAATATAAATCCATTTCATCTTCTTCCTCCTGTCCCCTCTTATAAAGTTCACCATAAAATTCTTGGAATGCTTGTTTTATTTCTTTTGGATTTTCAGTCAATTTATCCTTCCATTTAATTTTGTTTATAATATTCTGGTTTAATCTCCTTTTTAACTGCCATGCTAATAATTTTCCGGTCTTATTAGCATATTCAAAATTCTTTTGTTTCAACCATTTTAATTTCCACTCTACTTCTTGATTTATTATTTACGTGTCAAATTGTGTCAAATTTGTAATTTGTATTTTTATTTTATATTGCCTTGCTTTAAATCCTGATCTTTCGGTTTCATTGCCAATTGCTTTTGCTTTATTGCTCCAACGCTTTCATAATTTCTTTCTTAATTTCTTTTCTTTTCTTTTCTCCTTCCTTCTGATAATATTTTGTGATATCAATGAAGCCCCTCATTACCGCCTTACTGGCATCCCACACCACATTTGAATCTATTCCTTTATTGACATTTAATTCAAAATATTCTGCCTACTGCTCTTTTACCGCTCTATACACCACCTTCTGGTCATAAAACAAACTCTCATCCATTTTCCATTTTCTCCTGACACTATCTCCCTTCATCTCCATATGACATAAGCTTAATATGGTCTGATATAGTTCTTGGTATGGATTCTCGACCTACTATTTACTTTTGGCATTACGACATTTGATACCCAGATGTAATCAATTCTATCCAGAACTTTGGTTAGGCTCTGAATAATACCTTCTGTATTCATATGTTTTATATCAAACTCTCAGATGTTTCTCATTTTCCATCTTCTCCTGACACTTTCTCCCTCTCATCTCCATATATAAAGCATTATGGTCTGAAATATAGTTCTTGGTTGGATTTCGATGTAACCTTATTTACTTTTGGCATTACGACATTTGATACCCAGATAGTAATCAATTCTACTAGAACTTTGGTTAGGCTCTGAATAATATGTGTATTGTTTTATATTTGGATGTTTCTCCCTCCAGGCGTCTCTTAAACTTAAATTTTCTACTAATGTAAAAAAAGACTTTGGTAGTTTGCCTTCAGTGGAACCTAGTCTCCTCGTCGTTCTATCCAGCATTGGGGTCACTACACCATTTAAATCTCCCAAAAGAACAATTTTTTGGTCCAAATATTCCGTCAAGCTATCTTCTAGTTTTTTGTAAAATTTTGATTTTTTATTGTTTGGTGCGTATATTCCCACCAACAAAATTTTTTCACCTTGCCAGATAATTTGTACCATTACCACTCTTCCTTCCTCATCCTTGAAAATCAGCTTGGGTTCCAACTTTTGTTTTACATAGAATACTACCCCACGTTTTTTCTTTTGATCTGCCGTTACAAAGTCCAAGCCTAACCTCTTATTTATCAATACTCTTTTGTGTTTTTTTGAAATGTGCGTTTCTTGCAAGCATATAATGTCCAGATTTTTCTTAATCAACACATGTTCTACTTTATTTCTCTTATGTTTATTATTCAAACCGTTTACATTCCAGGACTCAATTCTCAAGGTCATATCTTTAAAAAAGTTTTCCGTTAAAACTACTTAAGTATTTAAGCTGTCTTCCTTAGCTTGTTCCTCGCTTTCTCCTTCTTCCTCTTCCTCCTGGTCGCTTTCTCCTTCTTCTCCTCCCTCTTCTTGTTCCTCTTCCTCTTTTTCTTCTCCTCCCACTGCTCCTTCTTCCAATATTCCTAACTCCTCCTTGCTGTTCTTCTTTTCTTTCTTTTCTCCTTCCAATCCTAACTCCTTCGGATATCTTCTCGTGAATTTCTTCAGCTCCTGCTCGTTTCTTATCTTGAACCTTTTGTTTTTAAAATAAAAAGTCATTCCTTCCGGGAATTCCCACCTAAAACTTATTCCTTTTTTGTTTAAGATTCCTGCTAGCAGGCGGTATGGATCTCTCTTCTGTAAAAATCTCGTTGGGATTTCTTTATAAATGAAGATTTCCCTTCCTCCAATTATTAGTTTCTGGGAATGACTTAATCTCAAAATTTCATTTCTTATGTCCAATGAATTAAACATCACCAGGCAATCTCCTGGTAGTTTCTTTGCTCTAGCCTTAACCGACTTTACTCCTATTCTAAAAGCATTTAGAATAGAGTATTCCAAGTTTTCTTGTTTTATGTCCATCCATCTTGCTAGTTCTGTCACCAACCTTTGCCTAATGTTCTCATTTGCTTCCAAAGGAATTCCACGGAATTTAAGGTTCAATTGTTTCTGTCTGAGTTCGAGCAAGGCTAACTTGTCTAACATCTCCTCCTGTACCTTGTTCACATCCACTACTTCCTCTTTTACCTTCTCTGTCTCCTTCTTTGATTGTTTTACCTCTTTTTGTATTCTCTTAACTGTGCTTTCTATTGTTTTGGACTTCGTTGATAACTCTTTCACTTGTTCTGTTAACTCTCCTACCACCTTTTCAAATTTCTGATCCATTGACTCTTTTAAGTCTTCTAACCTTTTTTCAATATTCTGTTCACTTTGCCTTATTTCCTTTTTAATCTCCGTTAATAATCCCTCCCAATCTTTCCCTTCCTCCTGTTTCGAAGACCTTCTTTCAGTTGGAGTTGCACTTCCTTTATGCCCTTTCATCCTGCTATTTTATATCTATTATTTATTATTTCTTCACCTATTTTTTTTTCCCCACCAGGGGGCTTTCTTTTTACACAATTCTATTTTCCAACTTATTAGTGCAACCAATTTTTCCCCCTATAGATGGCGCTTCTCTACAGAGTACAATATACAATAGGGAAAGCCCTCCCACCCTGCCAGGTTCAATATCCTGTACTTGCTACTTTCAGTTTCTTTGTTCTCCCAAACCCTCCGCTGCTTTCGTTTTCTTTGTTTCAACCGGGCTTCCCTTTCTCGATATTATGTAGCCAGAATACAGTCTCCACGCTCTAGTTCTGAGGTTTTTATCAATCAAAGTCAGAGTCACATATTCCACCTAACCTAGCCGTCCAGGAGTTTTTAGAAGTCACAGTTCGTTTTAAAATAAAATAACTAAGAAAGCGATGATCCAAACCTGCAAAGAAAGATCCCCCCCCAGAAAAACCGACCCTTTGTCCACGTAGCTCCTTGCCTTCTTAACTTCTGTCAACCTCCGTTTCTTTCCGTCCCTTTCTGTCCCCGTTCTCGCTCGATCTTTCAGATCTCCCCGGAGTAAACAGCCTGTTTTTATAATCCTCAGGGTTCGCCAGTCTTTCTATTAAATTTCAACCGATGTTTGTAATCCGCGAGGCCGATGCCTCCCCTGCTGGATCTTCCGCTCGCCCGTCTAGACAACTAAGTTTGTTCTTGGTATGAGCTTTCATGTGCATGCACACTTCTTCAGATATTCAATATTGTTAATTATTAGGTTATAGAAATTTAACAGCCTTACAGAGTTTTTAGCAAACTTATTTGTTTTGTTTATACTATTCATGTTTACACAGTCCTGCCTGACAAATTGTTTTGGAGTGTCCTAGATTATTGCATTTTAAAATAATACATAATGAAGCTTTTGTGGCTAAGAGATTTCTTCCCTACATCGTTTTCTTTGCGGATTTTCTTTGTGTAGCTGGCTGCAAACAAGAAGTGCAATTAGACTGTGCCCTTTGGGTATTTGTAATGTGTTTCAGGGAAGCACTTTGTAGTGTCATTCACTCAGGTAGCACATAATAATGTTCAGCCATTGCAATAAGCAAGTAATGTGAAATGGTATGAGTAGATTGGAGAGGGGGGGATTTGAGGGGACCAGAACAAGCAGCATAAGGTAATGATAAAAACTGACATGGGTTTTAAAAAAAGTCTACAACATTTCAGTTGTCACTGTGATGAGAAATAAGTATCAAGATGGATTTTAAGCTGCTCTTCAGGTTTACGCTTGGCTCTTGAAATAGTTTGTTTTTGAGACTACTGCGAACAGGGCAGATGAGTAGGCTGACACGCAAAAACTAAACTTAAGTATTAGAAATGAAAGAAATAACTTGGAAACTTGGGTTATGTGAACAAAGTTGAAGGCTTGGAAATGAGAGGAGTTGGTTTTTGTTTTTGTTTCTTTTCAAAAACCCTGAAGAATTTCCATACGTGGAAAATTGGACTGGCCGGGTTGTAGAAAGAGAAAGTCATTATAATGAGAAGCAATGTCTTATAAGTAACAAATGGTTGAAGAAACCCGAGGCCTGTTGTTTAAATGTGAGCATGTAATAATCTGAACTGTGCGAGATCCTCTGCATCAAAACAAGATTCTGTTTTGAACCAGGTGACTTTATCTGGGTGTAGGTAGTTTAGTATGTCAGAGATAAAGTGCTCGGGCGGGCACCATGTCTGTGATCATTGTACAGCCCAACTTAAGTAAGGCATTGGGTGTGGGGAATGCTGCACAGGTAAGATCTCTGCTGCCTTGGAACCATGTATCTTGAGCTAGTTGTGACTTCACATTGCCTAAACTTCCTATGGAATTTTATATAGCAATGGAAAATGGGGTGTAAAGTATGATAAACCGTTGTACTGTCATTTAATGAATCCTTGGAGGTTATAGGATTTTAGGTAATTTTACTAGATTTTTATACAAGAATGAGACTTGAGCTTTGAGAGCTCTTCCCACCCTTTCTTCCATGCATAGAGATTGTAAATTCCACTTTGCATTAATAATAGTTCCCTGTTTTTTCTGAGCTTGAACTTAGGGAATTTTGATGGTGGTTCTAACAATGGTTAGTTGAGACCTGGATATTTAACCAGAGGTTTGCTTGTTCAGGAACATGAACGCAAAAATAGGAAATATAAATAGGATTTAAAAACCAGTCCACTCCATTCTTAATCTTTGTGAAGCTGTATCTGTGCAACATTGTTGGTGTGTGTGTGTGTAGATGCTTGGAGAGGAGTTGGGGACATTGCCACTAATTCTCTAGCACCTTTTTTACAATGCACCTTTCTAGCATTGTATCAGCATTCACAAGTGTATTTATGACTGAGTTCTCACGCATTGTAAAGAAAAAGGATGTGATGGACATGGTGATCCAGCAACCCATGAGATCTGGTGAGACCATCAGCCAAACAGGAGAGAGGGTGTGGAATTTAAGTTAATTGCTGGCGGTTTAACAGTGGGGTAGGAACTTTGTCAGGGTGGGCAGACTATCTGACTGGCATCAAATGTGGACTTCCTGTCTTGAGACAGTGCAGGCAAGGGTTGTCTTGTGGGCTAGCCAGGGAGCTGGGTTCAGAAAGTGAATTGGCTCTGTTACAGATAAGGATCGCCTGTGGGCAGGCCAAGTTCTGATGACCTGAGTGGGGTTAGCTAGGCAGGGCAACCAGGTTTTGATTCCCAGTGGAGAGGTTAAATCCTAGAAGGGGCTGGGTGGGTGTTGCTGGTTAGAACACAGATAACCCATAAGAAAAGTCTATCTGAGAAAGTGCACTGTTTAAAAACTTAACTGTTTTTAACAAAAGTTTTGAGCCTTACTTATGAAACCATCAAGCGTAATTAAGTAAACATACAGTTCTGTTCCAGAAGTGCCACCCTCAAACTTTGAACCTCTGGCTGAGTAGTGGATGCTGGGCATCCTTCACAGAAGTTTAGAATATTTCTGCTGTGAAATCGTAAATGTTACCACAAACAGTTAAATGAACCCTGCTTTGCGAATACAGGGCAAGTTTTATCTATTAACACACCCAAAATATTGTCCAGCATCCATCTTCAGTGAGGGATGTCTGTCCCACAAGGGCTTATGTTGTAACAGGGAAGTATGGCAAGGAAAGACCATGATGATGTGTCTTTGATTGCTATTCTACAAGATGATTTCTAGCTTGAATTTTAGGGGGGGGGTGTTTGGGGTCCTCAAGCGCATTCATAATGGCTGTTTCATCACATTGCTGCATTAGGAATTGTGGCACAGAATCATAGAATTGCAAAATTGGAAGAGACCTTGAGGGTCATCTCATCTAACCCCTGCTATGCAAGAATTGGCAGTTAGGGTGTTGGAGTGCTACTTTTCTTTCATGCACACTTTTTATTATTTAGCATTACCTGGCATTTTCAAAAAGGTAAAATTAAAATTATTTGCTTTTCCAAAAGTTTATGCCCTTCTTCATCAGACATAGACATAAACATATTTTTAAAGACCCCTCCTCCCTAAATAAATTTGTAAAAATTAAATTTCGCCCCCCAAAATAACACTCCCTACTAGAGTATTTAAGGTGACTCACTGCAGCAAAGTTTGGAAGCCTGTGCTTTTTATACAACTCTCCTGTCACAATTCTTGTTTGCTGCTCTACCCATCTGCGTATCGTTTGTGCACAAGTTTCAGTGGTGTGTTTATGTCTGTAGAGCATTTTCATGGTTTATTATTAGTGAACACTGCTAACAGTACTTCTTAAAATAGGGCTAATATAGCAACTAAATATAGACCTCTGAAGACTTGAGTGAGTCTGCTTTCCACTTAACCCCAGTTACTCAAAGTTAGTTGCAAAATAAAAGATTGGACCATTCCACTTCCTAGAAATGCATGTCTGGTCTTTTCCCAGGTGGAAGCAATTCCATAACTGCAAGTTTATGAACGTGAATATTAAGAAGGGGCTCCTGGCACATTATGGAGATGGCAGCAAGCCATAGAGTAGACAGCAGTTTCTTAAGTCCTATAGGTTCTGAGCTATTCAGGGTGTCTGTAGAGCAAAACTTGCACTTTCCCCAGCAGCTTTAGTCTTATGGATCTCATGCATACCATACAATAAAGGGTAGCCGATGCTCCAGTGCATTTATTATATTCAAACTTCCTGAAATCAACAGTTACGACCAGTTCCATTGTGATTTTTTTCAGCACCTCTGAGGTTTCAAAATAAAGGAAAGTAATATAGTGGATAAATAGAGTAATTTGTACATGTTTTAATTGCAGCATCCTTTATATTGGTAGTTTTGTATTTACCCAGCTTGCTTTTTCGTGTGTGTTTAAATGTTGCATCTTTTTATAGGCAATTTTGTACTTACCCAGATTGCTTTATTTTACTCCATAATTTTATTGACATTTTCTGGTCTCCAAAGTTAATTGTGCAATAAATACCGTATATCACAAATTGCTTTGGAAAGTCTCCAAAGTTTAAAAAAGCAGTTTTCCATGTGAGGAGGGGGAGCTACTGTTTAAGAATGTAGCCCAAAGTTCCCTTGTAGGCACATAAATACTAGTGGGATTCTCAGGATCATTGTCATTATAAGGTTTATAAATAAAACAGAGCATTTATTGTGCTCGCAATTTATTTTGGGTTCTCTAATTTCTCTCCAAATTCCCCCCCCCTTTAAAAGGCATTATTTCATATAACTTGAACGTTTCTGAGGAAATGTTACATCTCTTGGACACTGTGGTGTTTTTCAGGAGAAGTTTACAAGCAAAGGTGACAACTAAGGCTTTGGAATCTTTGAATCGACATATTTGTGTATATAGAAGGTAGTATATTTTACTACTATTATCCTAAACTAGTCTACTTGAAAGCAGTTCCCATTGCTCCTCGTGGGAATAGTTTAAAATAAAAATGAAGGCTGTTCAGAACATAAGCTTCTGGTTGTTCTCTTGTTATCTCTTGTTATCTAAATTTTGGCTCTAAGTTTGGCAAAAAACCAAATATATGGGATTGCCTTTTGCCCATATACTGAACATTTTCAAAACTGAGCATATGAGAAGGAAGAAAAGGGTGAACTCTGTCCTCCTACAGGCCTTTGCTGCAGTTTCACTGCTGTTACAATGCTCATCCTTTAATAGCATGGGATTACACAGTATTATCATCTTCAGATTAAATAAGATATTCTGGCAGCAGGGTAAAGTATTGCTATTGGTCAATTTGAAGTGTTCAATCACAATCCACAGCCTGATTGGGTCCCGCCGGAAAGTTTGAATATTATTGGTTCCCGCTAAAATGTATCTTTTCCCTCAGTCCCAATGTGTCTATAAATAGAGCTTTCCCTACCCCCTATCCCCAGTCTTGTCTTATCCCTTACAATAAAGAGCTGTTTTCACTAAGAAGTGTTGCTGGACTTCTTGCTATCAGAACCCACGACACAACATACTGGCGACGAAGGTGGGATTGAATTAGGCCGGCTGAGGGCTGCTGACCCTAGCGACCTGATTCTGGCGACAAGACTCCCTGTGACTGACAGGACAGATCAGTCCACTAAGATGGCTGCGTCACGGTTCATGGAACCATTTCATCCCGGAGCAACTGAGGCCTGGGATGCTTACCTCGAGCGCTTTGAATTCAGCGTGGCAGCAAAAGGGGTCACTGACGAGGAAAGGAAAAAGGCGTTGTTCCTGAGTTGCTGCGGGGCAGAGACCTTTGAGTTGGCTCGGGCAATTCTGGCCCCCACGACACTGCGGGAGGCGTCGTTCGCGAGCATTACGGAACACCTCTCCAATCACCTTAATCCGACAGCGTCGAAGATGACATGGCGCATCGAACAAGAGGCAACAACGACCTGGAGAGACCACAAGAGGCAACAACGACCTGGAGAGACGGTACTGCAGTTTTCCTCACCGAACTGAGGAAGCTGGCGAGACACTGCAAATTCGCCAACTTGGAGGAGGCCCTGCTGGATCGGGCCTTTGTGTGCGGGCCTTCGCAGCAGCAAGGGCCGCAGGCGGATTGCGGCAAAACAAGATATGGATCTGTCGACAGCGCTCCGTGAGGCCATTGCGACAGAAAGCGCTGAGAGAGAGGAGCAAGACCCGGACCAGCGAGCCGAAAAGAGAGCTGGAGCGTCAACCCACACCGTGGACGACCAGGATCACCGTGGACGACCAGGATGTCAGCCCCAACCAAGGTGCGACAGCCACACCAAATAAAGGTGCGGGGAATAGAGATGGTGCGACAGGAGAGCACAGCAAATAAAGGTCGGCAGGGGTCTGCCCTGGCTGCGGCGGATCACATGAGAGAAAGGAAGTGCCGGTTCCGAGAAGCTACGTGTCATGCTTGTGGGAAAACGGGGCACACATAGCCAGGGTCTGCAAGTCGAGTGGCACGTCGGGGTCCGCGAAATCAAGAGGTCAGAGGACATCCCACAGCGACGCACCAACTCGACGATTGCAACTACCTCACGCAAATCGAGGGCAGAACTGTGCCATTTCCAGCCCAAGGGAAACCAGCTGTGCGGGTCCTAATCGAAGGGAAGCCGTGTAACATGGAGGTGGACTCCGGATCCGGATTCTCCATCGTATCGGAGGACACGGCCAGATCGTTATTTCCTAGAGGTAAGCTTCCGAGATTGGAGCCCTTCCCGGCTACTCTGCAATCCTATTCCGCTGGCCGCATAGACATTTTGGGAATGTGCGCAGTGAACGTACAGTTCCGCGAGAGGGAGGCCGTATTAAAGCTTGTGATCGCAAAAGGGAAGCGCACTAGCCTGCTGGGCACGGACTGGTTCCCGGCCTTAGGGTTGGGAATCTCAGGGCTCAACACGGTCCAGATAGCTTCGGAGACATTTAACACCCTGTACACGGAATTTGGGGAGCTATTTAATGGAGAGTTAGGATGTTATAAGGGGCCTCCAATTGACTTAGAACTGGACCCGGGGGTTGCGCCAATGCGCCTCAAACCCAGGCGGGTTCCATTTGCGCTACAGCCTAAAATAGAGGCTGAATTGGAGAAGCTAATACAGCAAGGGGTGCTTTCACCAGTGGACTCTGACTCTGCTAAATGGGAAACACCCATTGTCACACCCCTGAAGGCTAATGGGGAAATACGAATTTGTGCGGATTACAAATGTACGTATTAATAAGGCCATCAGGGGCAACTCGTATCCAATTCCAGTAGTGTCCCAACTATTATTAGCGAAGCTGGCTGGGGGCAAGGTGTTTGCAAAGATTGACTTGGCACAGGCATACCAGCAGCTCCCAGTGACTCCAGCGTCCGCTGAAATCCAGACAATTGTGACGCACAAGGGCGCCTTTAAGGTGAATAGGCTGCAGTTTGGAGTCTGCGTGGCACCTGGCATATTTCAAAGTCTTATGGAGCGCCTGTTACGGGGCCTGCCAGGTGTCCTGCCGTATTTTGATGATGTGTTAATTGCGGGCAAGGATGCTCAAGAACTACTGGGACGCATCCAGACAGTCCTATGCAAATTCCGGGATGCGGGGTTGAAACTAAAGAAAGAGAAATGTAGTTTTGGGGTAGCAGCTGTGAACTTCTTAGGGTACAGAATTGATGCTGCTGGCATCCACCCCATGGAAGACAAGGTTAAGGCTATCGCCGCAGCACCGACACCTAGTAACAAGGCTGAGCTGCAGTCCTTCTTGGGCCTCGTCAATTTCTATCACGCCTTTGTGCCACACAAGGCATCGATAGCCGAACCACTGCATCGGCTACTCCAAAAGAAGTGTGCATGGCGTTGGGGGCAACCGCAACAGAGAGCTTTTGAAACGCTGCGGGGCGTGCTGTCAAAGGAAAGTACGCTTGCCCACTATGATGCTGCTAAACCACTGGTGCTGGCGTGTGATGCCTCACAATATGGCGTGGGGGCTGTCTTGAGTCACCGGGAGGCGGATGGGTCGGAGCGTCCAATCTCATTCTATTCCAGAACCTTGAGCCCCACAGAGCGGAACTATGCCCAGATTGATAAGGAGGCACTGGCTATAGTCACAGGAATCAAGAAGTTCCATGACTACGTGTACGGCCGCCCTTTCACAATTCAAACGGACCACAAGCCTTTGCTGGGTTTGTTCAGCCCACATAAACAAACGCCTCAAATCTTGTCCCCACGCATGCTCCGATGGTCCATCTTTTTGAATGGATTTCAATACGAACTGTGTCATGTGAAGGGTAAGCTGTTGTGCCATGCGGACGCGCTGAGTCGTCTACCACTACCTGGAGCAGCCGACGACGACCCAGCCCCGGCCGAGCACGTCATGATGATGGAGACACTTCCCGGACCACCCGTGACGGCCGTCGACATCGCCGCAAGAACTAAAAGGGACCCCGTCCTCGCCCGTGTCCTTGTGTGGGTGGGGAGGGGATGGCCAAGTGGGACTCAGGAAGAGAAATTTAGACCTTTCATGGCAAGACAAAATGAGCTGTCCCTCCATAAGGGTTGCATATTGTGGGGCGATAGGGTGGTTATTCCAAGGTCTCTACAGAATGAGGTGTTGGACACATTACACATGGGTCATCCGGGCATGGTTCGGATGAAATCTTTAGCCAGGTGCTATGTGTGGTGGCCTGGCATGGACAAGGACATTGAACAATGGGTGCGCACCTGTCGAGCGTGCCAGGAGGTGCACCCAGAAATGCCCAGGGCACCAGTGCATTGGTGGGAGCGGGCTAAGAACCCGTGGAGCCGGCTCCATGTAGATTTTGCAGGGCCGTTTCAGGGAAAGGTGTTCTTAATTGTAGTAGACGCCTACTCGAAATGGCTGGAGGTCTCAATTGTTCCAAACATGTCCTCAGCTGCTGTAATCAGGGCCCTTCGCATTTTGTTTGCAACGCATGGGTTACCCGAGACCATAGTATCAGACAACGGGGCGGCTTTTGTGTCCCAAGAGTTCAGGGCATTCCTGGCCGATAATTTCATTAGAGGGGTCACTTCTGCTCCCTTTCATCCATCCTCGAACGGACAAGCCGAACGGATGGTGCGCACAGCCAAGGGTGCAATAGCGCGCCTCTTGGAAGGGGATTGGTCTGCTCGCATTGCAAGGATGTTGTTCCTGCAGCACACAACGCCGTGTGCATCCACAGGCAAGTCCCCAGCTGAATTATTAATGGGAAGGAGGTTAGCCACAATCCTAGACTATGTCCACCCTGACAAGGTGCCGGGCCGCGATACAAGAGAACCACCGGCTGCCGAGGGTGACAGAACCCGATACCTGTCAACAGAGGATTTGGTTTGGGTCCGGAACTATGCAAGGGGACCCGCATGGGTGCCGGGGGTGGTCACCCGACCCAGTGGGCCAGTGTCATATTTTGTGACGTTAGAGGATGGCAGAGTAATGCGCCGCCACATTGACCAGCTAAGGCGCCGGTTCCCAAGCAGGGTAAGCCCGAGGGGGGAGGAGCCGCGCACAACTCTGCCGGCGTCCGGTGAATCGCAGCAGTCTAGTCAGGATGACTCCGGGCCACAGGGGGTGGAGGGCTCCGAGAGTCAGGAAACCGAGATCACCACTGATGAACCTAACCCGGAAACAACTAGTCAGCCTAGAGAGTCAGCTAGTGACACAGCTCCAGCTGAGGTACCCGAGGTTATTGGAGAGAGAAGTCTGACCACGGATAGTCCAAGGAGTGACACACCGGGGGTTAGGCGATCCGGTAGGACTCGAAGACCTCCGCAATACTTGAAAGATTACGTGTATAGTCTCAACTAGGTGCGGGGGAGTGTTGTGTGTATTAAATAAGATTCTGGCATTCTGGCAGCAGGGTAAAGTATTGCTATTGGTCAATTTGAAGTGTTCAATCACAATCCACAGCCTGATTGGGGGTCCCGCCGGAAAGTTTGAATATTATTGGTTCCCGCTAAAATGTATCTTTTCCCTCAGTCCCAATGTGTCTATAAATAGAGCTTTCCCTACTACCCCCTATCCCCAGTCTTGTCTATATCCTTACAATAAAGAGCTGTTTTCACTAAGAAGTGTTGCTGGACTTCTTGCTATCAGAACCCACGACACAACAATAAATGCTCTAAGTTTGGCAAAAAACCAAATATATGGGATTGCCTTTTGCCCATATACTGAACATTTTCAAAACTGAGCATATGAGAAGGAAGAAAAGGGTGAACTCTGTCCTCCTACAGGCCTTTGCTGCAGTTTCACTGCTGTTACAATGCTCATCCTTTAATAGCATGGGATTACACAGTATTATCATCTTCAGATTGACTCAGGTGGTGGCACTATTTTTATTTAATCTGTATTAAGGTATCGCTGGGCATCTTTGGTCTTGCAGTGTAGTGGTAATGCGATTTGCTATTTTTATAAAAGTGAACATGGCTGAACAAATCCAGCCACTACCAAGAACTGAAAAGATTATAGGCATGAACGTAGGGCTTTCAGTTTCTTTCTGTTGGTGAGAAGTTGCACTCTTTGATTTTTCTTTACAATTAAAACACTTATGGACGGGCTCAGAACAGTCTGATCCCTTTATGAAATTGCTGTGCAGCATTTCCTCCTACCAGAAGTGAAAACTCCTTAAGAGACCCAAACAAGTATAGATAATTTTGAAAGGCATGAAAATGACCATTTTCTTAGCATTGCATAGATTAGATATAAATGCATGATTTTTAGGCAGTGCAAAACTGCTTAACATCCATTGCAAGTATTCATTTATTTGCATTAAGAGAGGTAAGTACTGTGCATGTCCTTGCAGCATGACAGCCTTAACTGACCTCTTGAACTGTATCCTTTAAGTATAGGTTTGCATTGTGTTAAATGTTCCAGCAGTCTTTATTTCTTGCTTAAATGAACTCTTGAGCAAGAAAAAAGGATAATGTAAACCCTCTGGTTATAAGACTCCAAGGGCTTTCCTACATGGATATCTTTTTCAGTGTATTAAAGTTTAAATTGTATGTACCCAAGATTGAAATGGATCTAAATAATCCATTTCAGCCAAGAGAAATTGCTGTTGATCCACTTTATCACCTTGCTCATGAATGAAATGTTTTGAGCCTAGCATTTAATTTCCAGGATCTTATACAAAATCCAAGGAGGGTTTCTTCAAACTGGGTTTTGTTTCTGCTTCTGTTTATTTAGAAGCTGCCTTTCCACCAAAAAGAACCCCAAGGCAGTTCACAAAGGATAAACACACACAATCAAATACAAATGATACAGATTATAAAAAAAAATTCAAACTAAGCTTTCTTAACTGTGGAACCCACCCCTTCATTGAGCCTTCTTTTGGCTTGTTAGAACTGAACGGCTTGTACAAGGGCTTAAAGCAAAGATTGTGGATGGACAAGCTGCAGCAGTTAAAACTCAAGCAGTTTTAATAGATTGATGCCATTGACATCTAGTTTGATGCTACTTAATAATTATAATGAAAAAATAATAAGAATAAAGAAAAAACATGCTATTATTAATAAGCACAGTATCAAAGTCAGAATGGATTTTAACAATTTTATCCAGGTGTCCTAAAATGGAATGGAATCTGATGTCTGGCTGGCCCCAGTCCTACACTAAAATTTGCACTGGGGGCATTCCACCGTGACGTGTGTGACATTCAGACAACGTTTTCAGTACTTTTGTAATTATTTTGACCCTAAAACAACTGCTGGTTCAAAAGCAATTAATTGACATCTGTCATTTATGTCTTAAGATATAATTAATTTGATTTGGAATATTTTTTATGTTGCCTGAATAGAGATACAAATTTTTAATTTTGCGTGACGTGTGTGACCATTTTGCAAATGTTTTTCCCTCTCTTCTCAAGTTCTTTGAATATTTCTGTGAGTTCTTGTAACATTCATGGAAATAAAAATTATTAGAATTAAGCCATATATGTGTAAATCCAAAAGAGGGGTTTTAGGAATATGAAGTAGCAATACTTAGGCTAAAAAACAATAAATAGTACTGTGACGTGTGTGACATTTAACGTGACGTGTGTGACCGCATATGAATTTTTTTTTCTAATGAAACCCTTAAAAATATCATTTGTGTGGATAATTGTTATCTTTTTACAGATTGAGGTTAACAAATTAATAAACATTAACATAAAAGTGGAATTGGACACAAAGCAATCATCTTTAATGTTTGCACAACTTGTAAAGGTAAAGGTACTCCTGACCATCAGGTCCAGTCGTGTCTGACTCTGGGGTTGCGGCGCTCATCTTGCTCTATAGGCCGAGGGAGCCGGCGTTTGTCCGCAGACAGCTTCCAGGTCATGTGGCCAGCATGACAAAGCCGCTTCTGGCGAACCAGAGCAGCACGGAAACGCGTGTTTACCTTCCTGCTGGAGTGGTCCCCTATTTATCTACTTGCACTTTGACATGCTTTTGAACTGCTAGGTGGGCAGGAGCTGGGACCGAGCAACGGGAGCTCACCCCGTGGCAGGGATTCAAACTGCCAATCTTCTGATCAGCAAGCCCCAGACTCTGTGGTTTAACCCACAGCACCACCTGGGTCCCTGCACAACTTGTAGAACAGCCTTATTTTATTGACAGTTACTGAACCAAAAATAGCATTGCATTGGTTCATTCGAACACATTCACTTTACTTTCAAATATATTCAGTTCTCTGGCAAAGTGAATTAATTTTGGACAATTTTCTCTAGCTCTTTGTTCATCTGAAATCCAAGCCACATCTCCCCTCACAGTTCTTCTTTCAGGAACAGCTCCCTTATGAAGAGTCCCAGGGCCAGGGGGTGGGGCAAGGCAGGTGGAAGGAGGCCTTCCACATTTAACATTATTTATTTATTTTTAAGCATACTACTCTTACCTTGACTTGCAAATGCAACTTCAAATTTGTGAATTGTTACTCAATAGAAAAAAATATTTGGTCAGCAAATGAAATATTGATGGAGCATAAATTTTTTGTGATGTTTTGAAGATGGCACAGTCACAGTTAGCCCTTTGATGCCAAATTATGGAGCAAAATACTGCAAAGCTTAATCATAATCTAATAAATTTTTCTGTCAAATATTTGTTTGCCATAACAGATGTACTTGTTATGATCTATGTTAATATTTTATTATTTACATGTATTTGCATTTTTAATTTAAAAAAATGCTCCTGTCACACACGTCACAGTCACACACGTCACAAATAGTGACGTGTGTGACTAAATTTAAAAAGCCCAATATTTTTTTATTTTTTTCAAAAAAAAATCCAAACTTTTTTTTAGTGTTTTTAAGTTTAAAAAGCTTATAAAAAAAATTTCAGCATGGTGAAGTTCACGGCTACATTATTAGATAAAAAAATATTAACTTATTGTGACGTGTGTGACACTGGAAGCCAGAACCAGTCACTTTAACATGGACAAAATTTAATCAAAATCAAAAATACTTTTCTGCCAAATATTTTTTGGCAGAACAGATATACTTGTTATGATATATGTTAATATTTTATTATTTATTATGTTTATTGCATTTTTAAAAAAACATGAACTCATCATTAAGATTTCATTTTAAAAAGTGACTTTCTGAACTTGTACAGTTATTTCCAATTTTCACTCCCCCAATTTTCTTTATATCAAATTATATTGTCATTTTAACAAAATATACACTTTCAACTACATAAAATAATTTTTTGGGAATTTTATCTTTAATTTTAATATTTTAGACCACAGGACCACTTTTCATGGAATGCCCCACTGAACTCTGACCCAAACGTTTTATCATTCACATTAACTGAAGCATCACTCATCAGGCTACAGTGAAGAGGTATTTTCTGGGACAGAATCTGTCTAGAAATTGGTGTCTTGAGTTTTGATTTTGTTTGTCCTCTTTCCTCATCCTTTTTCCCTTGTGTGTTGTGGTTTTTAGATTGTAAGCCTGTGGGTAAGGAGTGGCTTGTTTTGATTTAATGTGAGCTGCTCTGAGACCCCTTTTGGCGGATGACTGGGATACAAATTCTGTCTGTCAGTAAGTACCGTAAATGTCTACCCTTAGGGAAGGCGTAAATATAACAATGCTGTCTTTCTCCCATGGTGCTGTCTATTGAAAGGGTCTATTGGAAAGGGTCCTGGATCTAAGTGGATCCATGCTAGAGGGATTTCAACAACCTGATGCATATTTTAAAAAGTCTCTTCGAGCTTAAGTTAAGGAAGCAGCATTTCATTAACAATTCAAAGGATGCTTTCACATTTGTTGCTCGTTATACTGAGCTATGCTCTGCCAAGTTGTCCGCCTTTGCACCTGCCGGTTCATGGGGTGCTCACTCCTCCTCTGGTGTACGATAGTGAGAACAGCAGTGCCAACTGGATTTTTAGTTGTTCTCATAATTTATTCATTTTGTCTGTTAATGCTGCTTCTCACCCCAGTTAATGCTGCTTCTCACCCATACATTTTTAAACCTGTGTCTCTTGCAGTGACCTGGGGTGGGGGTGAGATGCTGTATTTTATATGCTAGATTGTCTGCCCAAAATAAAACACCATGCTTGTGTGGTACGACAGGGCAGAATAAACACGGCCATGGAAAAGACTGTCAGTGTGATGATGCCAGAGTTCTGAGCCCTGACCATTGTAGAATGAGAACCATTCAAACAACCAAAACCTACACTGTTTTCTATTTACAGTGGCATTGCCACACATCCAGCACTAGTAGCACAATTTCAAATTGCCATGGATGCAGTATATCAGGCATGTCCAACCAATCGATTTTTTTTTTGTCCATCCTCCCCCCCAAAAGCGCAACAAGTCTGGTCCATCCTTCCCCCAAAAAGCTATTAGGGGGAGGTGATACACTGAAGAATGCTCATTCCAATTTTTTTTTAGAAGGGATCAAAGTATCATCAGTCATGTTACAGGCATTCAGTGGGACGGGCTAGAACTCAAAAGTAATCTTCCCTCAAACAAAATATTGTGGTTTGGGTACTGGGGGAATATGATGTTGCCACAGCAGGAATATTTTTAGGGAAGGATGTTTCAATCATCCCCTCCTTGATGAATGAGTAACCAATGTGTTGTGTCGTGGGTTCTGATAGCAAGAAGTCCAGCAACACTTCTTAGTGAAAACAGCTCTTTATTGTAAGGGGATAAGACAAGACTGGGGATAGGGGGTAGGGAAAGCTCTATTTATAGACACATTGGGACTGAGGGAAAAGATACATTTTAGCGGGAACCAATAATATTCAAACTTTCCACTTTCCGGCGGGACCCAATCAGGCTGTGGATTGTGATTGAACACTTCAAATTGACCACCAATAGCAATACTTTACCCTGCTGCCAGAATATCTTAATTCTTAATTTAATACACAACACTCCCCCGCACCTAGTTGAGACTATACACGTAATCTTTCAAGTATTGCGGAGGTCTTCGAGTCCTACCGGATCGCCTAACCCCCGGTGTGTCACTCCTTGGACTATCCGTGGTCAGACTTCTCTCTCCAATAACCTCGGGTACCTCAGCTGGAGCTGTGTCACTAGCTGACTCTCTAGGCTGACTAGTTGTTTCCGGGTTAGGTTCATCAGTGGTGATCTCGGTTTCCTGACTCTCGGAGCCCTCCACCCCCTGTGGCCCGGAGTCATCCTGACTAGACTGCTGCGATTCACCGGACGCCGGCAGAGTTGTGCGCGGCTCCTCCCCCCTCGGGCTTACCCTGCTTGGGAACCGGCGCCTTAGCTGGTCAATGTGGCGGCGCATTACTCTGCCATCCTCTAACGTCACAAAATATGACACTGGCCCACTGGGTCGGGTGACCACCCCCGGCACCCATGCGGGTCCCCTTGCATAGTTCCGGACCCAAACCAAATCCTCTGTTGACAGGTATCGGGTTCTGTCACCCTCGGCAGCCGGTGGTTCTCTTGCATCGCGGCCCGGCACCTTGTCAGGGTGGACATAGTCTAGGATTGTGGCTAACCTCCTCCCCATTAATAACTCAGCTGGGGACTTGCCTGTGGATGCACACGGCGTTGTGTGCTGCAGGAACAACATCCTTGCAATGCGAGCAGACCAATCCCCTTCCAAGAGGCGCGCTATTGCACCCTTGGCTGTGCGCACCATCCGTTCGGCTTGTCCGTTCGAGGATGGATGAAAGGGAGCAGAAGTGACCCCTCTAATGAAATTATCGGCCAGGAATGCCCTGAACTCTTGGGACACAAAAGCCGCCCCGTTGTCTGATACTATGGTCTCGGGTAACCCATGCGTTGCAAACAAAATGCGAAGGGCCCTGATTACAGCAGCTGAGGACATGTTTGGAACAATTGAGACCTCCAGCCATTTCGAGTAGGCGTCTACTACAATTAAGAACACCTTTCCCTGAAACGGCCCTGCAAAATCTACATGGAGCCGGCTCCACGGGTTCTTAGCCCGCTCCCACCAATGCACTGGTGCCCTGGGCATTTCTGGGTGCACCTCCTGGCACGCTCGACAGGTGCGCACCCATTGTTCAATGTCCTTGTCCATGCCAGGCCACCACACATAGCACCTGGCTAAAGATTTCATCCGAACCATGCCTGGATGACCCATGTGTAATGTGTCCAACACCTCATTCTGTAGAGACCTTGGAATAACCACCCTATCGCCCCACAATATGCAACCCTTATGGAGGGACAGCTCATTTTGTCTTGCCATGAAAGGTCTAAATTTCTCTTCCTGAGTCCCACTTGGCCATCCCCTCCCCACCCACACAAGGACACGGGCGAGGACGGGGTCCCTTTTAGTTCTTGCGGCGATGTCGACGGCCGTCACGGGTGGTCCGGGAAGTGTCTCCATCATCATGACGTGCTCGGCCGGGGCTGGGTCGTCGTCGGCTGCTCCAGGTAGTGGTAGACGACTCAGCGCGTCCGCATGGCACAACAGCTTACCCTTCACATGACACAGTTCGTATTGAAATCCATTCAAAAAGATGGACCATCGGAGCATGCGTGGGGACAAGATTTGAGGCGTTTGTTTATGTGGGCTGAACAAACCCAGCAAAGGCTTGTGGTCCGTTTGAATTGTGAAAGGGCGGCCGTACACGTAGTCATGGAACTTCTTGATTCCTGTGACTATAGCCAGTGCCTCCTTATCAATCTGGGCATAGTTCCGCTCTGTGGGGCTCAAGGTTCTGGAATAGAATGAGATTGGACGCTCCGACCCATCCGCCTCCCGGTGACTCAAGACAGCCCCCACGCCATATTGTGAGGCATCACACGCCAGCACCAGTGGTTTAGCAGCATCATAGTGGGCAAGCGTACTTTCCTTTGACAGCACGCCCCGCAGCGTTTCAAAAGCTCTCTGTTGCGGTTGCCCCCAACGCCATGCACACTTCTTTTGGAGTAGCCGATGCAGTGGTTCGGCTATCGATGCCTTGTGTGGCACAAAGGCGTGATAGAAATTGACGAGGCCCAAGAAGGACTGCAGCTCAGCCTTGTTACTAGGTGTCGGTGCTGCGGCGATAGCCTTAACCTTGTCTTCCATGGGGTGGATGCCAGCAGCATCAATTCTGTACCCTAAGAAGTTCACAGCTGCTACCCCAAAACTACATTTCTCTTTCTTTAGTTTCAACCCCGCATCCCGGAATTTGCATAGGACTGTCTGGATGCGTCCCAGTAGTTCTTGAGCATCCTTGCCCGCAATTAACACATCATCAAAATACGGCAGGACACCTGGCAGGCCCCGTAACAGGCGCTCCATAAGACTTTGAAATATGCCAGGTGCCACGCAGACTCCAAACTGCAGCCTATTCACCTTAAAGGCGCCCTTGTGCGTCACAATTGTCTGGATTTCAGCGGACGCTGGAGTCACTGGGAGCTGCTGGTATGCCTGTGCCAAGTCAATCTTTGCAAACACCTTGCCCCCAGCCAGCTTCGCTAATAGTTGGGACACTACTGGAATTGGATACGAGTTGCCCCTGATGGCCTTATTAATCGTACATTTGTAATCCGCACAAATTCGTATTTCCCCATTAGCCTTCAGGGTGTGACAATGTGTGACAATGGGTGTTTCCCATTTAGCCAGAGTCCACTGGTGAAAGCACCCCTTGCTGTATTAGCTTCTCCAATTCAGCCTCTATTTTAGGCTGTAGCGCAAATGGAACCCGCCTGGGTTTGAGGCGCATTGGCGCAACCCCCGGGTCCAGTTCTAAGTCAATTGGAGGCCCCTTATAACATCCTAACTCTCCATTAAATAGCTCCCCAAATTCCGTGTACAGGGTGTTAAATGTCTCCGAAGCTATCTGGACCGTGTTGAGCCCTGAGATTCCCAACCCTAAGGCCGGGAACCAGTCCGTGCCCAGCAGGCTAGTGCCCTTTTGCTTCCCTTTTGCGATCACAAGCTTTAATACGGCCTCCCTCTCGCGGAACTGTACGTTCACTGCGCACATTCCCAAAATGTCTATGCGGCCAGCGGAATAGGATTGCAGAGTAGCCGGGAAGGGCTCCAATCTCGGAAGCTTACCTCTAGGAAATAACGATCTGGCCGTGTCCTCCGATACGATGGAGAATCCGGATCCGGAGTCCACCTCCATGTTACACGGCTTCCCTTCGATTAGGACCCGCACAGCTGGTTTCCCTTGGGCTGGAAATGGCACAGTTCTGCCCTCGATTTGCGTGAGGTAGTTGCAATCGTCGAGTTGGTGCGTCGCTGTGGATGTCCTCTGACCTCTTGATTTCGCGGACCCCGACGTGCCACTCGACTTGCAGACCCTGGCTATGTGCCCCGTTTTCCCACAAGCATGACACGTAGCTTCTCGGAACCGGCACTTCCTTCTCTCATGTGATCCGCCGCAGCCAGGGCAGACTCCCTGCCGACCTTTATTTGCTGTGCTCTCCTGTCGCACCATCTCTATTCCCCGCACAGGGCTTTGGTTGGGGCTGACATCCTGGTCGTCCACGGTGTGGGTTGACGCTCCAGCTCTCTTTTCGGCTCGCTGGTCCGGGTCTTGCTCCTCTCTCTCAGCGCTTTCTGTCGCAATGGCCTCACGGAGCGCTGTCGACAGATCCATATCTTGTTTTGCCGCAATCCGCCTGCGGCCCTTGCTGCTGCGAAGGCCGCACACAAACCGATCCAGCAGGGCCTCCTCCAAGTTGGCGAATTTGCAGTGTCTCGCCAGCTTCCTCAGTTCGGTGAGGAAAACTGCTACCGTCTCTCCAGGTCGTTGTTGCCTCTTGTGGAATTCGATGCGCCATGTCATCTTCGACGCTCGGATCGGATTAAGGTGATGGAGAGGTTCCGTAATGCTCGCGAACGACGCCTCCCGCACGTGTCGTGGGGGACCAGAATTGCCCGAGCCAACTCAAAGGTCTCTGCCCCGCAGCAACTCAGGAACAACGCCTTTTCCTTTCCTCGTCAGTGACCCCTTTTGTTCTGCCACGCTGAATTCAAAGCGCTCGAGGTAAGCATCCCAGGCCTCAGTTGCTCCGGGATGGAAATGGTTCCATGAACCGTGACGCAGATCTTAGTGGACTGATCTGTCCTGTCAGTCACAGGGAGTCTTGTCGCCAGAATCAGGTCGCTAGGGTCAGCAGGCCCTCAGCCGGCCTAATTCAATCCCACCTTCGTCGCCAGTATGTTAGGTCGTCAGCAGCCCTCTGATAGCCGAAGCCAGCAACACTTCTTATCCCAAACCTCTTTATCGCCAGGGATGTTGTGACTGGGGATAGGGGGTAGGGAAAGTCTATTTATAGCAGAAGGACCAGGGACTTCTTACATGAAAACAGCTCCAATTTATTGTTTCCGGCAAGGGACAGACCAAGACTGGGGATAGGGGGTAGGGAAAGCTCTATTTATAGACACATTGGGACTGAGGGAAAAGATACATTTTAGCGGGAACCAATCAAACTTTCCGACGGGACCCAATCAGGCTGTGGATTGTGATTGAACAATTCAAATTGACCAATAGCAATACTTTACCCTGCTGCCAGAATATCTTATTTAATCCACAACACAATGCACAATTATTACACAGCAAAGTTAACAGTGACAGATATGTTTCAACAGATGGTTGATCTTTTGTGTTGAACTAGAACTTAATTTTAGCGCATCTTGGAGAATGGTTGAGGCATGATCTGAAAGAGAATAGTCATCAATCTCGTTTACTGTAAACATTATGCTCTTTTGAGGACCTTGTTCTAGATTTTTCTGTTGCCTTATTAAGTTTGCCTGGAAACAACCCCACCACATTGGCTTCTAGAAATCGTCAGTGAAAATAATCTGGATGTTTGTTAATGGCCCTGATAGCAAGGATGAAAAAAACATTTAAAAGGGAAGGTTTTGTGTGTGGTTGTAATATGTGTTGTTGGCATCCAGCTGTCTTGGGAGACAATGGAGGAGTCCGTCTTTGGGGGTGAAGTCAAACCACTGGAGACTTGTCTTACAGCACCTGCTGTGGCTGTAGAAACCAATATGGGAGTGACATGTTTTGTTGAGCTGGGGCAGATGAAGGCATTCAGCCTTCATGTCATGTTTGCAGACATACACTACTATTCAGATAGCACTTCTTTTCATCACCTATTCCCACTGTCTCACGTTGCCACCTTGCTGTGTGACAGAGCCTGTCTTGTTTCGACCTCTAAAGACCTCAAGAAACTATCTGATTGAGCACCCATGGTTTTTCCAATCAGGAACAAGCTCCCTCTCTTGCTCGGTGCCCTCCAATTGTTGATGCTGTTGTTAGGTTTCAGTTTCCATCTGCCCCAGTAAGCATGTCCAATAGCCAGGGGGAAGGCTGGCATAAATTAACATATGCATCTAAAGACATCTGAGGGTCATTTCCCCCTTACTACCAGTATATCCATAGCTCAATTTGACATTGAGCAGTGACTCGTTTGTGAGAACTTTACAGATCAAACGCATCAAGCAGAGAGCTTTCAAAGCCCCCTGGGAGTTCCTCAAACACTTCATTTATTTATTTTATAAAATTTATACACCGCTTTATTGTAAAAAAAATAATAATACATCAAAGCACTTTACAGAAAGGTAAAACAACAAAATACCCAAATTTCACAACCTTACCTTAAAACATTAAAATTAAAATGCTAAAACAAATTAAAGTTACTTCAACTTTGTAAGCGCCTGGCTAAACCTGTTTGAACAAGAATGCTTAAGCAGGCACCAAAAAGAGTACAGTGAAGGTGCCTGCTTGGTTTCAGCAGTTGGGGAATTCCGAAGTGCAAGTGCTGCCACACTAAACAATGAAATTCTTACAAATGCGGGTATTATTATGTGGCACCTGTAGTAGTGCCTCCACTGATCAGAGCGGTTGAGTGGGCCCACGTAGGGTGGGTAGCCACTTTCCTTGAGCCTGTGAGGGCTAAGCTGGCTGGGGAGGGCACCAGGTGCCTGCCAGACCTCTGCAGTGTGGCCTGGTCAAGACTCCTGCCCCAGGCACCAGGCCTCAGGCAAACTCTGCATGGGCCTGGATAAAGCAATCTTATAGGTAAACTGGTCCCAAGTTGTCAAGGGCTTTACATGCTAATAGTTAACACCTTAAACTTCGCCCAGCAGCAAATCTGCCACCAGTGCAGATCTCTGAGCACAGGTGTTATATGTTGACCAGGTCTCATTCCCATCAGCAGTTGTGCTGCAGTGTTCTGCACTAACTGCAGCTTCTGGATCAAGCACAAGGGAACCAGTTCACATGCCCATCTGCAAGTTTGCAATTGCCAAGGTGCTGAGGGATGTTCACGTCTGTGTCAATTTCAGGTTCCAAGACCCAACTGTTGCATTGTTAGGTGTACTTGATGCATTAAAAACAAATTATGTAATGTCACATCTGTTTGTAATATATGGCTTAACGCCGCAAATAAAACAATACTAATTTGTTTACCTTCTCAGCCAAAGAAATCAAGTTAATGCGCAACCATTAAATAGTTACTTTATAACATTTACAATTGCCAGTTGAGTCAACTTTCCAGTTGTGTGCAATAAGTCTCCATAAATTAAGTTTCCAGTCAGCAACTGGGAAGTCAACAGGAGTTTTAAAAGAAAGATTATATGTATTTACATTTTGTTATCAGATAGTTAAAAGTGCACCTAAATAGCTCTAAATAGCATCCTTCAGCATTGCTGTTTTAAGAAAAGAATCCTACCTTCTATGTTAAAATACAGCCCTATTATTCTATAAGCTTGGAGGGAATTTAAATAGGATCAGACCCAATATCAAAGGAGAACCAATTCTCTCTCCAAGATGTGACCTTTATGGTATGAAATACATTTTCAGCATTTTTCAGTGTTGGAAGAACAAGTTGAGACAGCTAAGCCTACAGCATTATTACTTTCCATTGAAACAGATGCAAAATTCTATTTCTACTTAACAGTATATATACTTTGAGCATGCAGCGCATTACAGAAGTGCATAAAGCACGCAGCACATCTGAAAACAGGGTGTGGCACAATAATATCTACTGGTCTAGGTTATTCTTGCTATTTTTACACTATTTGGGCTAAAAGAATATTGTTAGAAAAAGAAATGCATGCAAAGTCTTCAGCTGTTCTGTTTGTTTGTGGGGAGGTATGATTATGTTGCATCTAATCTACCTATTTCATTGGTACAAATAAGAACATACTGAACAAAGGTATAATTTAAATTGAGAACTGGCAAAATTTGAAAATTTAATAGGGAAAGGGGGATAAAATGTTTCTAAACTCTTACAAAATAATAACAAACGGAAAAAATAATCTGCAAAGATTGCAAAAAAATTGTAATAAAGAGCATCAAACAATCAGAAGAGGTATTGGTTAATCGTTTTACTGTAGGATCCACCTTTTCTATATCAATCAGTTTTAAAGAAAACTATAAAAATGGCTTTCCAGTGCTTGCCCTGGAAGAAAAAGAGGGAGGTTAGAGATGGGGAGTGTTGGTTTTGTGAAGCTGCAAAGAGAGTTCTTCCATTTATGGT